>JAQPZY010001596.1:3902500-4305000 GCA_029931535.1 Margaritifera margaritifera | reverse complement strand
CTACTTATATTCATCTCTGTTATGGCATCCTTTGTGTGATAAATTCGTAATGTTCAGGCACATTAAACCATAAAATGCTACTTATATTCATCTCTGTTATGGCATCCTTTGTGTGATAAATTCGCAATGTTCAGGCACATTAAGCCATAAAATGCTACTTATATTCATCTCTGTTATGGCATCCTTTGTGTGATAAATTCGCAATGTTCAGGCACATTAAACCATAAAATGCTACTTAATATAGATGCTTCTCAGTTTCTTTTTATTTTTATTTTTTCCGAATCCCCTCTGGCGCCTCTAAAACAAAAACAGATTTGTGTGCAAAGTAAGTTAAAATTTAGAAAGAATAAATAATGTATATAATATAAGATTGTTTAAAATATCGTTTTGTTGTTTCTTCTGAATATTTCGAGTACAATACACGTAGAATAGAATAAAATGCGGTAAAAAATGCAGTTTTATTTCTTTATGCGTAGTGGAGATCGAGGCACCAACAGTGCAACAGGAACAAAATGCTAACGCTACGTAGACAGTAAAACTCATGAATGTTTGGTTTTTTGGTATCAGTGCAAACTTGTTCCACGATGATATCCTGAAGAAACGTTTGCTTATAAGATATACACAGTCTGCTGATATTTATTTCTGGAACAAGACTGCGCTCGTATCTAATTTGGAGTGTGAAGTTGCTAAACTCAGCATTTATTTTGAAATTTTCAACACCAGCCCATTTTCAAGGGTCGTTTTTTTATGATATGGAGATCTATAAACATAATGAATGTAGATGAGTTTCATTTTTATCTTAAATAGCCCAATTAGACAAAGAGTTATGAAATTGAACAATATTTATTTTTTCACAAAAGGGGGCAGAAAACTGCCTTTATTCAATATAGTCCTTTGGTAAGTAGCCGGCGGCAATTTGGCCAGCATTCTTTCTCATTACATTGCGTGAATAAATACCGTGTCAAAAACTATATAAAAACTAGAAAATATAATCATAATACTATAACATATTGAAGAAACAAAAAGTAGGAGTCCACGAAAATCATGTAGACTGTCAGATTTCTTGGTTCAGATTTATTGTGTTAGGCTGGGACTAGTTCGAGGAGAGTCCTACATTTTAATAGCATTGCAAGAACAAGTATGTTCAGTATATAGATGGAACCGAATTTAGTATCGATCTTAAATAATGATGCTACAGCAACAAACGTCCAGTCTATAAATATAAACAACAGCAACAACAACAACAACAACAATAATAACAAGTATTGAAGAAAATTGGAAATGTATAACTTTACTTCTTAGATAACTTAACATAAAAACTTGAGAAAAAAAAAATCTGGCGATACCTTTCACGATTATTGCATGAAGTTAGATACACTAAAAATTTGCTGTAGAGCCTGTTTGAACGGTTGTTGTATTGTATGTATTTGTGTCTATTTATGGGTGGAGTGCGATTAAACACCCTCCTGAATGGATATCTGTATTATATGTTCAGTCACCTAATAATAGCAGTATGAGGACTGTGTGCAAAACATTTTTTCACTGGTTTACAGTTTCTTACATCTAAAGTCTTTACTATTATTTTATAATAACATATGCTGTACCAATCTATGCAGTGAAATCTTAATCCATACAGTAGGTATTGCATATGATTTTGATTTGCACTCGTGATACTCCAGAATCTGATCCAGGATGTCACCATAGAGGGGTCGACATTCAGGAAGTCTCCTCACAGTGGCTGTCAAAAACATTACATGTATCAGATTCCAGAGTATCACGAGTAAATAAGTATACATCCTAAATCTAAACGAAATATTTTTTTATGTTATTTTATTTTTTTGGTTGTTTTTTTTTTTTTTTTTTGGGGGGGGGGCACTTTAAACACATCAATGGCTCTATCATGCAGAGAAAATGTCTTTTCCAATGACACGCCGAGGCAGCCGACCCGAGCTGGCTTGAGCAGGTATCGAACCCGCGACCCTTGGATTACGAGTCCGACGCTCTATCAACTACCGCGGCTTCTCTTAATAAAAAAACAATTACATCCTGGATTAATCCGATTCCAGAGTATCACGAGTGAAGAAATATACAATAATTGTAATACATACTATTTAACTTGGATTGCAAACTTTTCTTCCAGCATTGTCTGCACACTTCAGTCGCTCTTATTATGCACTGCTTTTTGAAACAAGACAATAAACTTTATTTTAACAGGGAAATGAAATATGTAGCTTATGACGCATATTTTGCACTTTGTATTATATATTACTTTACGCAAAACATTAATTTACAACCAAATTCTGTATCTTACGTTCGGATAGTATGTGTGTGAAAACAAAATAATAAAGAAAATGGAATTATTTCCATTAAATCATTCATGAGATATAACTGGAAATCGAACTGGAACCCAACTCTCTCTTTTCGGATCTCTGAGGGTTGCTGGCTGATACGATTGGCTGAATTGTCAGTCCTAACTTTTTGCTAAATTGTAAAACACCGAGAAAGAAATCCACGACAAGGGCAACGTCATTTACCCCCACTGTATTACAAAACTCCACTGTACTACAACGTCATTTACTGCCACTGTATTACAAAACTCCACTGTACTACAACGTCATTTACTCCCACTGTATTACAAAACTCCACTGTACTACAACGTCATTTACCCCCACTGTATTACAAAACTCCACTGTACTACAACGTCATTTACTCCCACTGTATTACAAAACTCCACTGTACTACAACGTCATTTACTCCCACTGTATTACAAAACTCCACTGTACTACAACGTCATTTACCCACACTGTATTACAAAACTCCACTGTACTACAACGTCATTTACCCCCACTGTATTACAAAACTCCACTGTACTACAACGTCATTTACCCACACTGTATTACAAAACTCCACTGTACTACAACGTCATTTATCCCCACTGTATTACAAAACTCCACTGTACTACAACGTCATTTACCCCCACTGTATTACAAAACTCCACTGTACTACAACGTCATTTACTCCCACTGTATTACAAAACTCCACTGTACTACAACGTCATTTACTCCCACTGATACGTCTACAATCTTTGATCAATGAATGGTTATCCCATTATCACTCACTATGTGTGTATCACCTCGTGTTTTACTGTACTCCTTACCGAAAAGTGGTTTCTGCATCTTCAATACAACTCTATGAATTGACAATGCATTTGTAATACAACTCTATGAATTGACAATGCATCTGTAATACAACTCTATGAATTGACAATGCATCTGTAATACAACTATATGAATTGACAATGCATCTGTAATACAACTCTATGAATTGACAATGCATCTGTAATACAACTCTATGAATTGACAATGCATTTGTAATACAACTATATGAACTGACAATGCATCTGTAATACAACTATATGAATTGACAACGCATTTGAAAAATACGGAAAGTTTATTAAATGTCGTGTTACTGAAGCATACATAAATGTACATTTTCTTTTCATGAAATTATGGAATGAACACGTGATTGTGCAACGATTATGACAATGCAGTTGTCAGAGTCTCTCATCTACACACGACGCGTTCCATATACAACAAATGAACTCTGAATATTCTCCCCTTCCTTTAGATATCGGGAATGTAATGTACGGTAGGTTGTAATTGTTGATAATGACAGATAGCGGTATTACTGGTTTAGCTGTCGAATTTTTTTTTATTTTATTTTTTTTATTGAAAAAAACTCATGAACTACGGGTGACACAAACCATTTTCGCAATCATTAAATAAAATATCCCTTTATCATTTAGATATTGAGAGACAAACTGTTGTATAATGTAATTAAGGCTAACGAACATTTGTTTCCACAGAGTCTTAGTTCCAACGAAATGTTCTCTGTTTTTATACAGTGTATCAATTGTATCAATTGTTCATTTCTAAGAACTAAGTTACACTTCCACACTTAAATGCTAACTGTACATTAAATTTATCTACAAGGGAATGAGCCTTTTTCAGCCAACTTCTGCTATCTGAGAAGAAGAAAACTGGTTTCCAAAGAGTAGCAATCTCCAAAGAGTTGTGTTCCATACGACCGGATTATTTTTCTTCTGCTGCCACTGTTTCTTTCTAAAGGGACTCTACTTTATTTACATACGGTGCCAACCTAATAATTTCTCCTACTAAATGTACAAATACATTACTGAATATGCAGTAAAAAGCACCGTGTGACCTATTGCAAGATGATCTTTGCATGTTTACAATTGTCAAAAGTTGTCAGTATTGTGGCAGCTGAAGTTACGCTCCATAATCGAAAAAAAAAACCCATTTTCGCGCGTCTAAATGACCATCACTATGTCCGGTGTAAACTTTAAAATACTGTGGGTTCGGGATTCGGGTGGTTTTTCTCGTCCCCTTCGGTCAAGAATATAATTTTTCATCAGTCTAGCTGACGGTTTTATGGTATCATTAAGTCAAAATTATTTCGCATTCGTATCAGTTCTGCTTTTGCTTTTAAGATATCACAAATGTTTATAAAAGAAAAATAAAAGTTATACGATATTTTGGTGCTGTCCATTTTGTGACTAACTAAATTATGTATAGGTATATTTAAGTTTAAATGCCTTATTTTACCTTTATGCAAATACAATCTGAAGAAAAACTGATTGGCTAAACTTTTTAAATATTATTTCAGTATATGGTACAGATATTTTTGAGGTCATGCACACTTTGATATTGGTCCAAAGACATCCAAATCATTCGAACATTATTACATAACTTTAATTTTTGGTGGGTACTTTGTTTATTGTGGTTTTGTTTACGTAGTAATTTTTTTTTAAAAGTGCGTCAAGTAGATCGGCTTTATTAAAGGAATCATACACTAGGCTACCTGTATTAGAAAAAAAAAACTTAGTAAGTAGGAAAGGAAGTAATCCGAATACATGACAGTTTTGAACGTACTTCTTAATGCATAGGTTGTATACAAGTTAAAATGAAATAATAACAGCACATTTAACAAAAATCGCATCAACATGATTTATTTTGAGATCTGTTTTACTTTCAGTTTTAAAGAATAAATACATATATATGCTTTAATCTGACGAGCAAATTTGCCGTGTTAAAGAGATACATAATGTGTGTTGCAGATATTGGTGAATGGTATGCGTATGAAAGCGTTAACTGAGATTTATTCGTCATTGAATTTAAAAAATTTCTTGATTTTACATATGGAACAGGTACATGTTTTTTTTTTTTTTTTTATCACGATCTTCCATCAGAAATTGTATAATACCCAATCACATGAGTTTTGCTTCATCACGTGGTACTCTTATTAGTATATATGAGATACAAACGTCGTTGAGTAGCAAAAAGGTGCGGTTGTCACTGCTACACCGAAACAAAACAGAAACAAGAAAACACTTTTTAAAGAAGTTTTGAGTTTATACACCTGTCCTCCACTGAATTCAAGGTAAGTGTGTTGCCATATAATTAATTTTTATAATTGTTTCAATATTTGTCTGAGTTTTTAGTAAAAGATACAGCAGACTTCTGTAAAAAAAAAAAAAAAAAAAAAAAAAATAATACTACGCAAGCGACTTTTAATAGACAATTTCCGAATGACTGCTCTTGAGCAATAGCCCTGTGACTTCTGAGTATCTCCTCCGGCAGTAGCGACAACTCAACCTAGCGACGTTAGCATTACAATAGGAGAACCACACATGCCGGTTTCCTCTCGGTTCTATTATATCTAGCTTTGGATTTGGTTCGTTATCATCAGATTCTAATTTTTTGTTGACTCTGATGAACAACATGATTACAGAGTATAACACAATATGTATAGTGAATTATAGATATCAATAATTATTCAATGATAAAACATAATTTCACATGAATATTAAAAGTTCTAGTTGCGGACGGGATCACATTATAAAGCTTGCTTTCTTATTTCAAATGCTAAATTACATATAATTTTCTTAAGAGTACGATTCATTAGCAACACACATTTTATTTGTGTGGAGTGTTTGCAATTATATCCGTCAACGAGGGATCCTCTCAACAAATACTACTTATCACAAAAAAATAAAAATTTATATTTGTCCTCAACCTCATTATTATCACACAAGGCGGATATATCATAAGTCTCTATTTATCCGAGTACAGCCAAATCTAACAGAGCCCCTTAGCTCAAGAGGTTTTAGTTTATGGTTCCCATTCACCAAAGTCAAAGGGAATCTTAATATCTAAAATTCGTTTTGATTTATTAATAAAATAATATATTTAATATATTTTTATTATATATATATATATATATATATATATATATATATATATAATATCGATAGGTACAAAGATGCACCAGACACCGGGGAAAGTGCTATCCCCGGATCCTACATGAGGCTGCGTGATGCTATAGAGTATAATTATTATATATTGAGAAAGACTATTTCATTGTGGTTAGAGAATAGTTTTAATTCGTTCCCTACCGCGATTCGAACCCAGGTCCACGGGTTACAGCAAAAATTGCATTGCCTGTGCGCACCAACCAAAAAAATATAAATAATCCCCAAAAGTATGGAGCAAAACCGCTGGGAATTCGTGCGCAGAAGATAAACTACAACCACATGTCATTCGTTTTATCAATGATCAATACCCCCTTGACTATGCACACTCTAGATTATCACGCACCTTCATATAGGATCCAGGGATATCACTTTTCGCTCTGTCTTGTGTATCTATATTAATTTATATATGCCTTGATTTCTGTCATAGTAATCCGGAGTGACTGTGTATTAGATGAGAATTAATTGTTGGGTCGTCATGCGGGTGTGTCTGCTGCGCAGGAATGCTTATACCAGCGGCTTTGTTCCATCCTTTTGGGGGGATATGTCACATATTCTTGTTACAAGACTAGACTGGGTATTATAATTCAATGTAAATGCAGTGTCACATATTCTTGTTACAAGACTAGACTGGGTATTATAATTCAATGTAAATGCAGTGTCACATATTCTTGTTACAAGACTAGACTGCGTTCAAATTCACAGATTATGATTTTCAAATGTACGCCAAAGGTTTTAAAGAATTAAGTTACTAAATGAAAAGGTACCAAAGCCGTTGTATTTTCTGGTCGATTGTCTTTCATTATTATTTCATGCATCTCCCCCTCCCGTCTCTCTCTCTCTCTCTCTCTCTCTCTCTCTCTCTCTCTCTCTCTCTCTCTCTCTGTAAATGTATTCGTTTTATCAATGATCACAATGATGATGCTGGAGTTAGGGTTGTTTGCTTTTCATTAATGACATGTGGTTATAGTTTATCTTCTGGGTAAATTAAAGCTTTAGTTTTAATCTCTGCTCTTTCATCACACCTTCCCCCCACACCCACCCGTCTGTATTTAGTGTCGCTGACCTTGCCGAGGTGGATATGCACTTGCACTGTATAAAATCAATGGCGAAGGCGGTGAAGCATAGCTGTACTCTAACTTCCAAAATCTGGAGTAAGGCCTTTAGTCTCCGCCACCTGAGTTATTCTAAGTAAAGCCATTTAAAGGAGTCTCATCACCAATGCAAATTTGATTGGCCCAGGTTACAACTATGAATAATGCGAACGAGCTCTGATACAAGCTATCAGCACAATAGCGTTATTCGCTTGGGTTGATGCAGTTGTCTACGTCGTTGCTAGGAGAAAGTGTTTGATATATCCAGTATTTTCACAGAAAAAGAAAATTTCTTTTTATTATATACCAAACTTGCTCCTTGATAGAAACTTAGAAGATTACACTCACTCATCAGCAGCCATCCACCCTTTCGTAAGTTCACCTCAGTTGGAATTTTAAAAGACTGGTCATTAAAATATCAGCGATTTAAGAGAACGGTAGGTTTGGAATGATCTAATCTGTTGCAATAAGCGACAGTGTTTTTTAATATTCGATTTATAAACTATTTTACCCGACTAAAAATCAGGTCCGAATGTGCGCACAACGGGTTTATCATAGTGTTGACAATTCTTTACAGGGGACGAAACTTGGTAGAGAAGCGAACGGTGTCGATACATGCTCGTTTTTTTGTGGGGTTTTTTTTTTTGTATGCTTGGCATGATGGAATATCTTGTATTTTCATATGTGGACATATAAGGATATATTTTTAACATGTGAAAGTACAGAAATAAAACGTTGAAAAATATGACAAATATTTCACTATTGATTTTCTATATTTCACACTTATGTATATAGTAAAAATCTTTATTTTAAAGCATGAATGAAGATTTGAAAATCTGTCGAATCAGAGTATATCCATACATCTGAAAAACGATACATATATAAACCATATTTCAGAAGTGATAGCCAATTAGAGATATTATTTTGTGACAGTTCATACTTCTTTTTTTATCTAATATTTTTCGATATTTACAAATATTTTTAATTTCTGCATCTAACGATCAAGTTCTCCATATATAATAGCATCTCATGCTGACATTTTTACATTCAAAACATATTCAACAAACTTAAGATGTTAAGTGACTTTATTCATTCACTTGCTAGGGTCTGTTGTGCTTTAAAAACTTTTAAATAATAGGAAAATCAAAGCAAACAAACAAACAAACAAGACCCATATAATTCCAGCCTTGAACAAAATTTCTCTTACTTTTCCACCATGGTACCTTTTTCTGAATTTAAATAGGCACTCCCCTTCTGAAAACAACTATTTTCAGTTTGTCTATATTTTCTTTACTTCTCCATTCCAACTATTCAAGCGATTCCATGAGAAGCTGGAATCCTCTGACAGTTTCTGAGCATCAACCGAGGAAGGAGTAAGAATAAGATATATATGTTCAAGAGTTACTCCGGGATATCCACTACCCTGTAATGACATCTCATTATTGTCTAAAAACAAAGAAAAAGGTTAGGTGATAGTGTTTCACTTTGCCTAAAACCCAAGTAAATATTTGTAAAAAAAATCAGATTAACAGCCAGTACGAAAAGTACAAGACCTTACCGCACAATACATATAAAGTAAAAGCAAAATAGTGAACATTTCGACATTAATACCTGGTTTAAAAATCTCAAACCAGAGTCCATTTCTGTTCATACTATTAAATACTTTTCGAAATCCACGAATATGGCATACAAATGTTTACCTTCACTTAAGCACTTATTTACAAGACTATATAAAATGCAAATCGCTTAGACAGTTCCTTCACATTTTTTGACACCAAACTGGGCGTCAGATATTGTATCTTTTTCTTGAGTCCAAATAATATCCTCTGATTAAGAACGCTGACAAATAATTTTGACAAACAACATCTGGGTCTCAGTCTCCTGTCATTTTTGGCTAAATCAATATGCATGATTTAAACAGTGGTTTTATCACCCCCACTCGTCAACGTGTTGGAAGACATCCACTATTAAAAATAAATTTCAACAATTTTGTTGTAAAGGGTGTAAGAATTTCTTTCCCATATAATGAAGTATTTTTTGAAACTAAATTATTGCTGAGTTCTTTGTTTCGTTTTAAATTTTAAAGGATGTGAGAACCTCATTTTTCCGTAATAGGTGAGTCTAATTCACTGGCTATAAAATCAACATTCACATTATGACAAATGTGCAAATTATCGACATAAGATTCAACTTCTATATCACTTGCGTAATTATTTAACAAGTGGAAATTTTTTTAAATGACCTTAAAAGCCTTTAATGAAATTGTATATCCCATGACTTGAATTTGGGGTTTACTGAACAATTGCCAAAATGTTGTGAGGTCTTTTTTCTCCATTTGCAATAAACCTCTAGACATTATCTTTGTGTATTCATATTTCGCTTTCCTTTTATTGGATTCATATAGGCGTTACAAATCAAACAGAATTTACATATCTGTCTCCGTCAGATGTTTGGTCAACTTTTAATTGGTCAAGATATTTTGAGTTTGACAACACAGAATTATAATACGGCAGCTAGAAGATGACAACAACACTTTCTAATAACAAGTATATACCCCGAACTGCGGTAAAACAGTTACTTGCAGTTTAATTGGGAGCATTAGGCAATCAGTTAAATTAACAAATAAATTATGCTAGTAAAGGAGATTAATTTCACTGAAAGTTATTAGAATGCACTGCCACCAGCTTCGATAGAACACTTGCCAATATGTGTACAGATTGACTACAATGTCATGAAATAAGTGATGACATCTTGTTTTTATTTTAGAAATGTAAATGTACATGTAAATATTTGATATAGAAGGAAACAAATGAATACAATTGGACCATACATTCATAAGGTTTGATGTGGAAAAAAAAGCAGTCGAATATTAAATAAAACAAAAACAACTGTGTTTTTTATGTTACCATTACTTCAAAACATGGACTAGTGACACATTCCTCATGGCAAATAATTTATCATAAGCTACTTGTCCAGTACAGGTAGATAAAATACAAATTCTCTCAGCTCTGGTACGACAAACACATATATAGCTAAGGCTTTATTCGTATGAGCTATCATAAAAGAAAATGAAGATAAAAGCCCTTTGTCAGTAAATATGACGCCAGGCAATCCTATGTAGAGAGATGCATTTCGAAAACCTTAAATAGTGTATATTTGTGGTTGTCCTGAGGTTAAAATAGATAGTTAATTTTAACTGACAGTTCCCTGTCCTATTGAAAATACCCTTGTCTTTTTTAAACGAATACTCTTTAATTCGCCTAAACTAACAGCTTCACTTTATTTCATCTTCTACCTTTAATTCCACATTCAATTCGTTTATGTTCTCAGTTTCTATGGCAGACAAAGCATTAGAGTTTGGCAAAATAAAAAGTTGAAATAGCCGTCTAAAATAACTACTGTTTCACTTTACCGCCCATAAGAGTACAATCATAATGTTACACATGCCTCAGGTCTATTTAAAGACATGAAGGTAACTGCTAAAAGACTCTAGAATAGATGCTAGGAGTAGGCAAGCATTTTTCGAAAGTTTATGCTTGTTTAGTTACATTACGACTGACCGTTTCAATATTCCACAGCGCATTCGCAGGTTGCAATTATGTCTGCATGTCCGTCTGTTTGTATGTTTATACAATCTGTACATATGTGTGTATTTAGTTATTCTATTTTTTATTTTTCAGATGCTTGTTCTTTTGATGGTGTGCGTGACAATGACGTTGGCGAATCCATTCTTTTTCGAAAAAATGGATGTCCAGAAGACTGCGTTGTGTCCTGACGAGGAAGCAATGTGCCCGGCTGATCACGAGTGTTGCAAACTTGATGGAGGCAAGATAGGATGTTGTCTTCAACAAGGAGTAGTAAGTGTAGACAAAAATATTTTTAATGCACAGCGGTTCAATCGAATAGAAATTAAAGAAGGATATGCGTAGAATATGAAAATTCACTGGAAGGCACAAACATCCGTAGTTAATTGTGTAAAATTCATGAAATTGTCAAGGTTAGACCAGTGAGTCAGAGTTATTTAAGAGACCTTTTTCACTGATGGAATAATTCTCGGACACATACTTTTCTGAACTAGTACCCTTTCCTGTGTTCTAAACTTCTAAATGGAGAACATTCATAATGTTCAACGTTCGAACAGTTATCCCAATCTTTTTACTGCATACCTCGACGAGCCTTTTTTATGGCAATATTAAAATTGGAATAGTTGTGGGCTTCAAAATTAAATACTGGTAATATATAGTCTCATATAATCAATGATGTTGACCTGAGTGTTTTTTTTTAAATTCTGCCCAATGCAAGATACATTCTTTTCAGGTCCATAGGATTGTTGTATTTTATTATGCAATATTTTGATATAATGTTGCCTACAGGATGAGAATATTTGGCGCATTATGTAGTTTGAGTTTTGTAAATTGATTTATTTCTCTCAAAAGCTGCAGAGAAGCGAGTTGTGAACCTGGCAGAACAGCGAAGATTTGGAGCAGCTATGAAACAAAAATTGAAAATAAGTCAATAGTTCGATATTGCGCCAGAACTCTCAATTTACACCCTACTCACCTGCAAATATATGCAGGTTTTTGAGTCATGTATTAATTTTTCCAAATGCCGTTCGTGACTGTGTCTTCCTTAAAATGACATTTAGTTTAAAGATGGCTTTGAACTCAATAACTTAATAGATTCACTATTGTCTCTAAGTCCTGCTCACACATTTACGTAATAAATATTTTATAATTGGAAACAACTTATGACATTTGTCGTGTTTTCTCCTTTACTTAAAGTAAAGTAATTCCGAAAGTTGAGCTCAATCCACACTATTTTTAAGGTGGTGAAAGTTCGAATTGCTCTGTATTTTCTACATTTTAACACAGCTTGTGGGACATTGTCATTTTTGGGTTCCCAGATGCTGGGCTGTGCTACGTAATACTGCAGAATCATTTACTAGCAAGTAACACTACTACCTTTGGTTGTTTCTAAAACAAGGAGGTGCTAATATAGGGATCATACATGTATTTGTGTAGTATCAACGTTTGCCGAATTCCGAGGGATTCGGCATACCCGAGGAATTCATCGAACGTTGATACTCCACAAAAACCCCACAAAAACCCAAACAACAACAACAACAAAGAAACAAAGAAACATGTATGATGGCTATTATGACATAAAAATATAAAAAATTACAATTTTCAAATATAATTTAAAATTTCCCTAGTGATGGTGCCGTTCAACTACGTTGGCTTTATCCTTTTCCGGGGCGACACGAGTTCCTCATTGAAACTGATGTAAAACGGTCGATGTATGAGCGTCTAGCAAGAGAGTTCTGTTGAGAAGTAACCACTTTTTTCCAATTTTGCAGCATAATACCTGTCATTTCAGAGGAATTAGGCAACTACCAGATGATTGGCAGGTACATATATGAAATTGCATATATTCTGAACAGTATTTGGTTGATATACAAATGTGAATACACCAGATTACTGTGGAGCAAATGATTTGAAAATCCATTTTGCGTGCATCGTGATTTGTATTGCTCTGAGAGATATCCTGTATTAGGGCAAGAAAACACATCTTATTTCTCTTCCCGAAAATTTCTCTCTTCTGTGCGACTGGAGAACGTAACAGGATTGCATGTTTTTAAACCAAATACACACATTGCGGAATGCAGAGTTATTTGTTGTGCTTGCTGCCCGGAATAAAGGATAAGTATAACAACTCACTAGGGTCTCAATGCTCCGCCGATGGTACACTTCGTACAACAATGCTGCGCACGCATTCTTATGTAAGAAGTAAGGTTGATTGACATAATGGCACCACTTCTAGTGATTTCATGCATTCATTATTTACCGATACAATAATTTGAATATTTATTTTACATTCTCCATTTCTGTACCGTTGGTCATTGAAAATTCTTGTGACATTTTAGAAATAAAGCTTAAAAACAATAGAGTATGTGGTTAGTGGAACAATCCAACGCACTAGTCATCGAGATGGCACATGTGTACTTTCGATCTTCTTACTTTCTATTTGATAAAGTTTTCTCCACAGCAAATCCATTTGACACACAAGAAAACATTTTATAAATCCCACAGTACACTCAAGCCATTTTAATGACAGACATTACAAGAGTGCAGGGCAAGCATTATTGTACCGTTTGTTTAATACTCCCAAAGAGACCATAAACAAATTGGTTAAATCAGTTGTGGAAAAGATTTCAAGAGTTATTATTATCACAAGCCGCGTTCGACTATTCTATGGTTTTAAGATTGAACATCTTCTTCGGTGTGTGCATAAATAATAAGTTTTACGAAGTCTAATAGTACACATATAGTGACTATAATATAAAAGATAACAGCGTGATATATTGGCTGAAATGAACATGACTGTTGTACTGCATACTGTGATTAGTGTCTGACGCGTTAAGTACTACACCTTTATTTATATCCCTATTGGTTTGTCTCACATCCACAACCGAAACTGAATGAGTATCCCATACAACAAAAACAATAACAACAACTACGACTGCAACAATACAAACTAATACTACCACTATCACCGCCATTACCAACAGCAATAACAACACTTAACCACAAAATTATGGCACAAATTTTTTAGTTGAGCGAAGACAAAATTTTAGTAGCATCTGATCAAAAACAAAATTCCATGAGATTCATACTTTTGCGAGTATCAAAAGTCTACATTTTAAAGTCAAATTTAAAATTGTGGAGACAACCTGATGCCTTCATATCACGTATGAACCTGTTATCTACTTTAGCCTAAAGATGTGAATAACATAACTGAATTTTTATATGACCAGGGGCAGAAAATGCATGAAATAATTGGATGGAAACAAGCAAGCAGTCTGAGGGCTGCCAATATGACAGTAGACTCGCCATGCCCAGACCCAGCATACACCTGCCCAGGGCTTCAAACTTGCTGTCGCCAATCGAGTGGCTATGGATGCTGCCCCTATGATCTAGTAAGTCCTCTTTCAACTAATTATTGCCATTGGAAATATGATTTTATAATCAATAAGGAATGGTTCGATAACCTATTCTATTTTTTCTCCACCTTAGTATGTCTGCCTGTAAGTATCTATTACATATGCGACATCATGATTGAAAAGCATCATCCCAGTAATTACCATTGCCAATATCACACAACATCATGGCGACTTACTCGTCTTCTTCATCTTATTTCATGACTAAAAATAACACCACGATTACTACAAAAGCAACAAATAACAACTATAGTAGCAACTGTATATACTAACTATTGTAATTTGTACTACGAAAATAATTAGGACGTACTACCTGTATTATGGGTCGGTGAAATTTTGTTTCATGGTGACCCCGCTTTAAATCTTTAAATTCAGAACAACTTAGGAGGTAGAGCCACTAAACCGTACTCTAACTTTCATGTTTTAGAAGTTAGAGTATAGCAAATCCCCACCACCCTTCGCCAGCTATCTGAGACAGTGCAAATATATTTTCAACTCACCGACACAAATTATCCGAGACGTGGCTAATGTACTTTCACCTCAGTGACACAAAATACAGATGGGATGGATCTAGGAGACAAAATCAACACTACAGTAGCAATTCGGCTAAGAAGATACATAATAGCGACGCACACATTTCATTACTGAAAAGCAAATGGTTTCGGAATAGCATTAGCATTGCAATAGTTATTGAAGCAAATACAGAGAGAGAGAGAGAGAGAGAGAGAGAGAGAGAGAGAGAGAGAGAGAGAGAGAGAGAGAGCTGGGACGGGGAAGGCAGGAGAGGTGCTCTCTAAGCTTTCCAAAAGGGTCATTCGAATTAGCCTCTCCTTTTATTTCGAAAATCTTTAACAGTGACCATGTGATTCAAATGAAATTTTTGACTGCATTCTGCTTCTGAAAAGTGTTTTAAAATGGATTTTTCATTTCATCTGATATAAAGTTGTTCATATGTAATATGAGATATGAAAATGTAGGAGTTTTATATCCTTCTTTCTCTAAAAATGATAGCAAAATAAAAATAATTGTTATAACAAAAGATGGAGAAAAGTCTAAAGAAAGAGAAATAAAATGGCTTCAGTATCATTTAATAAAATAACTTGATCAGAATATATGCTTTTAATTTTAGACTTGTATCGGTGTCCGTAAGATCTCCGTTATGTCGGAGATCTGATTTTAATCAGATTTTATATGCAACATGACAAAACTACAAAACTTTCGCTGGGACATGTCTCTTCAAGTTACTTGTTCTTTTAAACAAGTCACATTTTGACATCATATAATGACAAATGTATGTTACATGAATACGTCCTCGCGTGATGTGGGTTAATGAACCTGTGTGAGAAACTGACACTGTGTGCAAGAAGCGCCAGCATACCACTAGATCTCGCGCCAAAAGTCAGCTGATCGGTAGTGGCGTGCATGATGGCGTAAACAAAAGGAGACGATCGGAAAATTCACTGGCCCATAAGACAAGTCTTATAGAGAACAGGGCTCGCGTATTATCCAATGCTTGTGTCCCGTTCTCTCTCTTTAAATATAACTACAACTACTACTGCCAGGACCACTACCAAACTACAAACAATTGCACTATATCATTATATTTAAAATCATCCGCATGACTTCTACCAGCGACCCATTATAACTATTACTACTGCTACTACTACTACTAATGACTTCTACTTTCAGGGCAATTGCTGCAGCGACGGGCTACATTGCTGTCCCAGTGGTAAAACTTGCATCGGCAACATATGCTATTAACGCACAGAAATCATCTTTGTTCCTTATTCCAACAATATTCCAGAGAAATGACTAATAAAAAACAGACTCTAAATTCCCATCCACTCAATTACATTTGCAATGTTACTTATTCCCTCAAATGATTTCTTGTGATTTACTTTATTCAACATAATTTCAGTTTTTTATGACATATGAGAGTATGTCAGACATTATTAAAATATTAAGAAATGTAAAGGTGTGTGACATGTTGAACAAATTGTGATAATAATACTACTAATAATAATAATAGGTCAATATGATTTTTCTTAATTATAATTAATGTAGCATCACCCTGCCGTAGCCCAATTGAAAATGTAATGAAATTTACACATGTATCTGTTCTGATGTTAAGTTACTTTCATTTACTTGTGTTTGTGTTTCTCTGTTAAGTATAAATTCATTTAATTTATGGTATCTCTCTCTGTCTCTGTCTGTCTGTCTGTGTGTTTGTCTGTCTCTCCTTTTTATATGTCCGATACTGAAAGAAGATGATTATTATATTCTTACACAATTATATTCTTACACAATCACGACAAATGACCACATCAGAAACTATACGATGTAAGTAATTGAAACTGAGATGAGTACCTAGATTACATTATTGTAATAACAAATAAGAAAAAATATTTCATCAGCTGCCACTAGAACAAGCAATTGATTGATTTATTTATTTGTTTGCTTCCAAAACTTCACTCAAAATGGTAAAATCCAAAACATATTTAAGTTATTTTGAAACTACCCATATAAAAGTACATGAGAGCATATGCACAGGTGTTTTCATGCCATTGTGTTCCTCTATTAAAACCACAGGCGATGTTAGGGTCCGACCATTTTATTTTGGGGGTGGGGTGGGGGTGGAGACAATTTTCTTACTAGCCGGGCTATTTCTTTTCACCTTTTCGCCATATTTGTTGCAGAGGAGACAAGAATACAAAGGTGCCTGAAGTAGTTCGTATAACTGAGATGGAGAGGTAAACAAAGAATCAAACATGTGTCATCCATCTCGTGTCATAGTTTAAAAACTTGAAGCACTAACCTGCACTAACCTGCTAAATACTCATTCCGTGTCTAAAAAATCTTTGTTGGCCCTGTTTTACGTTTTTGTTGCCGCTTTTATCCCTTCTTAGTTAGTCGTATGAACGGTTTGAAATATGATCTCGCCTCTTCATAAAATCGTGCAATTGATGCAGGCAGATGTGTCCGCAACACATCAGTGTACATTTTAGACACCGGTATTCTCGCGGCTCTTGAATAACAGTAGGTTGAAGGGGCCTTTTGGCGATATATACAGTATATTTTCGGATCAATTCCTATGTCCAACAACTTGTAAATCAACGTGGATTAACAAAACCCTACCTCCTGTCACCATTTCAAATTGCATGGCTACATCCGGTTGTTCTATCAGATCCATCAACCAATCAAATGTTACTCTCGCTCAATCGCTCATTTCATAGTTTCGGTTGATTTGGCCATGTAAATAGACTCGACAAATATAATGAACAGAACGAGAAATCTACTATAACGGGTAATTTGAAATATTTTTGCCTGTTATGTAAAGATGCTTGCTTCCAAAGTGCACTTGACAGACTCATGACAAATCCACGGACGCACGAATCGAGTCACAGGACCAAAGCCGAAAGGCCCCTTCAACTGATCATAACTCTGCGTCAATTTCATGATTTTATGAAGAGTTCAGATCGTATCTCAAACCGTCCATCAGTATAAGTACTGTTCTTAAGGTTGATTTATTGGACTTAGTTAGTCGCTTGTCATAAAGGAAGAAATTGGCTTCTGATTTATATTTCTTTAATTAGGCAGGGGACGACCAATTTTCCTTTCTCCTCTTCTCTTTTCTTTTCTTTGTTTGTTTCCCCACCTCACCTCACCTCACCCCAATCTCACTATTCCCTCGGGCGATGTTAACAATCAGTAGAGAATAAATCATTCTGCTGATGAAGTCCTTAGTACAAGGACGAAAGCTTCAGGTTAGGTTTCAATTTATTTATTGTGTATGGAATTGAACAGTTTAAACATTTTCAGATAGATTATATTATAATAATATTAGGTTTAAATGGTTATGTTGCTGATTGTGCTTTATATAATGGAATATCCACATATCATTCATTAATTGCATTCAATTGAGAATGGGTTCTATCAGCGAGTTTCTGTACAGCAGCGCAGCGCTCAGCTTCGTCCCTGTAATCGGATAGCTTCAAGCCATATCGCATACCGTTCTCTTGTGTTATTTTAGCGAACGGTGTGGATAGTACAGAACAAAACATAATTTATGGTTAGATTTATTTTGCCTGAAGCTACTTGAGTGGTCTCTGGAGTTAACAATAAAGGAGAGATCACAGGAAAAATCACGATGAGATGCGTGGATTCATACAATGAAGAGGAAATAAAAATTCGTGAAGTGGGTACCACTCTCTGAGCAAATACAGTTAATCTGTCGATATAACTTCACCGTGGACGATTATGTCTCTGTCACATATCATAGTAATTTGAAAATAAATTATTAGTGGTTAAGTGCATAAGAACTTACGAACCACCTTTGTAAAATGTTGTTGTTGCCTTTGTTTTGATTTTCTTAAATCATATGAAGAATAAATCTGATACCTTAAACTAAACACAGAAAACTCGATACAAGATTGTTCAACGAGCAATCGTTCTACTTGTACCGCTTAATACGAATGGCTTTTCTGATCTGCAACCCAATAATTATCAATAAAAGCAACCGAATTATAACCATCTTCTTATTTTAAGAGAGAGAGAGAGAGAGAGAGAGAGAGAGAGAGAGAGAGAGAGAGAGAGAGAACATTTTAGAATGGCTACGCACTTCAAATTTCCGCTCTTTTCTACGCCGAACCACTTATAACTTCTCGATAACTTGATGGTCTACGATTGTGAAGCTATTTAAACCTTCTAACCTCTCAAATAGCTCATTCAAGACTGCTTCCTTACATTTTTGTATTCCTTCGTCCTAATTCATATCTCAGTTCATCAAATGACAATAGCAATATTGTATGACTTGTGTATCATAAAACAGAGTTAACTGCAAGCTGCAGTGCTGTACAAGCTAAAGACAAACTTTTGTGCAGCTCCATCTACCAGAATAAAGGGACGTAACTAACTATTTCCCCCCCATTACATCTTGTATCCATGGGGCCAGTACATTGGAAAATTAAATTGTTCTTATTTATCGGAATCAGATTATGTAATGGAAATTAAAAGTATCATTTCGACAACGAGTCAAGATTAACACAAATGAAAATTGTTCGTATACCTAGTTTTGGGAGGTGATCAAGCTAAATGTCAGAGGCGCTACAGTAAAATATTCTGTCAAAAAAGGAAAAGAAAAATTCATTGAAACTTCTCAAGATGGAACGTGTGCTGAGTATAGACTAAAATAAAAAAAAATTAGATAGTCAAAAACGTAAATCATACGATTTGTTGTAGCATTTCACGAAGATGATGGGAGCTGCAGTGGCTCAGTGGTTAGCGTGCCGGACTCAAGACCGAAAGGGTGCGGGTTCGAATTGACCGAACAAGCCTGCGTCAAATACCGTAGTGTGTCCTTGGGCAAGGCACTTTATTCCAATTGCCTCGGCACTAAATAACCTACATGTGTTGCTGTGCCGTAAAGCATCAAACCAAACCCAAAACGAAGATGGCGAACTATGTACAACTATTTCTTGAATTTAGAAAAAAGAAAGAAAAAAAAAACAAAGACAAAATGCAAAACCAAAAACACAAACTACAGCACTACAGAACTAAAATCAGTTTGAATGACGATTTTGGAATCAAAACAAAAAATGCAAACATATTCGTAGAGCAGGTTACGTTTTACAGAATTATTTATGAAAGCCGAAGCTCGTTTAATAATTGTGGTGACTAGACTGATAAACTATTCCTTCCTGCTGATAATGAAGCTGCTATCAGACTTCTTGATCAGGAAAAAGCAACATGTGAAGGGTGTATTACGGCTCAGTAATTTGTTATTTCAATGAAAATTATGAAAAATAATAAAGCGCCTGGACAAGATATATTCCCCGAGTCATTTTATAAAGTTTTCAAACTGTTTTACTAAGGTGTTTTCGTATCTTCAATTACTAAACACTTATAGGTGAAAATATCAAGCGAATTCCTAACGTTTAAAAAAAATAGGGAGGATCCATTTTATGATACTAATCCACGCTACTCTAAAGTCTTGTCAATAATGCAAATTATGACGTTTGCTCCTGGTAATTGGCTAATTACACGGTTTGAGAAATATCTTCCCAACACTGACTCCGTATAATATAACAAATAATCACTGAAACCTAACAACGCTATAAACAGAAACGCAAATACAAATAGTAAATACCCTAGAATTGTTACAATATTATTCGTTTTTGAAAGTGACAGTTTTACACTCAGTGCGTAAATTCAAAAGGCCCGCAGATAAACTTCTGTCTGACAAGTGGGTTATATTTTATATTTTTTTCATCATATAGATGGATGAGACACTGTAGAGTTTAAGTCCGAATAAAGTTTCTGTTCTGTTCTGTTTATAACCATTCCATGATTCCATACCCATCCAATCTAGGTTGAACAATAAAACAAGTTCGTTCAGTGTAAGTCCAAAGCGGTCAAGACTACCCAGAGAGTGGGAATTACTAAAAGACGTCATCATTTACAGAGCGTTTCCTGAGTCGCTATAGAAGGATACGGATGCTCATCACATGCCAGGAAAGTAGACATTATCAGCGAGTCAGCATTGTTAGGTTTATCGGAAAACCTTATATGCAGTAGATGATCCAGAAATATATATATTTTTTTTTTTTGGGGGGGGGGTGCTAAACAAGTAGGCGAGGGGTCTGTGGGACGTAACTCCCTTCGGGGGGGCTCAGCTCCAGCATTTTAAGCATTTCCAGGGCATAGCATAATTTGAACCATCTAAGTGTAAAGAAAACTTACTCTAGGAAACGTAGTGGTTGCTTCGCTCTCCTTCTTAGGTGGGGTTAAAGGGGATGGGGGGGGGGGCGTCTCCATCTCCGCCTGGATCCACCCCTGATAATACTCTGTTTTGTGGGTTATATACGGTATTACGGTAAACATAAATATGTAATAGTTTGCAAGGTCGATATTGAGAACGAAGCAATGCTTAGAATGTCCCTTATGAGTATAACATTTCCTTTGTATCAGAATTGGAGCGTGTCCAACTGTGATTTTGTTGCACACGACACATTCTCACTGAATTGTGGACACTGCAATAAGATATCTAGAGCATTATCGCCCAGGCTTCAGTGTTGGAAATCTGTAAGAGAAAAATAATGAAATTATGTTGAAAATAGAACATGAATTTAATTTAAATTAAATTTAGTTTAATGGGACGCCATATTCCCTCACCCAAACGTTTATCAATTAGGAATAAAGCTCGGCCCAGAAGTCTATGTTTCAACACTCTATGTTCGTGATTGCCTCTTCATTTTCAGTAAATACTTATAATGGTAAATACATATCTTATTACTAGGTGCGTATCCTGATAGTTTCCAAGTCATGACTCAGGGTCTAGCAGTGGTGTACTGGGTAAGCAACTCGGCCCTGGACTTATCTGCCGGGACAGGCCCGGGGGTTAGCTCACACCAGTAAAACACCGGTACAAAAGGATTTTTTGGACGGCCCGCCGGCCCACCGATGCGGCGGCCCACCGGGATTTGTCCCGGTATGCCCGATGGCCAGTACACCACTAGGGTCTAGTCTCCTATAGAGGGGAATGTCCTAAAGTCTTATCAGATGGACATGTGAAGCAATCTCCTCATGGTCATTATTTGTTTACCTGGTTATAGGTTAGGAAGCCTAACAGTTTCCAAGTCATGACCCAGGGACAAGTCCTCTACTCCAGGGGCATCACTCATATGTCTGTCCTTCAAATTAAAATATGGTTATAAGGCGGAGATCTCAACAGTCTCCAATTGATAACCCAGGGGCATATATTCTCCGCACATGGGGAAGACCCTATGATATAATTGTAAAATGCGGTATATATGTTATTTCTGCCCCTCAAGATGTCACACAACAGCTTTCGGACCTACACTTACAATATTTAAAGGGAATGTTGGGGGTATAAAAAGAGGATTAATTCAGATGTCTTATTTTCTCTATGACTGTGGCAGTGAACAAACCTCCGACTAGCCCAGATTGTTTTGATAGCCTGGCCCGGCCTCATAGCTGTATATGTTGAACCACCCGGTTTCAAAATCCTGTCCTTAACAAATTGATTATAAAAATGTTTAAAAAATACCCACCTCTTCCATGGGTGATATCAAAAGTTTCAAAACAATGTGCACATTTACAGACAACACAACTCATGTCTCAAAGCTTCAAGTCTGTAAATTAAACGATGTAGGAGGAGTTACACTACATTATTAACGGACGGACAGGCGTACAGAGTGGAGGGACGACATAATGCGTGGGGACAATAAACACATGGAGAACTAAGGGAAAACTTTGAAAGGAGTGTTTTTATAAACAAGTACTGGTATCTCACATAATTACTTGTTTGCTGACAGATACAGAGAGCAAATGAATGAATAATTGATCAGGGGAGAAAGTTTACTTACTTCTATAGCGACAATACTGATCCACTTTAATGATAGCTTATAATGTAAATATTAACTGGCGGTGGGTTGCATAGTTCCATGATGCATATGGTGTTGATGGCCTTTGTACATGTAGGACGGGATGATGTCAAAGGATGATGATGTGTTATTAGAGTAAAACACCGTTTATCCGAAACTTTTAAGGCACGTGATTGTTCTTTCTCTATACATACTTTTATGATATATATCAACATTGGCATCAACCAATCGTTGTTCGATATTCTTTTAATTTAAGAAATGATTTATCCATGCAGCTGCATTTAGCTTCAGTGAAACATTCAGTGTTGAGACTACTGCTTTTTTTTTTTTAGAAATTCGTGCCATGAAAAGCATTACAGCATTTATTGTAAAACCAGAAATATTAAAGGAGTGTTTCATTTGAATACGCCACTAGAATAGTTTTGCAATGTTGGGAATTGAGGTACACAGTATGATAGTAGTAACCGATATGGTATTCCTGTGTAGTATTATTTTTTGCACCAACCCACTCGTGTAGGGATAAAACTTAAATTAAAATAAAAAAGGTTACAAGCGCAGTATAACTTTGTTTACATGAACCCACTCGTGTAGGAATAGGAAGACACAATTTATACAAAATAAAAAAATTACCACTGCACTAGCGCAGCGAACAGAATATGATACTTTGAATGTGATTATTACACAACATCATTAACGGCACAAAGCTACATTGCATAGAATTCAATAGTTTTCAGATAGGTGATATAACTATTTCCTGAGTTTAACATGAAAGTAGCAATGTAGGTATTTGGAGATAAGGCTTATTTGTTTACAAACTTGGACGGGAGAAAAGTGAGGTCAAAGCTAGATGTATTACAACAAAAAATACAAGATAATAAAAATGAGCTCGGTAATTTCTGTCCCCTGCATCATATATCAAGTACCTATATTGTCATAGTTTTGTCATTTTAGTGGCATAAAACCAGAGAAACAACAGAAATAAACAGACCGTCGATAGGTCACCATGATAATTGCCATTACTTGTCTTACAGTACACATTGGATTCATATTGTTCATACATGTATAATGTATACTTTGACAACAATAATGCCATTATATACTACTGATAATGGAATATTTTATATTCCCGGACAATAGTAATTATGTAAACAATAATAGTGTAATAAAGCTATGTAACTTATCACTGAATGAAGAAAGTGGCACACATGTGTCACTGGGTAGAGTCTACGTCTGTTCTGGGTTTGATGGTGGAAATGCAATATATGTATCACTGTGAAAGAGGCTCATTCTGTTATTGGTTTGCTGGTGAAAGTACTCTCTCCGGCGGACATACCTTTCTTGTTTATCAATTGATATGATGCACACCTAATCTTTGCCCCAGATTACTGTTGTACCTTCCCATCTCTTGATACACACAATTCCCATATGACTTGCCTATATGTTCGACTGTGTAGACCGCCTCCTTATATTCTTCTTTCTAAAGTACCCCATGTCTTTGCAAATGAGTAGGCTGTACGACGATAAAAACTAACTTACCCTAAGTGTTCAAATGTCATACACAAAACAATATCCATAATTATTTAACAAAATACAAGAAGTGTCCCTCCAATATGTATATAACTAATTGTACAAATAAGTGTCAACTCTTTCCCCACACGTGGCCTCTTCGACACACCGTACCGTCCGCTGCAGAAAAACACATGGATGTCTACAAATATACATGTCATACCAACCGTCGCTGACCATGTTACGCTACACTTACTTTAAAATTCACGATTAGTGTCGATCGTAGGATCCAACAGAGCTGAAGGAACGACCTTCTTCTAAAGTATGTAACTGCTCATATATCTTGCTGTTTAGTTCGTAATTTTCATACAATTTGTGATTTTGTTCTCCTGAACCTCACACTTGCCTTGCGGGAAATGTTTTCTCACACACTAGCGGAAACACATCTTACACCTACAATAGTTCTCATACTTACAAGCAAAGTCAATATATCAACCATTTGTGCTTACATATAATGTATATGTGGGATATTTAGCTAATGATAAGTATTTTTCATTATCTTTAATGAATGTTTCGGAATTTTCTTCGCTATTAACAGTACCGACCACAACTGTACATCATGTATGGAAACTTTGATAGTCATCGGGTTACAGATATGCGTGTAACATAACTCTTAGTCATGGCCCTCTATTGACTATAAAGAAGACCCAGACGGCAGCCTCCATTACATTGCATCGGAATGTTTGTCACATGCGGTGTACGTAAGGCCCCATGTGTATGCACAATGAATCGCTCGTTGCGTTTTGTTTCGTCTTCATGCAGCACGATAATTACAATGCAATCGCTGAATTCTATATCTATGCCGTGATCTAGTGCGTGTAATATGCAATATCAAATTGCCTATTTTAGCTCTTACAAATACTTTTTCCATTAAAACAGGTTGTAACTACACCTTCCACTGACAGTAGATGTATCATTTTCCACTTATTACGTTCTGTACATGATATTTGGTTATACCAAACACACCCACCCTATGAAGTCTGTTCGCTTTACAAATAGCCCTTAATTGCGGACATAGTTCGTGCGGGGTCCTATTTAAAAACAAAATGGCCTTGCAAGAATAACATATAGGTATAACGGTACCAATTGCACAAGCCCAGGTAAGTGGAGCTTAATGTGTGGGGAACATTGTATTCAGAAATAAACAGCAAAGCCAGCTGTGATTGGAGCATTATGTAAAAGTTGTAGTTTCTGTCAGGCTCTAACAAAAGTTGAGTCTTTTGGCATGATGTGAGGATATGTTAATTCACATCCAGATCATATTTTGTATTTTTTATGATTTGTTAAAAATGTGATACACACCATTGAAAATGTATTTGTTGTGACTGGATAATTCTTACCCCATCTAGTTCCAACAGAGTTATCTATCTTAATGCAATGGAGTACATAGTTCTGTCCTTGTCAAATTGACAATCGAACATTGCTCTCTATGACAGTGTGTGACACGCATGCTGAAGTAGGATAGAAAGTATATTTATTTCACCAAATGTTACCATTGAGGTCTATGGAAAAACAATTGGTACCGTGATACCTATATGCATCTAGATGAAAACGATTATTATATCGAGAATACATTATGATGTTACAACAACATACATCCAGTCTATACATTATGATGTTACAACAACATACATCCAGTCTATACATACTAAAGAACCTCATTGCCATGAATGAAATAAATAATACCAATAACAGAAGCATCTTTTTAATACATATGAAAATATATATAATATTACTTGTTAAACATTACAAAAACACCAAAACTTGAAAGAAGATGGTTATATCTCAACAATTATTTCATTAAGGTGGACAATGTAATAAATATTAGAGTGGAGATTTTGAGGTTTGTGTGTTTGTGTGTGTGTGTGTGTGTGTTTCCTATGAGATAACGAAAATAATCTAAATACATGTACTCAATACATGCATTTTCGTTTGCATAATTACCGTATATGGTGAAACTCACGTGTTGGAATTTTCCCTGAGAATTTTCGACTGTTTCATTTTCTGTAATGTATATACGAGGTTTCCTGTTTATAGCTTAAATTTGTTCAATGTGATTCATCGCCGTGTGAGACACTCTATGCAGGGATTAGTCACTGCTATATACATGTGCCAAATAATAACGTCTCCCTGGTTTGACAGTGAAATAACCATGTTTTATTGATTAGAATGTACCAAAAATATAGGTCATAAACGGTCAAATTTGATATAATTGGAAACTGCCCAGTATGATGATGACATTTGTGTATAGTTTATTTCAGTGTGTCAATTATGTTTATAATTAAGCCTTTACAAAAAATGAGAAATGTTCAGGAAAATATTATCCTTACCCTGACTTTTTCATATTTTCTTGGCATTGGGGTCTTTTTCAAGTTGGCTAATAGGCACGAAATCATTATATTTGAAAGGAAAAACTTTTATCTTTGCATGAAACATTTATTCTAGACTGTTACAATTCATAGTTTGTGTAAACTGATACTTTTGTATTAGAAAAATTTTAGCGAAACCAAAAGGTGTGATTGGGGAGACAACTCTCGTTTTACAACAGTATTGATTGACTACTCCCATCATATTATATTTCCAGGTCACCATGACACATATCATGTGCAGTTGAAGTTTTAAAAAAAAACACTGCATGATGATTGGAACCGCTTGAATGTCTTGTTATAAATTATAGTATAAGTATGTAAAAATCCTTAAAGGGAACAGTGGGGTATCTTGCATTTACCTACAGGTAGCTGTTATACATGTACCAGTAGCAGGAAGACACCGGATACTGCACGATCCTTACTTACTCGTACTAAATGATTGTGCCAATTGACAGAAGAAAAACTGTACACACACACTATTATATATATATATATATATATATATATATATATATATATATATATATATATACATATATATATATATATCTATAATGTAGTGTGTCTATGTGTATATATATATATATATATATATATATATATATATATATATATATATATATATATATATATAGTAGTTTGTGTGTGCGTTTGTGAAGTTTTTCTTCTGCTTCGTGCTGTATCCGTATATTCGTGGTGGATTTAATTTCGTTATTGTCGTGGCTAATAAATATCCACAAAATTAAATCCAGTATGGCAAACAGTGTGACTCCACGAAATATTTATCCCCACGAAATCGTCTTTTTAATTCCAAACCACAAAATTGTATCCCCACGTATATTTATGATTTTACAGTGTGTGTGTGTGTTCGTGTGTGTGTGTGTTTTAGTATACTTGCGAGGACCTGATTTGTGTTGCACATCAACATCTCGAGGACGCAACTACATTTTGAGGACTTACTCACCAGTCCTCGAAACGTTTCTCTGGAAATTGATTCAGGACGATCATTAGAGATGGCCCACGTGATATTGTGAAAGTCCTCTCATAGTCAATAAAGTATGACAGTCAGTTACACAGTGTGTGTATAGTACACACAATTTGCGGCATTCCTTTGGTGCGACTAGACTGGGGGTGTAAACTAAAGTCAATCAGAGGGTGCGTGACTTCTGATCGCCTGTTGGCCAGTCAGAACATCGCTTCTATATAGTGTCTCTGTAATATACATAAATAGTTATAAGGATGATCACATCTGTGTTCTACTATTAGTGGTATTTGTTTTTGTTGTTTTTTTTAAAAGTAATTCCATACTATTAGTGGCAGAAGACATTGCGCTGTGTTAGGCGTAGGGCGACAGTAATTTTATGTCGTTTTCTTCGCTTGCCTTTGTGTGCACACGGACTTGATTGCTTCAGGAGATAACCTATGGAAGACCATGACGATAACATCAACTTGAAAGCCAAGACGTTCAGAATCAGCCTGGGAAGTAACAAGAAGGGTCTTTCTAACTTGTTTATTATATTCGTCCAAAACAGCTGATCATATTAAATCATTTGCTAGCCATTCATGTGACAACTTGACTTTGTCTTTTTTCCCAAACAGCTTATCAAGGTGTATCTGCTCTTATTTTGGACCTCGATTTCACATGAACAAAGCACACTACAGATGCAGTATCGAAGCATGTGCAGAGAAGATGCGAGTAACGATTTCAATTACAACCTTTGATAATCTGCTGCTGTAGAATAGAATACCCTCCTTGTGGATGTAGGGTGTAACTTGTGATAACGGTAACATATAATTATTTCTACCTTGAGATTCTTTATTAATACTTTTTGTAGAATGTAATGTGTAGTGTATACAGTTCTTATTCCATATACAATGTTTACTGTATTAATGTGACTAGCTTTACTTAAATCTCATATTTATACAGTGTCATATAATGCTTTCTAGTAATTCAAGTATTTCTGTTTATGTTCTTAAATTTTGTAGATGCTCCATTGAGGGCCCCATTTATGGGTAAATAACGAATTGAATTGAATTATAGGGCAAAGGTGACCTCAGTGTCTGATTTGCACGTAACAAAAGAATTGAAGGATGGATTTGTACCCAGTAGTACAGAGACAAGGTTGCTAACAGAGCAACATGACACTGGTACCTTAGTCACAGATTCCTCCCTCCAAGTATAGCAACACATTCCGATTGCTAAAATACATTCACATATAATTTCTCTTCAGTCATGCCACAATCCCTTCCTCTTGAGTTCGTGCCATATACCTTTTCTGTCAGCTAAGAATGACAATGTGAATGTTTTTTCAAGTGCGAAGACTTGCATTTTGAAGCGATTCAATGATAAAAGATGTACAAAGTATGTAAACAAAATAAACAAATTTTCGATACATCACAAAAATGTTCTTACACCTGATATTGCCCTTAATCAGCAGTTGTTTTTCTCAATGCTCCTAACTTCTGGTTGCTTAACAAAAAGGATAGTGAACGATCTGTTGGTTCAGTCAAAGACTGATTATCTTGGTTAAATTAGAGACACCAATTTTGTCTTGATAAATGATCAACTAGATAAATGACAATGATATAAAGAACCAGTTCTTGGTATAGAGGAGATTCAGCTACATACAAGTCCAGAAAATTGATATATGTATAATCAATGTTGTACTGTAGAATATTACAAAGTGATACTGGTTAAGATTGTTTGTTATTACTGACTACACTTTGCATACTAATAATTTGTTTTTAAAAGAAACATATGCTTAATTTTTCTTCCCATCCAGTAGCGTAGCAGGAACTTCTTAACCACCCACTCCGCGCAAAAACCTAATTCCGGGGCCCATCCCAATAAACGTTCACATGTTTGATGGACATTTTGGGCTCCCACTGGGCCTGCTCCCCCCCCCCCCTTACAGTTGAGGGGAAGCCTGGGCAGTTGCTAGGCCACTGTTTCCATTCCAACCCAGTATTTGTCACTGTCATTAAAATTAGTTGGAAGTATGAAATTGGTGTAAACCATCTGAAGTCTAACTTATTATTCTGGATCATTATCCATTCATCTATTTGTCTTTTTGCTGGTACTTTACCCAGGTATACAACATGGCTAGACAGTCTTGTACCACAGTCAATGCCACCTACCTCAGCAGTCAAGGTCATTGCAAGGGAAGATGTCACACTGCAAATTGTTTCTGAGTGTGATGTTTTGGCTTAGTCTGATCTGTAGTTTCTGAACATTATGAGATATGACGATGAAACTTCACAATTTACTTTACAACTAGAAAATGTGTCACATACTTGATAGTCAGGTCCCAGATTTAAAGGTCAAATCGTGACAAGGTGTTGTAAGACTTGTACCAGGTTTGGTACCCTTGTTATAACTGGTTTGAATAATGAAAACAGTTACCAGGTATCCAATCTTACATTTTATTTACCGTAACATATATTCATGAATTTGAACATTTATTCTTATAGATGTTATTGAAGACCTTCATGATGATGGTTCAGAGCAAGAAGAAGAAAAAAGGGATCAGAAAAGTGATGACCATAAGTCAAAAGGTAATTTATTACATTTGATGACCATGAAGCTTAGAACATAAATGAATTGAAGTGCTATGCTTCAAAACCATACCAGACATGATCGCTTAAACCAACACTGATGTAAATGTATTAGTTTTGTGGTTTTTGTAGACCACTAATTTAAAGGCCCCACTGAAATGATTATCCATCTTGGGGAAACAAGAAAGACTGTTGTTTTGTTCCACAAATGAACCATGTCAACTTTTATAAAATCAACGCTTACGACGCAGCTTTAAATGACATGATCATAATGTTAGTTGTTATCAAAGTGTATCGTAGTGCGACAAACTTGTGGAGAGATTGGCCATAAATTGACGTAACTTGTTATCAATGTGTATCGTAGTGCTATGAAGTCAGGGAGTGATTGGACATAAATTGACGTCACTTGTTATCAATGTGTATTGTCGTGCTATGAAGTCAGGGATGGATTGGACATACGTTCACGTCTCATTTTACCTATGTTTATAATAGTGCTATGAAGACCGGGAGAGATTGGACATAAATTGACGACATGTATTACCTAAGTTTATAACAGCGCTGTGAACTCAGGGAGAGATAGGACATAAATTGACGTCACTTGTTACCCAAATGTATCGTAATGCTACGAATCCAGTGAGAGAAAGGACATAAATTGACGTCACGTGTTACCTAAGTGTAATCATAGTGATATGAACTCAATGAGAGACTGGGCATGAATTGACGTCGCTTGTTACCTAAGTGTAATCATAGTGCTATGAGAAATGTTTATTTTTCGACAAAATTTTGAGAAATGAACATGAATCTCGAAATCGTCACGTTCTGTAGTGAAGCCCCAGTTGTATAGTATGCTTGTATAAGGATCGACGACACTAACCGGTAGCTGTTTTACAGAAACTGCTTTTAGAGCAGATTAAAGAGATTGACAATAGTGCTGTTTTTCAAAGTGAACTTAAAATTATAAATTTAATGTTACCTATTACAAAATTGGTCTCTTTACACTGCTTACACAGTATTCAGTTTAAGATGTTGTATTTTAAAGTTGTATTAATATGTTGTGTGCGTGACACCTCAAATTAAAAAGGAATATTTCTTAATAAGTAAAAGCAGCAATTCAGCATCCATTGTGAAAGTAAACAAGAGGACGTTGAAAGACAGCTGGTAAAGTTTCTGGAACAACGTCACATCCAGGGAAAGCAGCAGGTGGTAAGGTCAAGAGTCTGTCCTAGCAAGGCGCCTAAGGAACCAAATTAAATTCTACAACAAAAATTCTAAACCAAGACAGACATTAAAAATTAAAAAGTAAAACCTTGAATGTTGAGTACTCATAGTAAATAATCTGACTGTATCTTCATGACGTGAAATAGCGTTTATTTACATAACGCCTGCATATTAATATTTTTTAAAAGACATGTATATTTTGCAGGTGAAATTGTTCCTGCATCACTAGGATGTTTGGGATGTCTTTATTAGTGTGATTACAATTTCTTCCTAGATTTTAACCATTATATTCAATTGCATTTTCAGGTCATGAAAGTTTAACTGATGTTAAGATTTTTAGTTTCTGATAGTTGTTCTTTTTCATTTTTGTTAACATATATTGTTGTCTGACCTTAAAAAATGCGTTGGTTTGAAAATTATGAAATTTTATGTTTCCATTTTCGAAACGATTTGAGTATTGTCACTGAAGCCAAGATTGCTTAATTATAATTATTCAATGTTATTTCACAACATGCTGTTTACATTTTGCTTCTTAGTTAAAATGTATGCTGTTCCAGAATATATTTTCCATACCAGCTTTAAGAAAGTTTGATTTCTAAATAATTGATATATTCATACTACATTGATACATATATGGTTTGGCAAGAAATATATAGAGGATATTTTCCAAAATTACATTAATACCTAGTATATTTCTCATTTTGTGGTACAAAAAAACGTGATATTAATAACGAGTGGCAAAGGCATGAATTAAAATGTACCACAAGATGAAATAAATCTGGTAATTACGCAGGAAGCGAAAATCTTATTTTTATAATATACCAAGCATGCTTTTGAATCGAAGCTTTGAAGATTGAATTCGCTCCTTAGCACACATCCCCCACCCCCCTTTATGTAGGTTCACCTCAATTTCAATCGTATTTATTGGCTGATCATGAAACGAAATATCGGTAATTTGAGAGAACAGTACATTTGAAATGACCTAATCTGTTGCAGTAAATGAAAGTTTTAACATTCTCTAAACTATTTTACCCTATCTGACTACAAAAACAAGTTCAATTGAGCGATACAGCACACATGATTTTTTACATTGTTGTCAAGTTTGTAAAGGGACATAACTTCGTAAAGAAGCATATGGTGGCGAGTCAGATGTGTATCGCAAAAAATAATTTCCACGTCTGAAAGGTACTAGTAATGCAATTTCTATTTATTGCTCAAACCCACAAAATGCTTCTTTTCTTGCAAGTAGAGCTTATATAGGCACATACAATCAAGTGTCACATGACATGATGGGAAGTATTGTATTTTCACATGTTAAGCAAAAAGGATATATTTTTGACATGGGAAAAAGTTTGGATTTTAAAAAATATGAAAAAATATTTCACCAATAATTTTCTATATTTCACACTTAAGTATATGTTAAACAGCAGTTTTGAAAGTGGAAATTTCCATGGGGTAAAATGAATTGATGGATGAAATATTCTTAGACAGCCTGACACTAAGTACAGTCAGATTTCATTATTCCAACTTAAGTTTGTCTGCATTTTATGAAGGAAAAACTTATTTAACGTCTTTTAAATATAAGCTGTTTATGCAGCAGTTGAATTTACCAGGCATTTAAAATGTCATTCAATGAGATAGGATGTAATTAATATTCTTTACTTGTGTTTTTAGCAGTTGTTAGTAATTCGAGTGTAAAATATATGACATAATTTGTTCAGAAGACCGCTGCCCACTTCTCATTTTGATAGTTTTTTGCACTGCTTGGACTTGAAAATAAAGCTAATTAGCATGATAATACAGGTACCTTCAAATAAACTTTGAATGTTTGTTTATGTATACAACCTGATGAGTTTTCCCACCATTAAATAATTTCTGGTTTTTCATCATTCCTTTCCACTTGAAAACTTGTAGTTGTTTTGGATAAAGTCATTTGAACTATTCAAATACATTTAAACTAGGCAAATTAAATTTTTAAAACATCTTGATCTTCCCTAGAAGGAAAAGATAATTTAATTTTGTATCCACCGCCTTGTCTCCTTATAATGCAGATTATTTCATGCATAAAATTAAAGATATTGAGATAGGTCATTTTGATGTATTTCTGCAACAATGCACATCTCTTTACATTATGTTATTTTTATCTTGCCCCCTTTGGTGCAAGGTTGCCATAGCGATCACTTTAGCGTAGTGTGCACGTCCTTCTGTACATCCATCCACACTCTAGATTACCTTCAGCAGTAAAGATTTTTACTTCCTTTCATTTCAATACCATTTATCCCACCTTCTTCAGATTTGGAATATATATCAAGGGCAAGCTCACGATATAGACCATGGTCTGCTCTTGTATCTATTCAACAATGGCATAAAATTCCCCAAAAGGGACATGTGAATATCTGGATGGCTTGATTAGCACAGAATACAACTGAAATGTTTAATTTTTCTTTGTTTCCTACGCGTTTCTTACTTTAACTACTTTGGATTCAAACGTTGTTGGACTTGCAGATGGATGAAGGACTAGGTTCACTTTAGCTTCTAAACGGCCCTAAAATCTGGCAAAAAATTACATTTGTATGCATATTCCGATCTCTATTATAAAACAATACAATACCGATAAGTCTTCAACTTGGTAACCCATTGACATCATAGGCACGCGCTGACATCATGACGTCACGTGGCGAAATGTTAGCGAACGCTGAAAAACGCAATTTTAGCCAGAAATATATTATTGTGGACAATATTTAACACTGAGTGCATGCATCACCAACCGCGATATTTTGTCAAGTGGTAGTGGAGGCTAATCATGACATAATCTAAAAGAATTAAGTTTGGCTGTAAATGTGCTCCACATAAAAATTAAAGATAGTTGCTTTTTATTTCTGTTCAGAAGACCATCCTAGAATTACATAAACCACATACATAAGACAATTTAATGATAATAGGTTAAGAAATGATAATATATATATATATATATATATATATATATATATATATATATATATATATATATATATATATATATATATATATATATATATATATATATATATATATACAATACGTTATTTACGCTATTTTCATTCATACGGTATCCAGGCGGATATTTACGAAGTCATATCGAACTTAAGAGATATATGAAAGTAAAAACTTTGAGTGAGTATAAAAACTGTAAACACGACTTCATTTTCTATTTCAGAGAAAACTTAGAGATATTTAAAATACCAAGGCTGCAACGTTTACAATAATTTCTAAACGTGTCTACCATACTATACTAAAAATTATGGCGCTTAATCGAGCCTATTTGAAACCTAACCTTTCCTCTGATCTGCACGTTAGGCTTACAGATAACAGTTATATATAAGGAAGTCATTGACTGAAGTGTATAACTTATTAAAAAAGGTACCTATCCACTTTTCCACGTGCAAAATTAACTCAGTATACACCTTTAACTGCAAGTGAAAGAAAGAAAAATTCGTATATAATAAAAACTGCTAAAACAGTCGTATGACATAAATTACTACGCGAATATATATATATATATATATATATATATATATATATATATATATATATATATATATATATATATATATTGACCTTCAAAGCGTCTATGTATTTTGCAAGTTGGGTTAAAGGAAATGAAGACATAGTTTGCAATATTGCACTTACAAAATGTTTACAAGATATAAGCGACCAATGAGCACATTTTCCTTCACATATAATAATCAGTCATTTGATCCGACCTCCGAAGGGGCCGGGGCTTATTCAGAAAATTATTTGCATATGAAAATAATTACAACTTAAGTGAGAGCTCATCAAACAAGATCAATAACCGCATCAGTATAAATATTCTTTCAAAAAGCATTGAATTACCTTTCAGCTTATTTTATCAAGGAAACAATTAAGTTGCATTGATAATTTGGAAACGTACTATGGATTGCAGTTTAAAAGCGATATATTTGACAAGAGCGACATGTTGAACAAACAGTCTATTGATTGAGATAAAATAGCTACAGGGCCTCTCAGGAGTCCTTTCATAGACGTAACTGACAAATTATACAGGTTTGCGGTCTTTTCTATTCGCTACACCACCACCATTATATAATTTGTATTTTTACTGAATCTGTTATGTCTGTTAGACCTGAGATGGCAATCAAGTTCATCCTAGCCCTGTGTCGTTACAAGTGGTCTATCGTGTCTGTAATTTAACTGTGTAACTGATTTAAGGTTTTGTAAAGGGTACTATGTTAGAAAGAATTCATCGTTTAATATATGTGAAAAAGAGAGGGAGAGAAAGAGAGAAAACTCCTAATCCAGTGTATATGAACGCAACTTATGTGCCCATTCTTCTGTATGTATTTTCAGCAAATATATTTGCATAATGCCATTGTATTTTGATATTATGTTTAATTGGACTGAATAATAAATAATGATCATACGTATTACGATAAGGTATTTCTGCTTGTATTGATAGCTCTTTACAACAACAAAAAAGGCATCGGTAAGAACTACATCGATACTGCAAAACCAGTCCAGGTTCAAAGTATAAAACGGCCTCGGGAGGTGGGAGGGGGAGAGAAAAGGGGATAGCGAGGGAGAGAAAGAATTGGTATTTAAATAACAAAGGCTAAAATACTAAAATATGGTAATGTTGGAAATATTACATCGATAAAGCATTATAAAGGTGTTTCTGATATAACTTGTTCTTAAACCGACTTCTTAACAAACTCATTTGTTAGGCATATCAAGTTTTCCCTATTTCGAAACGAACGAATAGTCGCAGAATTAGTCACGCACTATTGAAGTGTTTGTTCTCTAATAGACGGTTTAATTAGTCTCTCACTTGTCTGAACGAATACTATACAATTATTGTAAATTCCGACCGTGCTTCTGTTAAATTATTCATTGGATAACATCATTATCTGTCCAAACCTACGTTCACTCTTTTGCATTTCTGTGTCCGTTTTCCGTCTAAATCTGATAGTGCGTTTGTCCGTTTTGTGCCCGTTCGTTTATATGCTCAACCACCAGTCAACACGTCCTTGCATCCTTTTATTCGTCTATAATTGTGTCTGCCCATCAGTTCCTACAGCCATCCGTTCGCCATTTGCCCATCTGTCTCCTCGCTCTTTGCTGATCCGTCCGTTTGTCTTTTCATCTCTTCGTCTGTCCGACCTATCGTCCTATTTATATCCACTTATTGTTGTGTTTGTCTGCCAATCTAAACAACCGTCTGTTTATCTCGTCAAAATATTGATTGTTTATGACGTGTTCAAATACATTTTGGTGTTACAAAAGATGTATTACAAATGTAATGCACCACGAACCTTTGCTTTCTTTTCATAGTTGTATCTCCTGTTTTCCTACGTTTAAAGAGGATTTTGAAACTTTGTTCAGATGAAGGAAATTAAAGGGAGAGCCGTAATGAGTGCTTTACACGTCCAATCCAGGCCAACAAAATCCACGACACGTCATACGAAATTGCTATTGACAATACTTATAAATTATTGGTAGAGTTGTTATCCGACCCGAATGTAAAGTTAAAACGACCCGTTTGCGGCGAGGTTTTACACATGTAAAGCTATTGAAAAGACGTCCTTGATGTGCAACATTTATATTTTTCAAGAAGTATATCTGACCCTATTACATCACTTGCCTAATTAGTGGTTAAAACAAGAGAGAACGGTTGTGCATCTCATGACAGATACTGTTGTAGTGACATCGAATTACGACAAACCGAATTTGGAAGTTACGCGCATAGAACTTCAGTACATAGGTGGAAAGGTAGATAGATATAAGTCTAACATTTATCATCAAGATCAGTCCCAATATTAAATATTTCATTACAGCTATATGTGTTTTTCATCACCGCACTCTTAAGACTTGCAACTATATGTGCAAGCAATCATAAACTGATGTATGCATTCATTGTGCTCTTAATTGTATACGCCTGCTTCAGTTAGTGAATTGATGACTTTGATTTACATATCATGCATTATGCTTGTATCCATATTTCTATTGTGAATGAAGTCTCGATAAAACAATATATAAAATATAAACACAAAATACCAATCTGTATACGAGTAGTGTGGTGTAAATAAGCTACTGTTACATTTTATTTGCTTTTCCAAATTTAAACAGGTTTTTAGTGATAGCCAAAATGCACAGGATGTTCTATAGGACCAGCCTGTATACTGTAACTTAAAAAAATACATTTATTAAGAACTGTATACGACATTAATATTCCTACTCATACAGTCTATTTTCCGTAAATTTTAGACAGAAGGCGATATGGGGATAACAAAACTGTTTACAAATTTCTTCGCGTTCTCTATTCAGTAGCAATCAGCGATGCAAAACACCTTTACAATGTACTTTGAATTGCCAAATGTAAAATCTAAGTGACCTGGAAAGTGAACCGAGGGAGTAGTGTGCCATTAAAGTGTGTCTTTTTCATTAATAGTACCAAAACAATACAAAAGTATAAACTGTTTGTAAGTATGTTTTAGAAAATTATCCAAATCAACTAACTCTATACATACATGTACTATCATAGAACAGTTTCACCCCCTGTACTTCACTTCTGGAATTACATAACATCAAAGCTATTAAACGAGCCGTTAGTGCTGTTGCCATAGCTAGGGACTTTAATTATGTTAAAATAGATATGTTGTGTTATTGTTTAGTATATTATAGTGTATTAGTATTCTTTGTGTTGAGATTGATATAAAACACTCTACCAAATACAATAGAAACAATGTTGTATGCATGATCGATTTATTCAGCTATAGAGGCTTAAAAAAATCCGAAGTCACCACGAAATGCATAGTATGGCAAACACAAACATTCCCTCCTATTTTCAACGTTAAATTAGCACATGCCAGAGAGAGCGAGAGAGAGAGAGAGAGAGAGAGAGAGAGAGAGAGAGAGAGAGAGAGAGAGAGAGAGAGAGAGAGAGAGAGAGAAGATTCATACATGTATTATACAGCAAAGATATTACTCTTTTTTGTCATCACAAATAGTCATGAACGATCACGCCAGTTTCCTGCCAAAAACGCTCAAATCCATCTAATTGGTACCGTCTCCAGAGCGGTAGACTCTTCCAAAACTTGTTATGTTACACTAAAGCTTAATTGCAGGACAATCGGTCAATCAATCAAACAATCAATCAATGAGTCAATCATAATTAAAGATATTCAAATAACAATGTAATTACCATACAAAAATTAGGATAGTTGTAGATGAAACCTTTGTAGAGGTTACAGTTAGTTACAGTTACTTAATACTAGTATTATTATAAAGCAGCCGTATCTATTACGGTATCTAAATTAGTTCATTTTCTTTGACAAAGTTTTAAAGTGATGTAGTTTGTGTACATGATTTTCCTCTGCAAATCAAATATTTTTATACTACATGTCGAGCAAAACTACAGTTTTCTGTATCTCTTGCTGCCATGGCAATAGATTACTTTTGCATGATTAAATTTTGTAAACTTTCATTCATTATTTTAAAAAAAAAACCTTTTATAATTTTGAAAATTGTTCCTGATTCTCATGCCGAATGTTGGTGTTTATTTCGGATTCGGTGTTTTGGTTTCAGATCTTGTCAATTACACCAGAATGGGTGAAGTATATTTCGGGACTTTGCTAAAAAAAGAAAAGAAAAGGCAAATAGACTAGCTGTACAACACACTGATAGCGAGACCATTCAGAACATACATTATTACGACAATCCTAACTTCCAGAGTTGACGTGCTGGTTATATTTATTGTCGGTACACTGATATTGTGAATGCACTATATAGCTGGCATTCATTCCACTCAAGGGCATTCCATCATTCTGAAGGAAAATCCGACTCAGTTTGATTATGTTTGGTGTTTTACGGCAAAGCAACACAAGTAGGTTATTTAGTGCCGAGGCAGCTAGAGGTAAAGTGCCTTGCCCAGGAAGACACCAGTGTAGCCGACCCAGGCTGATACGATGGCAGGATTCGAAACCGCAGCCTTTTGGTAGCGACTCCGGAAAGCTAACCACTGAGCCACTGCGGCTCCTAAAATCCGACCCGTACATTCATTTATTTACAAAAAGCCACAGTTATTTACAGAATGAAACACATATCACTTTTGACAGTAACCAAAGCCCATTTTTAAAATGTACATTTATCGTTCACAATAAGTTTTTAAGTATCGATGTTTAAAAACTTCCCCTACCAATAGTTCTTACCGAAAAACTTCGCCTTAATTCACAAGTGTGCTCTGCTTATAGAATAATACGTGCATATAACCATTTTCGTTTCAATTAATTTCCCTTCCTTTTCGAAGGGTCACAAAATTATAATACAGACCACCAGTGTAAAAGCAGATATAATCATAACAGTTTGAGTCAAAAGATTTGATTTATCATAAAATGCGTTGCTATCATTCCTTGAACTCTAATATAAGTACTAAAAGGAGGTCACAATTTATGAAATTATGTTGAAGTCTTATTCCTCATAGTTGGAACTGATGCCGTCAATGATCTTCAGATATATGCAAAGAAAAGCTTAGATTTATGACACAACTGTGTCATGTGTCTGCAATTCAGTAAATATTCAAACTTTGGAAACAAATTTGACTACCGTACATGCTTACATATAGGTAAACGGGCATAAAACTACACAAGATCTACTAATCTTCCCTCTCTAAGATTCTACTGTCAACCTAAATGTTTTTTTAGGACAAAGTTGTGATGAAAATCTGATGAAGAACTTTGAAAAGTTTTTTTCTTTAACAATATACAAAATTATTGCCATGATAGTTAATACACTAATTATATTAATAATCTTTGCCTTTGAACTCTGTGGCCATGGTGGAGTTTCAGTGAAAACTCAAATACCATAACGTTTGAATGCTAATAAATATATCTAAATTGTTCATTTTTGGAATACAAAAAACCCAAAAACTTTTATTTTTCGGACCCCCCCCCCTTATATATATATATTGTTAACACCTCAATTGAGAAACAAAAGAATCTTCGAGTATTCAGGAATGTAGATATGATTCATATTATATTGAAATATCATATTATATTGAAATATCATATTGGTTTTGGATTGAAACGAGAGTTATGGCAAGCTCAGTATATTCTAAATTTGGCCAAAGAAGAAAGTTTTGTCAATCCAAGCATTCTTTTAATGCTATGTAAATAGAAACGTCCATTCCAAAATTAATAACTGTCAACGTTCAAACTTTTATCTTTAGAATAAAAACATATATATTTGTACCCATATTGAAAAATAAATTTCTGGGCCAAATTGGCCCTCATACCATTTTCTTTTCAACAAAGTTTAATATATGAATTAAAATTTTCGTATCAAATTTCTTTTTTAAAATTTTGAACTTTGGTTTATGTAATATAATGAAATTTGTGTTAAGTGTCATTGAAGGAATGAATATAAATATAGACTATTGCCATCATCGCCATACTGTAAGTTTTTCTGTCCTGTGTATTGGTAGCCCAAGGGTTTATGATAATAAGAAAGTTTTCTTTATTTAACATCGTGTCTACTTAAAGGTCGCATGTAATATGGTTTTCTAAGTTGTGAGTACCGTACAACAGTAATCTTTTTGTGGTAGTATAATTTCTGCTAAAGCTTGCGGTCTGGAAAAAGATCGCCCAAAATTAAAGCCACAAAATACTAGTTATATAATAGGGCCGTAGAACGTGTTGATAGCTTCTCACCTTAGGATAGCCTGAAATACATGCCTTTTCTTTTTTCTTTTCGATTTGATTGAAATAAGTTGGATCTCATAATGCTGTTAAATCTGACAATATAACTTTGCTTTGTAGTGCAAGGGCATAAACATTTATCCTTTCTTTTTAATCATCAGGTGAAAAAATACATAGGTATCCTGAAAGCTACTATGAGACATTGAAAGGTTGAAGAACCTGCTGAGGAGCATCAGTTTTGTAGTAGTTACCGTATACACTAACGCATAGGTCTAATCATACTGCACACTGCATAGACCCAGATTTGCCGTCGCATAATGCGCCTGCAGATATGGGTCTATGCAGTTTGTTAGGAATAATCAGTATAACAAACAACATAGACCCTAATGTGAGGCGCATTATGCGACGGCAGATCAGGGTCTATGTTGTTTGCCGTTGGACCCGACTTATACAATATATATATATATATATATATATATATATATATATATATATATATATATATATATATATACGGTAGCTACTAAAATTACTTTAAGCGTCACATCATCAAACCAGAGAGATAGAACTTTAAAACGTTCTTGTGATGGAGCCTTCAAAGTTAATCGCTCGGACATGAACAATGAACCCAGACTGGTTTCTTGTCAGGATTGCCAATACGATATTTACAATTTATCAAATGAATGTTGCTACTCTTAACAATAAACACCACACCAGCCACCGCCGATTCCTGCCTCCTCTTTCGAACCAACGCCTCTGTTGGCTTCTACCAGTATAGGGAAATATATTGTGTAGACTCTTGCTGAAACGGTTTCCAAAATACAAAAAATTACTGCGAAACGCCGGTTGTGTATCCCGGATGTTTGCTCTTTCCCGTAAAAAGCATGCATGCTATTTCAGGACTTGTAAAATCAAAGTTTTAACCTCCTTAGCATGTATTATATACCGGTTTCCTCCCATATTGTCTAAATATAGGAGAGAATGTGATCATTCATGTTCTATAGGGATTTTCAGGTTAATTTCATACCCTATATCCTATCTTATGAACAATAGTTAGATGATTTTGTAATCAGCCTTAGCAAGCTTAAGAAGAAGTTATGTATGTGTATGCTACATGCAATGCAATGTAAATGGCTCAAAACTCCTAGCTTTTTCATTCTCCTACTACAGTTATCTGCTTTAAACTCAAAACGGTTGGGATTTATAGCTATATAGACACACTTTAATTGAAAACTTAACAAGAGTTTGAAATGACCTTGACATTGGTCAGGTGGGAATAAAAGCGGGTGGTAGAAACATAGAGATAAGAGAACACTGCCCCTGACTTTGCAGTTAAATTATTACAGCACCCCTCAAAAACGTTCAAACTTATAAGTATAGAAAAAAGATTTAGCTGAACAATTAACAAGATTTTCAAATGACTTTGACTCTTTTTCAGCGACTGTGGGAGCTTGTGGATGCATTGAGATGATACGAGATTACTTACTATTTCTGCAGTCTGAAATTACAATCCATCCAAAGGTTTGGGACTTATAACCATACATAAAAGTATTTATTAAACTTTGATGAAAATTTGCAAATGGCCTTGAACTTCCCTTGGGGACAGAGGTTTAGGGAACATGGAGATGAAAGATATCCATCAAATGTTTTGGGAAGCATGACCATAGCTAACAACTTTAATCAGAGCTTAACCATAACCGCTGTTGGAATGAATGCCTGGGTTTTGCCCCTGCTATAGCAGGCGAGAGAAAAATCACAAATATTCCTGATATACCATCTTGTTAAAGGGTTTGTTACATATTGTGTAGAAAAAGTAGAGACTGAGATAGGATGCAGCGTCAAAATGGTTCTTTTTTTTAGTTCTTTGCTGTTAAAAGATAGCACAAACTTCTAAGAGAATAAATACTTTACAATACAAACAGTGGGAGGGTATGGATGCATTGAGATGGTACGGTATTGCTAACTATTTTTGCAGTCTGAATTATGACTCCTTGGCGAAGACATAGACAGTCCTGTTTTCATACCGTGCAGTGGAGGACAATTATGGAGAGCAAACGGTTACAAATTTGGTAAGTAGCCGGCGGCAATTTCCCAGCATTCTATCTCATGACATTGTTTGAATAAACACCTTGTCAGAAACTAGATTAAAACTAGAAAATATAATCATAATACTATATAGCATATTGAAGAAACAAAAAGTAGGAGTCAACGAAAGAATATCAGTAGAATATCAGATTTCTTGGTTCAGATTTATTGTGCTAGGCTGGGACTAGTTCTCGGAGAGCCCTACATGTTAACATCATTGCAAGAACAAGTATATTCAGTATATAGATGGAACCGAATTTAATATCGATAATAAATAATGATGCTACAGCAACATACCTTCTGTCTATAAATATAAAGAAGAAGAAGAAGAAGAACAACACCAACAACAACAACAAAACTAATAGCAATACAACAATTTGGAAGAGTATTGAAGAAAATTGGAAATGTATAACTTTACTTCTTAGATAACTTAACATTAAAACTTGAAAAATAAATCTGGCGATACCTTTCACGATTATTGCTTGAAGTTAGATAATAGTCGATACAAATATATTTGATGTATAATAATAATAATAATAATAATAATAATAATAATAATAATAATAATACACAATATCGAGATCGTCGATAGTGATTAGATTTTACTGTCATGTTTGAATTGTAATCCGAAATTAATTTTTAAATTTTATTATTTTACGATATCACTATAATCAGAAATGATACGTCTACAATCTTTGATCAATGAATGGTTATCCCATTATCACTCACTATGTGTGTATCACCTCGTCTTTTACTGTACTCCTTACTGAAAAGTGGTTTCTGCATCTTCAATACAACTATATGAATTGACAATGCATTTGTAAAATACGGAAAGTTTATTAAATGTTGTGTTACTGAAGCATACATAAATGTACATTTTCCTTTCCTGAAATTATGGAATGAACACGTGAATGTGCAACGATTATGACAATGCAGTTGTCAGACTTTCTCATCTAAATACGACGCTTTGCAGATACAACAAATGAACTCTGAATATTCTTCCCTTCCTTTAGATATCGGAAATGTAATGTAGGGTAGGTGGTCATTGTTTATAATGACAGGTAGAGGTATTACTGGTTTAGCTGTCGATTTTTTTTTATTGGAAAAAACTCATGAATTACGGGTGACACAAACCATTTTCGCAATCATTAAATAAACTATCCCTTTATCATCTACATATTGAGAGACAAACTGTTGTATAATGTAATTAAGGCTAAAGAACATTTGTTTCCAGAGTCTTATTTCGAAAGAAACGTTCTCTGTTTTTATATAGTGTCTCAATTGTTTATTTCCAAGAACTAAGTTACACTTTCCCATTTAAATGCTAACTGTACATTACATTTATCTACAAGAGAATGAGCCTTTTTCAGTCAACTTCTGCTATCTGAGAAGACGAAAACTGGTTTCCAAAGAGTAGCTGTCTCCAGAGTTGTGTTCCATACGACCGGAGTTTTTCTTCTGCTGACAGTGTTTCTTTCTAAAGGGTCTCTACACTATTTAGATACGGTGCCAACCTCACAATTTCTCCTCCTAAATGTACCAATACATTATTGCAATTGCAGTAAAAAGCACTGTGTGACCTATTGCAAGATGATCTTTGCATGTTTACAATTGTCAAAAGGAGTAGTATTTTGGTAGTTGAGGGTACGCTCTACAGTAAAAGAAAACACAAACAAAATACTTTTTTCGCGAGTCTAAATGACTATCAATATGTCGGGTGTAAACTTTAAAGTACTGGGGGTTGGGGATGGTTTCTCTCGTTTTTTCGGTCAAGAACATAATTTTCCATCAGTATAGCTGACGGTTTTATAGTATCATTAAGTCAAAATTATTTCGCATTCGTATCAGTCCTGCTTTTGCTTTTAAACTATCACAAATGTTTAAAAAAGAAAAATAAAAGTTATACCGTACTTTGGCTTTGTAAATTTTGTGACTAACTAAAATATATATATACGTATATTTAAGTTTAAATGCCTTACTTTACCTTTATGCAAATAAAATCTGAAGAAAAATTGATGGGCTAAACTTTTTAAAGGACTTTATGCAATAAAGACTGTTTTCAGGCCCGGTTTGTATGAAAAAGCAAATATTGTTAAATTTCATGACTCTGTTTAATTGTGTTATTCAAGATACAAACGAAACTCTCCTACGTTCATTACTTTTATAGATTTCTATTTCATGCTATTAAGCGACCTATGAGCACGTGCTGGTGTTGGAAATTGCAGAATAAATGCTGCATATGGCAACTTCATAATCCAAGTTAGATGTGAACGTATTCTTGCTCCACAGAGAAATTTGAGCAGTCTGTGTATTTTCTATAAGCAAACTTGTTTTCAAAATATCATCGTGGAGCAGCGTTTCGCTGATACCTAAAAACTAAAAATTCACAAGTTTTACGACCTGTCACCCTGTTTGTACCTCAGTCTCCACTACACGTATATAAATAGAACTGCAGTTTCCATCGCATTTTATTCTATTCCTACCAGTATTGTCCTCAAAATATTTAGAAGAAACATCGAAAAAGAGATTTCAAACAATCTTATTAATTTTTTTCTTACATTCTTTATCCTTTACAACTTTTAGCTTGCCTTGTGCACATGGCTCAAGGTTTTGGGAGTGGCGCCAGCGGGGATTAAACAAAAAAGTAAACAGAAACTTTGCGGCGTTCATAATACGTAGCATTTTATTGTTTAACGTGCCTGAACATTACCAATTTATACTAATAGGGACATATGTAGATTATTGTTGGTTAGAAATAAAGTATAACCAAAGGATTTAACGTTTTATATTCAGTTATACTATGAGACAACCTATCATGTGGGGAAATTAAATAACATATGTTTGACTCTACTGTAGTGCATTTCTTCACACACACACACACACACACACACACACACACACACACACACACACACACACACACGCATACATCGGAAAATAAAGCTTGATATTAACCATAGAGTAAGGTCCAAGTCAAAATACATTTAGGAAATTTTGATTCAGCGGAACTTTCTTCAACGTTTAACAGTATTAACGTAAAAAAATGGGCCCGCACTGTACGGTACTTCCGTGAGTACACTAAAAAAGATTCTTTTCAAATGTACTATAACTGTAATGGTGCAAATTTCTGTCGATTTCGGTAGAGCACATTTAGTTTGGCAGAGAACAATTAATTAGATTTATGAGGAAAGATACCGTATGAAATAGCTAGTCTGCGAGGGGTTTAATGTCCCTGTTAGAGGGCGAGATTGATTCTTAATTAAGCCTTCATTGTTAGCAGTCGGTCACAAGGTTAAAATGTCAACGTTGAGAGTTTGCAGGACTAGATGTAAAAGCTAGTGGAAGTTGTATTATCTTTTGAAATTCTCCAGAATCAGTTATTTAAAAAATCCAGGGTTATGCTAACCACGATGGGCGTGTATTTGTAAAAGGCGGTAGATACGTTGAATCTGATTGGCTACGCTAAATAAGAGGTGTCGTTCCGAAACAAAATTTCATGTTTTAAATTTCCACATCACAAAATTTAGTTAGTCTACGTTTTTCTGCGAAAGGCCGAAGAGATCTTGACTCCTTGAGGATAAAAAGAAATTCTCTCGTAGAAACAATTGTTCAAGTGACAAGTGTCTAGAGGTTGAGGTACACAATTCTGGCGGTAGAAGTGAGCGAGTCTCGAAAGCACAAGGTATTCGCATCAATCTCATGTAATTCGTTGATACCAATATAATTATTTGCTTGAATTTATTTGTTTAAATTCGTAGATCAATTTTCTTGACATGAGTATAACTATTTGTTTGAGTTCATTTGTCTGAATTAGTACAATAATCTTCTTTATATGAGATTGACGAATTGTTTGAATTTGTCGACTTGATTGTTATAGGAATCATGTATTCTAAGAATTGCATGCATTAATTTATTTGATACAAGTTGTCTTGGATGATTTCATGTGTGATAAAGACTTGAGTGAGTATGCACTGAAATTAATGTAGTTAAGCCATGAAGTGAATTTCATTGATTCATTTGTATAATTGAGACGGGAACTGAAACTGATAATGTGTATGAGTGATGAAATAGCAGTTAGAAATACATTAATCTTCTGAAACTAGGTGTGTTTATGGTCTGTCAAGTTTGGCCTGACCAGATAGCCTTTGGTATCTGTTTGAATTCCGATAGGACGATATCTGACGTAACGAGAGTGGAGTAATGTTCTACTCCCAGAAGGATATTTGACAGAAGATTTAGGTTCCTTCTCTGTTTATTTTGAAAGGGGAAATAGCTCCATTCACGCACCTACCTATCCACGTATCCGCGTATCCACCTACCGACCTACCCACACAAAGTTGGAGGGCCGGAAAGAGGCGAGCTAAGAGAGAGAGAGAGTGAGAAGGGAAAAAGAGGAGAACATCAATCTTGACTGGACAACATCATTGAATTTGGAGTGACCAGCAATAAGCAGGTTATGCAGGCATGCAGTTTAATGACTTCGATTGTTCACTCGATTCTATGATGAACTAATTTTACTGTTTAAAACAGATCGGCTATTTACATAAGTATATTTGTGTTGAAATTCGGTAAATGATTCATTTCAAAAAGAAGTATATCTTCCTAATGTAATGTATTGTCTCAATTTGTTTTATGTAATTGATTAAATTGTTATATTTCATGTACGGGGGCTCGTGTTTTTCTGTTCTATATATCTGCTCAGATCTCTATTTATTCCACCTATAAATTTCATAATTTATTTTATTATTTACTCGATCCAGGCAATAACACTGAGGTCAACCATCCTCTAGATAACGATAACCAACCAAATCGTACACCCCTTGTAAAGAGGGGTAGTCCGCCACAATAACGTATACACTGTTTATGCCGCATAGGAAATGTGTATACACTACTTCATTTTCTCAAAACTATGAAAACAAAATTTGAAATACAGGGAAAAATATTACAATGGTAAGTTTATAAAAAGGGATTGTTGAACAGACGTACACATCAACTTCAAGCTAGACATTGTAAACCAATATATCCGTTGAACCTAAACTTTGGTAAAGCGTCCAACAGCCACACGGCAGAACCAGGTTCGAATTTCGGAAGAGTATTTGTTTTTCTTGTTTATTTTAATAACCTTTAGAATATGACAAATACCAGATAATAGTAATAAAGATTTTTTATTTAACGGCGCTTTTAGCACATTATTAGCTATATCGAACCCGGGATACTCGTCCAGACCAGCCTCTGTATGTCTTTGGGAAAGGCATTTAGCTCCCATTTCCCAGCATGATATAGTCAATAATGTGTTTAAAGTGCCGTTAAAAGCAACAACAGCAGAAACAACCCCATCTATATTACAACGCTAATCCTTTACCTGGCACGACGACCCTGCATCTAATAGGGAATATATGTCTTCGACAAATGCTAAATTTAACCCGAAGTATCAATATTTACGTGTCGATGCATGAATACAATACATGTAGCTCTGTTTGGATAAAATATGTCTGTGTAATAAATATCGGTATTTCAGCTCTCCAACAGTCCTGGAAAAAGCTACAATATTTGTTACAGAACATAATCATAAATGAATTTCATGCCCCTCTATTCATGGAAACACACTTCTTTATCTCCACTGAATGACTCTCTCTCTCTCTCTCTCTCTCTCTCTCTCTCTCTCTCTCTCAGTAGTTATAAAACAAAGGTGATTTGTGCTATTTAACACCTCCTTTTGCAACGGTTTTAAGTTTAAAGGTGTAATAATGCTGTCAAAACTGAAGATAAAAGTTTTTTCCTGGATGCGTTCTAAAGCTTCGTCCACATAATTAAGAATTTTGTCGTAGCGTGGACATTTTGAAATGGGCGTGGAGTTGGATATCGGTAATGTTTTGCACTCTGCACAGTAGAATGGAAGTTTTACCTGTTTAGATATGATCAGAATTTAAGTGCACCTTCTTCCTGGAAACCAACATAACTTGCAGGTGGAAGATTACAAATCGATCCTTGATTTATCTCTCAAGTGATATAGATGACGTATTTCGGTTCTCAAATCAAAAATGTATAGATTACTTTGTAGCATGTCAAGTATGTCAACCTGGGATTGATAAAACCATATGTATTGGGATACTAGTACTTGGTTCATTTTATTTTATTAATTCAAGCTAGAGTCCCTCTAAAACCTCAATCAAAATCGCTTCTTTTCCTGATAAGATATATACTACAGAGAAGCAAAGAAGACTAGTCTCTGCATTTTCGAAACGTGTTAAGCACGAAACTCAAGAATAAGCTCAAAACACCAAACTTAGATATTATACGTGGAGGAAATCATCGTAATCGAAATTTATCAGGTTAATAGAGGAGTCGAAGTTTTGAATATCCTGAAGATCTTGAAAGTTTTACTAATCTAACTTCATTTGAATAAAAGTTATAATTTTGAGCTTGAGTTAGAGTTTTGTTTAAAACGTTTCAAGAACATGTGGCCAGGAATTTAAGTATGCAGTACTTCCAATCATCTTTTAGCAAGGTTGTGTCCAAGAGTAATCTCTAATATTACCAGTTCAAAGAGCTACAAAATTTGATTACATTTTGTTGACCAGTGTCATCATATTATTCCGATACAGATACTTTAAATTGGCAGTTTGAGTAAAAGTACAAACAAAAGAATCAATTTCAACGCTATATCAGAAACTATTATATAAATCATGGTTGAGCCATATAGTGTGTGCTATTTCCTCTTCTAGTTTTATAAATTAATATGTGAAATGTGTTCGACTGTTGCACAAAATTAACTTTTTTGAGATACAATTTGTAACATAAATTATTGCAACCGTATGTATTTAAAATTAAATATAAAAAGAATACTTAAGATAAAGCTAGTGTTTTTTTTCTTGTATTATCTTATTGTGCGGGCTCCTTTATAAGGGTAAAAACGACTTGCGGTGCACATAGATCTTCAGAACGAGATGACATTGTTTCGTGAACGAGGAGACGCGACTTATGAAGTCAGTAAATACGTATTCTCACGATACCCGCTTTAAAACTAGACAGGTATAGATAAGTTTTGGACAAAGAAGGCAAAATAAATCCGCATGACTAAACCCGGTTTTAAATTTTTCAAAGGCTTAGGTCTTATGTTATAGAGTGTGTGTGTGTGCATGTGTGTGTGCGTGCGTATGTGTCTGTGTGTGTTGCCACGAAATTAAGGAATATATTGTAAAAGAACATCTTTCATTTCCAGAAACAAGGGGACAAACACCAATATTTTCGGTGAATAAGAGATCCCAGAAGCCTCTAGAAAGGCCTCATAACCAATCATATCAGCCAACCACACTAAACAATGTTTCAAACGCAAACAGTTTTTGATGTTATCAGTGACTGTCTTATTTTTATAACGAACTTAAAACAATTTCATCTTGATTTTGTAAGTTAGATATATTTCTCATGGGTTACTTGGGTTAATTTCAGGTCAAAAAAAAAAAAGATAGATTAAAACCTTGTTTTATGCAAATTTATACCAGAAAAATAACCAAAATACATTATGTCATTTTAAATTTAGTGAATAGTTTATGAATAGACAGTATGAATGAGAAATACATGGAAAAAATGAAAAACGTGCATATCTTCGTTGATAATTTCTTAACTCACAGTTTCCATGGCAATCAGCACGTGAACACAAAAATTATGTCAGAAAATAAATCAAACCACGTCATACTTCTGATATACACCATGCGAAGAAATTTGGAGAGGGGGCAAAAAACGACTCTTATTCAATATAGTCCTTTCAATTCAAAATATGGTACATATATTTTTTAGGTCATGCACACATTGATATTTGGTCCACAGACGTCCAAATCCATGAACTTTCAAACATTATTATATTACTTTAATTTTTCTTAGTTGCTTTCTTTATTGTAGTTTTTGTTTATGCAGTAATTTTTTTAAAGTGCGTCAAGTAAATCAGCTTAATATTACAGGAATCATAAACTACCTGTATTAGGAAAAAAATAAAAAACTTAGTAAGTAGGAAAGGAAGTAATCCGAATACAGGACGGTTTTGAACATACTTCTTAATTCATAGGTTGTATACAAGTTAAAATGAAATAAATAACAGCACATTTAACAAAAATCGTATCAACATGATTTATTTCGAGATCATTTTTAATTTCAGTTTTACAGTATATATACAGATATTTGCTTTAATTTGACGAGCAAATTTGCTGTGTTAAAGAGATACATACTGTGTGCTGCAGACATTGGTGAATGGTATGCGTATGAACAGTTTTAACTGTTATTTATTCGCCATTGAATTGTAAAAATTACTTTATGGGACATATGGAACAGGTACATGCTTTTTTTTTTTTATTTTTTACGATCTTCCATCAGAAATTGTATAATAACCAATCACATGAGTTTTGCTTCATCACGTGGTACTCTTATTAGTATATATGAGGTACAAACGTCGTTGATCAACAAATAGGTGCAGTTGTCGCTGCTACACTGAAACAAACTAGAAACGAGAAAATACTTTTTAAAGAAGATTTGAGCAAACTTATATACCTGTCCTCCGCTGAATTCAAGGTAAGTGTGTTGGCATGCAATTAATTTTTAGAATTGTTTCTATATTTGCATGTGTTTTTAGCGAAAGATATTGTAAAAATAAAAAATAAAAATATTACTACGCAAGCGATTTTTAATAGACAATTTCCGAATGACTGCCATTGGGCAATAGCCCTGTGACCTTTGAGTAACTCCTCTGGCAGTAGCGACGCTAGCATTACAATAGGAGAACCACATATGCCGCTTTCCTCTCGGTTCTATTATATCTAGCTTTGGATTTGGTTCGTTATTATCAGATTCTAATTCTTTGTTGATTCTGATGAACAATATGATTATTAAATATAACACAAAATGTATAGTGAATTATAGATACCAGTAATTATTTGATGACCAAACATAATTTCACATGAATATTAAAAGTTCTAGTTGCGGACGGGATGACATCATAAAGTTTGCTTTCTTATTTCAAATGCTAAATTAAAAATAATTTTCTTAAGAGTACGATTCATTAGCTGCACATTTTATTTTTGTGGAGTGTTTGCAATTATATCCGTCAACGAGGGATCCTCTCAAAAAATAATACTTATTACAAAAAGATAAAAATTTATATTTGTGCTCAACCTCATTATGATCACACAGCGGATATATCATAAGTTTCTATTTATCCGAGTACAGACAAATCTACCTGAGCCCATTAACTCTAGAGGTCTTTGTTTATTGTTCACATTCACCAAAAGTCGAAGGGAATCTGAATATCTATAATTAGTTTTGATGTATTAATAAAATAATATATTTTTATTGCTTATATATATATATATATATATATATATATATATATATATATATATATATATATATGATCAAGGCATATACAAATTAATACAAATAGGTACAAAGTTACACCAGACATAGGGGAAAGTGCTATCCCCGGATCCTACATGAGGCTGCGTGATACTACAGAGTAAAATTATTATGTATTGAAAAAGACTATTTCATTCAGGTTAGAGAATAGTTTTAATTCGTTCTCTACCGCGATTCAAACCCATAGTCCACGGGTTACAGCACAAATCGCCTTACCTGCACGCACCAACCCCTATACCCCCTCGACCATGCACATATCCTCACTCTATATTATCACTTATCTTCATGTAGGATCCAGGGATATCACTTTTCGCTCTGTCTTGTGTATCTATATTAATTTATACATGCCTTGATTTCTGTCATAGGAATCCGGAGTGACTGTGTATTAGATGAGAGTTAATTGTTGGGTCGTCATGCGGGTGTGTCTGCTGCGCACGAATGCTTATACCAGTGGCTTTGTTCCATCCTTTTGGGGGGATATGTCACATATTCTTGTCATAAGACTAGACTGGGTATTATAATTCAATGTAAATGCAGTGTCACATATTCTTGCTACAAGACTAGACTGTGTATTATAATTTGTTTTCTTCTCACTCTGTTCAAATTCGCAGATTGTGATTTTCAAATGTACGCCAAAGGTTTTAGAGAATTAAGTTACTGGATGAAAAGGTAACAAAGCCGTTGCAATTTTTGGTCGAGTGTCTTACATTATTATTTCATGCATCCCCCCCCCCCTTAGTCTCTCTCTCTCTCTCTCTCTCTCTCTCTCTCTCTCTCTCTCTCTCAATGCCTAAAAATATTCGTTTTTGTCAATGATCACAATGATGATGCTATAGTTAGTTTTGTTTGCTTTTCATTAATGACATGTGTTTATGGTTTATCTTCTGGGTGAATTACAGCTTTGTTTTTAATCTCTACTCTTTCATCACACCTTCACCTCCACACCCATCCGTTTGTATTTAGTGTCGCTGACCTTGCCGAGGTGGATGTGCACTAACACTGTATCGAATCAATGGCCAAGGCGGTGTAGCATAGCTGTACTATAACTTCCAAAATGTAGAGTAAGGTTCTTTAGTTTCCGCCCCCTAAGTTATTCTAAATAAAGCCATTTAAAGGATTCTAATCACCAATGGAAATTTGATTGGCCCATGTTACAACTATGAATAATGCGAACGAATGCTGATACAAGCTGTCAGCACAATAGTGCTATTCGCTACGTTGACATAGTTGTCTACGTCGTTTCTAGGAGATAGTGTTTGATACATCCAGTCTTTTCGCAGAGAAAGAACAATGTCTTTTTATTATATACCAAACTTGCTCCTTGATAGAAACTTAGAAGATTACACTGACTCATCAGCAGCCGTCCACCATTTCGTAAGTTCATCTCAATTGCAATTTTATTAAAAGACTGGTCATTAAAATATCAGCGATTTAAGAGAACGGTAGTTTTGGAATGACCCAATCTGTTGCAATAAACGACATTTTTTAAAATATTCTTTTTATAAACTATTTTACCCGACTACAAATCAGGTCCGACTGTGCGATGGCGCACAACGGGTTTATCATACTGTTGACAATGCTTTACAGGGGACAAAGCTTGGTAGAGAAGCGAGAGGTGTCGAGACATGCTTGTTTTTGTGGGTTTTTTTGTTTTTTGTTTTTTGTATGCTGCAAATATAACTTCTGTAGGCACACACAATCAAGCGTCGCTTGGTATGATGGAATATCTTGTATTTTCATATGTGGACATATAAGGATATATTTTTAACATATGAAAATACAGAGATAAAACGTTAAAAAATATGACCAATATTTCACCATTGATTTTCTATATCTCACACTTATGTATATAATACAAAATCTTTATTTTAAAGCATGAATGCCGATTTTAAAATCCGCTGAATCAGAGTATATCCATGCATCTGAAAAAACGATACATATATAAACCGTATTTCAGGAGTGACAGCTAATTAAAAGTATTATTTTGTGACTGTTTATACTTCTTTTTTTATCTAATATTTTTCGATATTTACAAATATTTTTAATTTTAGCAGCTAACGATCAAGTTCTCCATGCATAATAGCATCCCATGCTGACATTTTTTCATTCAAAACATACTAAATAAACTTAAGATGTTAAGTGACTTTATTCATTCACCTGCTAGAGTATGTTGTGCTTTAAAACATTTCATTAATAGGAGAGAAAAAAACAACAGCAAAAAAAAAAACAAAAAAAAAAACAAACAAACAAACAAACAAACAAGACCAATACAATTGCAGCCTTGAACAATTTCTCTATCTTTTCCACCATAGTACTGTTTTTGTCTGAATTAAAATAGGCACTCCCCTTTTGAAAACAACAATTTGCAGTTCGTCTATATATTTTTTACGTAAGCATTACAACTGTTCAAGCGATTCCATGTGAAGCTGGAATCCTCTGACAGTTTCTGAGCATAAACTCATATCAGCTGATGAAGGAGTAAGAATAAGATATATCTGTTCAACAGTTACTACGGGATATCCACTACCCTGTAATGATATCTCATTATTGTCTAAAAACAAAGAAGAGAGGACAGGTGATAGTATTTCACCTTGCCTAAAACCCAAGTAAATATTTTTAAATAATCAGAATAACAACCAGTGTGAAATGTACAAGACCTTACCACACAATACATATAAAGTAAAAGTAAAATAGAAAACATTTCGCCATTAATACCTTGTTTAAAAATCTCAAACCAGAGTCCATTTCTACCTTATTATCTATTCTTTTTCGAAATCCACGAATATGGCATAAAAATGTTTATCTTCATTTAAGCACTTATTTACAAGACTATATAAAATGCAAATCGCATTATCAGTTCCTTCATCTTTTTTGACACCAAACGGGGCGTCAGATATTGTATCTTTTTCTTTAGTCCAAATAATATCCTCTAATTAAGAACGTTGACATATAATTTTGACAAACAACTCCTGGGTCAAAGTCTCGTGTCATTTTTGGCGAAATCAATATCCCAGATTTAAACAGTAGTTTTATCACCCCCATTCTTCAACTTGTTGGAAAACATCCACTATTAAAAATAAATTTCAACAATTTTGTTATAAAGGGTGTAAGAATTTCTTTCCCATATAACGAAGTATTTTTTTAAAAGGAAATTATTGCTGAATTCATTGTTGCATTTTAAATTTAAAAGGATGTGAGCACCTCATGTTTTCGTAATAGGTGAGTCTAATTCACTGACTATAGCATAAAGATTCACATTATGACAATGGTGCAAATTATCAACATAAGATTTAATTTCGATATCACTTGCGTAACTATTCAACAAGTGGAAATGTTTAAAATGAACTTAAAAGGCCCTTAATGAAATTGTATATCCCATGACTTAAATTTGGGGTTTACTGAACAATTGCCAAAATATTGTGGGGTCTTTCTTCTCCATTTGCAATAAACTTCGGGACATTATCTTTGCGTATTCATATTTCGCTTTCCTTTTATTGGATTCATATAGGCGTTACAAATTACACTGAATTTACATATCTGTCTCCGTCAGATTTTTGGTCAACTTTTAACTGGTCAAGATATTTTGAATTTATACAACACAGAATTATAATACGGCAACTAGAAGATGACAACAACACTTTCTATTTACAAGTATATACCCCGAACTGCGGTAAAACAGTTACTTGCAGTTTAATTGGGAGCATTAGGCAATCAGTTAAATTAACAAATAAATTATGGTAGTAAAGGAGATTAACTTCAGTGGCAGTTAATAGAATGCACTGCCACCAGCTTCGATTGAACACCTGCCAATATGTGCACAGATTCTGACTACAGTGTCATGAAATAAGTGCCGATACCTTGTTCTTATTTTAGAAATGTAAATGTACATGTAATTATTTGATTTAGAAGGAAACAAATGAAAACAATTGGAACATACATTCATAAAGTTTGATGTGTAAAATAAAGCATTCGAATATTAAATGAAAACGAAGTAACTTACAATAACAACTCTGTTTTCTATGTTACCATTACTTCAAAACATGGACTAGTGACACATTCCTCATGACAAATTATTTATCATAAGTCACTTGTTCAGTACATGTAGATAGTTAATTGTAACTGACAGTTCCATGTCCTATTAAAAATACCCTTATCTTTTTTAAATAAATACTTTTTAATTTGCCAGAACTAACAGCTTCACTTTATTTCATCTTCTACCTTTAATTCAACATTCAATTCGTTTCGGTTTTCAGTTTCTATGGCGGCCAAAGCATCAGAGTTTGGCAAAAATAAAAAGTTAATATAGCCGTCAAAAATAACTACTCAAGTTATAACGGTACTTTGAGTGTTGTTTTTACATTACCGCCTATAAGAGTGCAATCATATTGTTACACATATCTCAGGTCTATTTAGAGACATGTAGGTAACTGCTAAAAGACTCTGGAATACATGTTAGGAGTAGGCAAGCATTTCTCAAAGTTTATGCTTGTTTAGTTACATTACGTCTGAGCGTTTTAATACTCCACAGCGCATTCATAGGTTCGATGTCAATTCTACGGTCTTATCTCAAATGTATGCAGATAGCTGCCATTGGCTGCCATTCAGACTACCTCGGCCATTAACGAAAGAAGGATTGACCGAGAAGTTGCAAATGCATATTTTTCAATTCGCAACTCCTCGGTGGATTCTACGGTCAATCCAATCTTAGAAATAGCCAAGGTGGTCCGAATAGATTGCGGTTTCTTTTTCGCTAAGAAATTTCGTGCGAACAGAATGTATGATTTTTCAGCAGATTACTACGCCGACATACATGAGAGGAATAGTTTCGTTTCGAATAAATAACCAAGGTGGTCCGAATACCCACAGCGGGTACGTCTACTTTGATACACGATGTATGGCTACGAGCACACAAAATACCACTATCCCATGACATGACTGACGGAGAAGATTTAGTTTCGTTAAACCTGAAAAATTATGGTACCCAAACGAGCATTTTTGTTTTTGTCGCAAAGATCAGAAAAAAACACGCTATGTTTTTAATTTAGTGTCCTTTGTATATATATATATATATATATATATATATATATATATATATATATATATATATATATATATATATATATAATGTATGTTGCGACTGTGTCTGCATGTCCGTCTGTTTGTCTGTTTTTATTGTCTGTACGTATGCATTTATTTATCTTTTCTATTTTTTATTTTACAGATGCTTGTTCTTTTGATGGTATGCGTGACAATGACGTTGGCAAATCCATTCTTTTTCGAAAAAATGAAGGTCCAGAAAACTGCGTTGTGTCCTGACGAGGAAGCAATGTGCCCGGCTGATCACGAGTGTTGCAAACTGGAAGGAGGCAAGATAGGATGTTGTCTCCAACAAGGAGTAGTAAGTGTAGAAAAAAAATATTATTAATGCACAGCGGTTCAGTCGAAGGGAAATTAAAGAAGGAAATGCGTAGAATAAAAAATTCACTGGAAGGCAGAGACAATCGTAGTTAATTGTGTAAAATTCATCAAATTGTCAAGGTTAGATCGGTGAGTCAGAGTTATGTAAGAGACCTCTTTCACTGATGGAATAATGCTCGGACACATACTTTTCTGAACTAGTACCCTTTCCTGTGTTCTAAAATTCAAATGGAGAACATTTATAATGTTCAACGTTCGAAAAGTTATCCCAATCCTTTTACTGCATACCTCGACGAGCGTTTTTTTATGACAATATTAAAATTGGAATAGTTGTGGGCTCCAAAATTTAATACTGGTATCATATAGTCTCATATTATCATTGATTTTGACCTCAATGTCTTTTTTTTTTTTCTTTTTTTTTTTTTCTTTTATGAAATTCTCCGAATGCAAGATACATTCTTTTCAGGTCCATATGATTGTTATATTTGATTATGCAATATTTTGGTATATTCTTGCCTACAGGATGAGAATTTTTGGCGCATTATGTAGTTTGAGTTTTATAAATTGATTTATTTCTTTCAAAAACTGCAGAGAAGCGAGTTGTGAACCTGGCAGCCGCGAAGCGGCGGAACAGCGAAGATGTGGAGCAGCTATGAAACAAAAATTGAAAATAACAGTCAATAGTTCGATAGTGGTCCAGAACTGTCAATTTGCACCGTACTCACCTGCAAATATATGCAGGTTTTTGAGTCATGTATTCGTTTTTCCAAAGTGCGTTCGTGACTGCGTCTTCCTTAAAATGACATTTAGTTTAAAGATGGCTTTGAACTCAATATCTTAATAGATTCACTATTGTCTCTAAGCCCTGCTCACACATTTACATAAGAAATAGTTTATAATTGAAAACAACTTACGACATTTGTCGTGTTTTCTCCTCTACTTAAAGTAAAGTAAGTCCGAAATATGAGCTAAATCCACACTATTTTTAAGGTGGTGAAAGTTCTAAATACTCTGTATTTTCTACATTTTAACACAGCTTGTGGGACCTTGTCTTTTTGGGATCACAGAAGCTAGGCTATGTTACGTAATACTGCAGAATCATTTACCAGCACGTAACACTACTACCTTTTATTGAGAATAAACCAAGGAGGTGATAATATAGGGATCATACATGTATTTGTGTAGTATCAACGTTTGCCGAATTCCGAGGGCTTCAGCATACCCGATTAATTCAACGAAAGTTGATACCAAACCCCCCCCCCCCCCACTAAAACCCAAACAACAACAACAAGAAGGAAACAGACAAACATGAATGATGGCTATTATGACATAAAAATATAACAGATTACAATTTTCAAATATAATTTAAACTTTCTCTAGTGACGGCGCCGTTCCGCTACGTTGGCTTTACTTAATCCTTTTCCGGGGCGACACGAGTTCCTCATTAAAACTGATATAAAACGGTCGATTTATGAGCGTCTCCCAAGAAAGTTCTGTTGAGAAGTAACCACTTTGTCCAATCTTTCAGCATAATACCTGTCATTTCTGATGAATTAAGCAACTACCAGATGATTGGCAGGTACTTATGTGAAATTGCACATATTCTGAACTGTATTTGGTTGATATACAAATGTGAATACACACCGATTACTGTGGAGAAAAATGATCTGAAAATCCATTTTGCGTGCATCGTGATTTGTATTGCTCTGAGTGATACCCTGTATTAGGGCAAGAAAACACATCGTATTTATCTACCCGGAGATTTCTCTCTTCTGTGCGATTGGAGAAAGTAGCATGATTGCATGTTTTTAACCCAAATACATACATTGCAGAATGCAGAGTTATTTGTTTTGCTTGCTGCCCGGAAATAAGGATAAGTATAAAAACTAACTAGGGCATCAGTGCTCCGTGAAACCCGATGATACACCTCGAACAACAATGCTGCGCACGCATTTTTACGTATGAAGTAAGGTTGATTGATATAATGGCACCACTTCTAGTGATTTCATGCATTGATTATTTACCCATACAATAATTTGAATATTTATTTTACATTCTCCATTTCTGTAATGTTGGTCATTGAAATTTGTTGTGACATTGTTAGAAATAAAGCTTAAAACAAAAGAGCATGTGATTAATGGAAAATTCTCACTCACTAGTCATCGAGATGGCACATGTGTACTTTCGATCTTCTTACTTTCTATTTGATAAAATTTTCTTCAGAGCAAATCCATTTGACACACAAAAAAACATTCTATAAATCCCACAGTACACTCAAACCATTTTAGTAACATTCATTACAAGAGTGGCGGGCAAGCATAATTGTACCGTTTGTTTAATATTCCCAAAGAGACCATAAACAAATTGGTAGAAACAGTTGTGGAAAAGATTTCAAGAATTATCATTATCACAAGCCGCGTACGACCATTCTATGGTTTTACGATCGAACATCTTCTTCGGTGTGTGCATAAATAATATGTTTTATGAAGTCTAATAGTACACATACAGTGGCTATAATAAAAAATATAACAGCGAGATCTATTGGCTCAAATGAACATAACTGTTGTACTGCATACTGTGACTAGTGTTCGACGCGTTAAGTACTACACCTTGACTTATATCACTATTGGTTTGCCTCACATCCACAACCGAAACTGAATGAGTCTCCTCTACAACAAAACAAATATCAACAACTACGACTGCAACAATACAAACTTATTCTACCACTATCACCGCCATTACCAACAGCAATAACAACACTTAACCACAAAATTATGGCACACATTCTTAAGTTGAGAGAAGACAAAATTTTAGTAGCATGTGATCGAAAACAAAATTCCCTGAAATTCATACTTTTGCGAATATCAAAAGTCTACATTTTAAAGTCAAATTTAAATTGTGGAGACAACCTGATGCCTTTATATCACGCATGAACCTGTTATCTACTTTAGCTTAAAGATGTGAATAACATAAATGAATTTTTATATGACCAGGGGCAGAAAATACATGAAATAATTGGATGGAAACAAGCAATTAGTCTGAGGGTTGCCAATATGACAGTGGACTCGCCATGCCCAGACCCAGCATACACCTGCCCAGGGCTTAAAACATGCTGTCGCCAATCGAGTGGCTATGGATGCTGCCCCTACGATCTAGTAAGTCCTCTTTCCACTAATTATTGCCATTAGAAATATGATTTTATAATCAATAAGGAATGGTACGATAATCTATTCTATTTTTTCTCCACCTCAGTATGTCTGCCTGTAAGTATCTATTACATATGCGACATCATGATTGAAAAGCATCAAGCCAGTAATTACCATTGCCAATATCACACAACATCATGGCGACTTACTCGTCTTCTTCATCTTATTTCATGACGAAAAATAACACCACGATTACTACAAAAGCAACAAATAACAACTATAGTAGCAACTGTATATACTAACTATTGTATTTGTACTACGAAAATAATTAGGACGTACTACCTGTATTATGGGTCGGTGAAATTTTGTTTCATGGTGACCCCGCTTTAAATCTTTAAATTCAGAACAACTTAGGAGTTAGAGCCCCTAAACCGTACTCTAACTTTCATGTTTTAGAAGTTAGAGTATAGCAAATCCCCACCACCCTTCGCCAGCTATCTGAGACAGTGCAAATATATTTTCAACTCACCGACACAAATTATCCGAGACGTGGCTAATGTACTTTCACCTCAGTGACACAAAATACAGATGGGATGGATCTAGGAGACAAAATCAACACTACAGCAGTAATTCGGCCAAGAAGATACATAATAGCGACGCACACATTTCATTACTGAAAAGCAAATGGTTTCGGAATAACATTAACTTTGCAATAGTTATTAAAGCAAATACAGAGAGAGAGAGAGAGAGAGAGAGAGAGAGAGCTGGGACGGGGAAAACAGGAGGGGTGCTCTCTAAGCTTTCCAAAAATATCATTCGAATTAGCCTATCCTTTTTTCTCAAACGTCTTTAGCAGAGTCCACGTGATTCAAATTAAACTTTTAACTGCCTTCCTCGATAACACATGTGCTTCTGAAAAATATTTTAAAATGGATTTTTCATTTGATCTGATATAAAGTTGTTCATATGTGAAAAATGCTAGCAAAATAAAAATAATTGTTATAACAAAAGATGGAGAAAAATCTAAACAACGAGAAATAAAATGGCTTCAGTATCATTTAATAAAATAACTTGATCAGAATATATGCTTTTACTTTGAGCGTCATATGAGAATTTGAAAAGTTTAAAAATAAATAAAAATAAGAGTAACACTCAGGTTATCCAACGCATAATATGAAATCGGCGACAGTGCCGTTAAAAATTAAGATTGTATCATATCTGATTTCAAAGATTTCTATAAAGTTCAGTTGCATCTAGCTCAGTGTCAATAAGAAAGATTGCATACTTACGTGCACCAGCAAGAAAAAAAAAATCCATAAAATTCTGTATACAAGTAATATCTCACAAAATAAAGTTCCAGTTATTATCGACACACTGCGTACTATAAAAATAAAACAACGTACTATATTTCAAAGGCAAATCTTTTTATGGAAGATATATCTAACCAATTTGATTAAAATCGAGATCTACTTATAATAAATACATATAACAGGTACCAATAAAGGTTCATGCTCTGGCGACCATTGGAGTTTCAGGTGCACTTGTTTTTAGTAACGTATCAGAATAAGCGCTGATTCATGTTGCAGAGCGTTATCGTTAGCAACGATATATTTCGAGAGACTACAAAAACTACAAAATATTCGAGGCGAAATGTCTCTTAAGTTATTTACTCGTTAAAATAAGTCACATTTTGACATCATATAATGACAAATGTATGTTACATGAATACGTCCTCGCGTGATGTGGGTCAATGAACCTGTGTGAGAAACTGACACTGTGCGCAAGAAGCGCCAGCATCCCACTAGATCTCGCCAATAGGTCAGCTGATCGGTAGTGGCGTGCATGATGGCACAAACAAAAGGAGACGGTCGGAAATTTCACCAACTCATAAGACAAGCCTTATATAGAACAGGGTTCGTGAATTATCCAATTTAACCCTACTCGTACGATTAAACTGGTTAATGCTTGTGCACCGTTCTCTCTCTATAAATATAACTACAACTACTGCAGCCACGACGACTACCAAACTAAAAACAATTGCACTATAACATTATATTTAAAATCATCCCCATGACTTCTACCAGCGATCCATTAGAACTACTACTACTGCTACTACTACTAATGACTTCTCCTTTCAGGGCAATTGCTGCAGCGACGGGCTACACTGCTGTCCCAGTGGTAAAACTTGCATCGGCAACATATGCTATTAACGCACAGAAATCATCTTTGTTCCTTATTCCAACACTATTCCAGAGAAATGACTAATAAAAAGCAGACTCTAAATTTCCATCCACGCAAATACATTTGCAATGTTACTTATTCCCTCAAATGATTTCTAATGATTTCCTTTATTCAACATAATTTCAGTTTTTGATGACATATGAGAGTATGTCAGACATTATTAAAATATCAAGAAAGGTTAAGGTGTGTGACATGTTGAACAAATTGTGATAATAATAATAATAATAATAATAATAATAATAATAAGTCAATATGATTTTTCTTCAGTGTTTGAAGTGTCCATAAGTTCTCTACTTCTGACTCAATGTTCTCAGTGTCGTCTTCTGTAAATACATACAGTAATTGTAGCATTTTAAAAGTAATTCCCTCTTATAAAATAATCTGTAACAATAATTATAGTAGCATCACCCTGCCGTAGCCCAATTGAATATGTAATGAAATTTACACATGTATCTGTTCTGATGTTAAATTACTTACATTTACTTGTGTTTGTGTTTCACTGTTAAGTATTAATTCATTTAATTTATGGTATCTCTCTCTCTCTGTCTCTGTCTGTGTGTCTGTATGTTTGACTGTCTCTCCTTTTTATATGTTCGAGACTGAAAGAAGATGATTATTATATTCGTACACAACCACGACAAATGATCACATCAGAAATTATACAATGTAAGTAATTGAAACTGATATGAGTACCTAGAATACATTATTGTAATAACAAATAAGAAAACATATTTAATCAGCTGCCACTAGAACAAGCAATTGATTTATTTATTTATATGTTTGCTTCCAAAACTTCACTCAAAATGGCAAAATCCAAAACATATTTAAGTTATTTTGAAACTACCCATATAAAAGTACATGAGAGCACATGCACAGATGTTTTCATATCATAGTGTTCCTCTATTAAAACCACAGGCGATGTTAGGGACCGACCATTTTATTTTGGGGTGGGGGTGGGGGCGGAGACAATTTACTTACTAGCCGGGCTATTTCTGTAACCTTTTCGCCATATTTGTTGCAGAGGAGACAAGAATACAAAGGTGCCTGAAGTAGTTCGTACAACTGAGATGGAGAGGTAAACAAAGAATCAAATATGTGTCATCAATCTCGTGTCATTGTTTAAAAACTTGAAGCACTAACCTGCTAAATACTCATTCCATGTCTTAAAAATCTTTGTTGGCCCTGTTCTACGTTTTTGTTGCCGCTTTTATCCCTTCTTAGTTAGTCGTATGAACGGTTTGAAATATAATCTCGCCTCTTCATAAAATCATGCAATTGATGCAGGCAGATCTGTCCGCATCACATCAGTGTACATTTTAGACACCGGTATTCTCGCGGCTCTTGAATAACAGTAGGTTGAAGGGGCCTTTTGGCGATATATACAGTATATTTTCGGATCAATTCCTATGTCCGACAACTTGTAAATCCACGTGGAATAACACAACTCAACCTCCTGTCACCATTTCAAATTTCATGGCTACATCCGGTTGTTAAATCAGATCCAGCAACCAATCAAATGGTACTTTCGCTCAATCGCTTATTTGAAAATTTCGGTTGATTTGGCCATGTAAATCGACTCTACAAATATAATGAACCGAATATAATGAACAGAACGAGAAATCTACTATAACGAGTAATTTGAAATATTTTTGCCTGTTATGTAAAGATGCTTGCTTTCAAATTGCACGTGACAGACTCATGACAAATGCACGGACGCTCGAATCGAGTCACAGGACCAAGGCCGAAAGGACCCTTCAACTGACCATATCTCTGCGTCAATTTCATGATTTTATGAAGAGTTCAGATCATATCTCAAACCGTCCATCAGTATAAGTACCGGTCTTGGGGTTGATTTATTGGACTAAGTTAGTCGTTTGTCATAAAGGAAGAAATTTGCTTCTGATTTCTATTTCTTTAACTTAGGCAGGGGACGACAAATTTTCCTTTCTTCTCTTCTCTTTTCTTTTCTTTGTTTGTTTCCCCACCTCACCGCACCTCACCCCAATAACATGACGATCATTTGTCACAGCCTCAGGCTGCAGGCTTTTTTTTTGTCTTTTTGTTTTGTCGCTAAGAAGGCTCTAATATGCTTAGTAAGAAGCTGAGAATGTGGAATGCTGGCTAGCGCGAGAAGTTGGGACAATACAAAATATTTGGTTAATTATTTTATTTAGATAAATATGACTAATCGGATAGACCGCTCTTTGGCAGGTTGTAAAACTTTTAGAAATGCCACATCTCGCCAAATAAAAGTGCGCTTGGCAGAAACTAGGGAGCTCGAAATTGTGCGGGGAAACAAACTGTGTGAATGTGTATTGCGCCATTCACGCGGTTCAGAGCAGGCGTGGGTGCAAAATCCAACCGTGCTGGAAATGCGGTGTGGGATTTGGGATCGATCATTTGATCTGCACACGTTGTTGTGGTACTAACACATCGAGACACTTAAAACGAATGGAGAATAAGCAAAAATGCAATATGCCAAGGTCCTGGTAGAACTCTGAACCACTATAAAAAAATTAGAGATAACATAATAAGTGGTAATAAACCACGAAGTCTACCATCACACATTTTAATGAGTTGCCGCCTCACGTTTCAATGGGATGCAGGTGACATCTGCTGATCCTGCGATCGACGAAAAATACGGAGTATTGGCGCAGCCCGAAAAAGTTCATGGTATCCACAAGGAAAACAAACAACTGTTGCGAGGATATCTGCGTATCCTTGGTGTTCACACGCACCGGTTCAGATCGGGGTCGAACGAGGATGTAAAGCATATAGACATCGAGCTCTGGGACTAGCTAGATCACCATAAGCTGACCCGCGAGCAGCTAGGGTTAACTGCGGTTTCGCTGTAGAAACAACAGCCGAATGTGCTGCCTTCGGTGCGTCTAGGGCGCGATTGATACTACAATATCGACGTGGCATTTGGCGACACATTTTTGCCGATAAGCTTTCCGTCGGGGTACGTAGAGCCCTCTATTACTCGTCTTACTAGAAACAACAAATGAATTATATTCGAAAAAGACGCGTTATGCTGCATGACAGTACTGGGCTAGAAAATAGTCGCTGCAAATGCGGACGGAAGGTATTTGTGACTCTAGGCGAGCGTGTTAGCGGGCGTGTTGAAGACCGTGTTATTTCCAGATCTGGTGATATCAAGCACACTGACATTTGTTTCAACATCCCTGCCGTCTTACCCGTAAGCCATGACGACAGGTTAGAGGTGCGTGTAAGCAGGGGAGCTAACGTCCCCAGCTCCCCAGGTCAATTAAACTTTTATATCACGTTGCTTACAGACGGTAGGCGGGGCTTCGTTAGCCAGCGGATGACCTCGAGGCTAAAAAGCACGATGAAATTTACGTCATGGCCGAAGGAAAGTTCAACACGATCGCAAATCACGAAACTAAGACACTACATGACAACAACATCTCAGAAGAAGAGTTCAAGCTTAATCTAGATGAACTCGACAAATACATATGCATGAAGAACGAAATACGGTCTAACGAGCACAAGGCGCACGCTACTGTCATTATCAACGGTGAAAAAAAATTAATTCACAGATCGTGGAAGAGCTGAGGCCCGCGAGTCCCTCATGAAAAAGCTCGCTGGGGATTTGACATAAGCTGTGTATGTTCCTATTATTTGTCCTTTGAATCGTCCGAAAACAAAGCACAGCTTCCAGTCGGAACGACATGCTAACACCAAGTCCGCCGCCGCGACCTCCGCTGTATTGTTAGCACGCCTTTGGCATGGGCTATAAGCCATCCCCTGGCCTTGTTCGGACCCTTAGCAAATTAATTTTTTGAACATGAATAAAAAAAATAAAAATACCTTTTTGCGCCGGCCTCAAATGGAGGGAGATTATCCGGCTTAACAATCGCATGTTTTTTTCCATCGCGTTCTACAGGTTAGTCGTTCTGACATGGCTGACCTTTGCCCAACCCCACCCCCTTACCCATGCGGCTGATCTCCCCACCCACAGCTGCCACCCCACCCCCCAACCGGCTGAACACGAATACTACTTACAGAATTACTTTTCCTGCGCTGACTTTATTATAGGAACTGATTGGAATGTTGTTTTCAGCACGGAGTTTAATGAAAGGGGTATGGGTGGGAATAAACAGATCTCATCGCTTACCTCAAACTGTAATAATTAGTAATAGTTAATTTTCTTCAAAATAATAATCTTTTAGACATTTCGCTAATCAAGCATCCCACAGACAGGCGTTTTACATGGAGACTATTTAATCCCGAAATTTTATGTAAATTAGATTATATTATAATAACATTAGGTTTAAATGGTTATGTTGTTGATTGTGCTTTTATGTAATAGAATATCCACATATCATTCATTAATTGCATTCAATTGAAAATGGGCTCTATCAGCGAGTTGTTGTACAGCAGCGCAGCGCTCAGCTTGGTCCCTGTAATCGGATAGCTTCAAACCATATCGCATATCTTTCTCTTGTGTTATTTTAGCGAACGGTGTGGATAGTACAGAACAAAACACAATTCATGGTTAGATTTATTTTGCCTGGAGCTACTTGTGTGGTCTCTGGTGTTAACAATAAAGGAGAAATCACGATGAGATGCGTGGATTCATACAATAATGAGAGAAAAATAAAAATTCTTAAAATGGGTACCACTCACTGAACAAATACAATTGATCTGTCGATTTAACTTCATCGTAGACGATAATGTCTCTGTCACATATCATAGTAATTTGAAAATAAATTATTAGTGGTTAAGTGCATACGAACTTACGAATCCACCTTTTTAAAATGTTGTTGCTGCTTTTGTTTTTTTTCTCTTAAATCATATGAATAATAAATCTGATACCTTAAACTGAACACAGAAAACTCGATACAAGATTGTTCAACGAGCAATCGTTCTATTTGTGCCGTTCCATACGAATGGCTTTTCTGATCTGCAACCGAATGATTATTAATAAAAGCTACCGAATTATAACCATCTTCTTATTTTGAGAGAGAGAGAACATTTTAGACCGGCTACGCACTTCAAATTTCCGCACCTGTCTACGCCGAACCGCAAATAACTTCTTGACAAGTTGATGGTCTACGATTCTGAAGCTATTTAAACCGTCTAATCTCTCAAGTAGCTCCTTGAAGACTGCGTCCTTTAATTTTTGATTTCCTTCGTCCTGATTTATATCTCAGTTCATCAAGTGACATTAGCAATATTGTATGACTTGTTTATCGTAAAAGATAGGCAACTGCAGGGTGCAGTGCTGTACAAGCTAAAGACAAACTTTTGTGCAGCTCCATCTACCAGAATAAAGGGACGTAACTAACTATTTTTCCCCATTACATTTTGTGTCCATGGGGCCAGTACATTGGAAAATTAAATTGTTCTTATTTATCGGAATTAGATTATGTATTGGAAATGAAAACAATCATTTCGACAACGAGTCAAGATTAACACAAATCAAAATGTTTCGTATACCCAGTTTTGGGGAGTGATGAAACTAATGTCAGAGGCGCTACAATAAAATATTCTGCCAGAAAAGGAAAAGATACATTCATTGAAACTTAAGGAAAGTATTAACGAAGCAACTAGTGATTTGGAATCTCGTCTATATGGAACTACGGCTGAGTATAGACGAGAAAAAAAAAAAAATGAATTAGATAGTCAAAAACGTAAATCATACGATTTGTTGTAGCATTTCACGAAGATGATGAACTACGTACAACATATTTCTTGAATTTAAAAAAAAAAAAAAAAAAACAAGGAGAAAAAGCAACAGAACTAAAATCAGTTTCATTGACAAAATGGAATCAAAACAAAATATGGAGACATATTCGAAGAGCACGTTACGATTTACGAAAATCTTTGTGAAAGCCGAAGCTCGTTTAATAATTGCAGTAACTAGACTGTTAAACTATTCTTTCCTGCTGATGATGAAGCAGCTTCTTGATCAGGAAAAAGTAACATCCGGAAGGTATAAAATGGCGCAGTAATTTGTTATTGAAATGAATATTATGAAACATAATAAAGCGCCTGGGTAAGATATATTCCCTGAGTCATTTTATAAAGTTATCAAACTGTTTTACTAAGGCGTTTTCGAGGAAACATTGATCCCTGTTAAATGTCGTTGACCGAACGCCAGGGCGTAATTAGGCGTATCACAAACAAAGAGAACGATACGTGGTTTTTTTTCCCTTTTTATTTTAAAGAAATCTGAGACCTCCTTCAAAATTAAATTCTGAATACAAAGTAGCTGCATATCATTACGCATCCAAATAATGTCTTTCAAAATTAATAAATAAGCATGAAGATCAACGGGGTTTATTTAAGGTTGATTTAGGTGAAAAGATAAGAACTAGGTTATATGATATTGATTATTTAGAAAATAAAATTTACCAGGGCTCTTTTTTTCTGTTGATTGAGAACGCTTGATTGTTGATCATATGTATCTAAAGAAAGTACTGTCATATTTTCAAATTGAAAAAGATTTAATGAAATGGATAGAAATTCTGCATACATCTGTTATCTTTTGTTTCATAAATAATGGGTGGAAATCCAATTTTTTTCCCAATCCAACTAAGTTTACGTCAAGGCTGTTCATTACCTCCCTTTTTGTTTGTATTATGTGCAGACATTTTCTCATTAGCTGCGAGAAGAATTCCTGATATTTTTGATAGGGATATTTATAGTACTGAATTTTGTTTAGTTCAATTTGCTGATGACATTCAACTTATCCTACTGCTGTCGAGCAAAAGTTTGACTCTTGTGTACAAATTGTAATCATTGCTTGGACTGAAAATTAATTTTAATAAATTAGAATGTTTCAAACTTAACTCGTTGAAGAAATCCAATCAAACCTTTGTGATCGAAAGCAAAAATCAATAAAATGATCTTTAAATATGATCTCTGTTTTATGGAATTAAAATTCCCTTATTATGCAAGCAAGATGTGATGAAAGTCAATATTACTCTTCTATTAGATTCAATCAGAAACACTATCAGAAAAAAGGGTCCGTTTCGAAGAACGTTATCAAAGGATGGTGTGAATGTAATATCATAAACGTCAAAATATTCGCTCAGAAATAATTTTTGAACAATTCCCAAATAAGAAATAATAAAATAAAATGTTTGTTTGTATAATAATTTCTTTATATCTGATATTGTCCTTGTTGGGGATATTTATGAAAAAAACAAATATGTGTTTAAATGAATTTTTGGTAACATTTTCATATAAATGCTGACGGCGTAACATATTACGGATTATATGACGCACTACCACACCAATGCAGAAGTTAATTACGACAAGAAAACGCACGCAGTCCTATCTGACTGTTCTCTGTAACATTAGACTTTATTGTAAACCACAAAAAGAAGATTACGATGCTTTTTTTATCATAAGCTAATTAAGAAAAAATCTCGAAGACACAAAACGGAACCTGAATCGAAATGGGTATATACTTTTGGGAGTATCTCTACAGATATTTGGAAAAGATTTGATCTCGTGCTTTTTACAAGTAGGATGAAACCAAATTAAGAAACGTTTAGATCAAATTTCTGCACAGAATTTGACCAAACAACATAAATTTCCATAAAACGTCAACGGTGGATACGTGTTGTTTTTGTCAAAAATAAACAAGATTCGTTTGCGTACATATTTCGGCATTACACTCGAATAAAATGGATTTGACAAAAATTAGAAAATTTTCTAAGAACTAAGTTGGATTCACGAATGTTTACTGTAACTCATAAAAAATGTGTGCCTCCGCTTTGAAGCAGGCATGAACAAACTTCTGAACCACGTATGTATTGCACCCAAATTTTATACTTTTGATGTTTTGTTCAAACTATAGCAGCAAACTTTGATTTATTTCTGATGGATAGGATATGAAAATGTGCAAAATATATGGCACTTAAGAATGAAAAACTTGAAGCCTTTGTGGAAAAGTCGGTTCTTTTTTTTAATTTTATTTTTCCTATCTGGTTCTTAGGAAGAATGGGGATCATTCTTTATCTCTTACGGTTATTCTTTTATTTTTATTTCGTTCTTCTTTTTATTTGTATTTTGTTTTTGTAAATTTTGTATGAAAAAAAGTCCGAACTGCATGCGGCACATGATACAGTTATTTCCACTTGAAATGATAATTCATCAATACATTTCTATAGTAATAAAAACAAAATTCTACCATATTATCGCACATAATAAAAAGAGCTTTGGTAAAGGGAGACTACGCACTAGGTAATTTTTTAATAATCCACTCTCCATTATATTGAGCACCGAATTTCAGTAACTCGGTGGAAGTAAATTGTACAAAAACAAAGAAAATCGAACCAGTATTTAATGTACACATATTGGCTTATGTAATTCATGAAAAATATTGATTTAAGATTTTCTTCATATTTGACTAATAAAGGTGGGAGGGAGTAGTTTATATTAATGTGTACTGTGCATGAGGTTGTGGAAACAGTGCACAGTGGGACTGAACAGTCTACGTGGGCAGTTTATACATTCACGAGTACGGGAAAGGTTAAACAGAGATGGTATTGTTCATACCATTTGCATTGTATATACTCAGATCTGCTTATTCAAATGCGCTATACACATAAGGTTGTTTAAAGTTATGTATAAAGTAACTGTACGATGATACTGTAACACGCAATGGGTCGCACAACCGAGCGAATCAAACAACTCCTGAGTGAGTCTGGCTTGAGGACGATGTTTCCCCCATTTCCAAGGACCCCAAGACAACAGTCGTTGTCAACTAATCAGTTCTTAAACACGCAAATACCACAACTAATTTTCTTCTAATCACCTAATAACTACACATTCACGAGACCCTAATTTCACACTCGCATGTTTTTTCTTGCTTCACACTTGTATGATCGATCAGTAAGCCTTTGCAAACCGTAGACTATTACATCACGTTGTGCACTACCAAACACAACCCAAACACCTAATACATATATATTATTATCACAGTGACGCGATCTTGATTGCTGGATCACGTCGAGTTGTCAGCATTAGAAAATCCGGATCATTACGAGATGCGAAGCGTCGAGTCATGATCCGGATTTTTATGCTGGCAACGAGACGTGATCTAGCAATCAAAATCGCATTACTGTGAAAATGGTATTTTTGTTATATACCTACCAATGTTCAGATAATTTAACATATGTAGCTGAAAAACACAAGAAATTGCTAAACATTTCAACCTTTTTAATACGAACTTCATCTTAAAGGATAAACCGAATTACTTTTTGAAAAGCTGACATGCACATGAATATTAGTTTTATGAACGAAGCTGGTGAAACAACGCTCACTCAGTTTGACTACCATCACTGTCAATAACAAGAATTCTTCGATGCTTGGGGGCAGCAGACTCATATATGTTATTTAAAGTTATTGTGCAGTTCTCAGATTTTGCATCACGGAAGATTTCACCAGCTGAATCACTGGAAGATTCTTTCAGAGGCAAGGTTGATAGCGGCTGTACTGTTTCTAGCGGCACGTTGTGAGAGGCTCCGATGGGAACTTGACATGGGAATGACAACATTATTTTGAAAGTTATTTACAACAGGATTGGATAAATTGTTGGAACTTGATGGTACAGATTTGTTGTAGAGAATGTTACTCATTTATAATTTCAAATTCATCCATTATGCGGGAAACTCAATAGTTTTACCATTTATGAATCTCCGTAAATGGGTTGTACTGTACAATTGTAATGTTTTGGTACACGATTTCCGAATGTGATCTTGTTTCGTACGAACCTTTTAGCTATATTTTATTACTTCAAAAAAAAAAAAAAAAAAAAAAGGAATAAATGTTTTTTTATTATTGATGTTGTGACAAAAACATAGTTTAGACCTTTCAGATATTTTACTTATAACGCAAGGTTTCTTAACTAACGTCGCTGTGAGAGCTTTGTTTACTGCTAGTGTGGGCATTCCGTCGCTAGGGGCGCTGCTATTGTGATCAGGAAAACTCGAGGATAAAGTAGTTCCAGCCTCGTTTGAGAGTATGGTAATACAGATTTAGAAAACGATAGTATCGTTTTCCTGCTTGTAGGAAATGACGGTAAAATTCTGACTCTTTCTTGGGTCGAAAATTGGTAGGTATATAGTAAAAATACTTATTCCTATCTTCAATTACTAAACACTTATACGTGAAAATATCAAGAGAATTCCGAACGTTAAAAAAATAGGGAGGGTCCATTTTACGACACTAATCCACGCTACTCTAAAGTCTCGTCAATAATGTACATTATGACTTTTGCTCCTAGTAAATATCTTTCCAACACTGACTCCCTATAATCAAACAAATAATCACTGAAACCTAACAACGCTATAAACAGAAAAGCAAACACATATAGCAAATACCATAGGTTTGTTACAATATTATTCGTTTTTTAAAGTGCCAGTTTTACATTCAGTGAGTAAATTCAAAAGACCCCCAGATAAACTTCAGTCTGACAAGTGGGTTATTTTTTTATTTTGTTCTTCATATAGATGGATGAGAAACTGTAGAGTTTAAGTCCGAATAAAGTTTCTGTTCTGTTCTGTTTATAGACATTCCACCCCAATCTAATCTAGGTTGAATAATAAAACAAGTTCGTTCTCGCCAGCTCCATGCTTTCCGCTCTAAAGAGTCGGTTTTTAAGCAGATAAAGAAACAAAACATACGACATTGTCAAAAGAAAATGTCGACCTACGCTGAAAATTGGGTCAGTTTATTACCCAGAGAGTGGGCATTACTAAGTGACGTCATCATTTACAGCGCGTTTTTTTTGTCGCTATAGAAGGATACGGATGCTCATCACTAGCCAGGAAAGTAGATACTATCAGCGAGTCAGCATTGTTATGTGTATCTCAAAACTTTATATATAGTAGATGATCCAAAAATATTGGGGTTTTTTGTCTTTTTTTTGGGGGGGGGGGGCCTAAACAAGTAGGCGAGGGGTCTGTGGGACGAAACTCCCTGCGGGAGGCCCAGCTCCTGTATTTTAAGCGTTTCCAGCGCATAATTTGAACCATCTAACTGTAAAGAAAACTTACTCTAGGAAACGTACTGGTTTCTTCGCTCTCCTTTTTTTTTTTTGGGGGGGGGGGGGGTAAAGATGTGGGGGCGTCTCCGTCTCCGCCCTGATACACACTCTGTTTTGTAGGCTATGTGACACAATACACATAAGCACAATACTCATAAACCAAATATTCTGACTTTATTACATTAGGTAAGTTAGGTCTCATTTGCCGGAATACTGTTTTCTGACCTTTGCGTAAGCTAAATATATTGAAGGGTTAATTTGAACCATACTTTTTTTAAAGATCGCAAAGAATATAATACTGTGGAAAACATGTATGTAAGCCGTAAAATCCAAAATAATTACTTAAAGGTGGTTATATACGGTATTACGTTAAACATAAATATGTAATAGTTTGCAAGGTCAATGTTGAGAACGAAGCAATGCTTAGAATGTCCCTTGAAAGTATAACATTTCCTTTGCAACATTATCGCCCAGGCTTCAGTGTGGAAAATCTGTAAGAGAAAAATAATTAAATTATGTTGAAAATAGAAAATAAATTTAAATTAAATTAAATTTACTTCAATGGGACGGCATATTCCCTCACCTAAACGTTTTTCAATTAGGAATAAAGCACGGCCCAGAAGTCGATGTTTCAACACTTTATGTTCGTGTTTGCCTCTTCATTTTCAGTAAATACTTATATGGGTAAATACATATCTTGTTACTAGGTGCGGATCGTGATAGTTTCCAAGTCATGACTCAGGGTATAGTCTCCTACCCGAGGGAATTGTCTTAAAGTCTAATCAGATGGACATGTGAAGGAATCTCGTCATGGTCATTATATGTTTACCTGGTTATAGGTTAGGAAGCCTAACAGTTTCCAAATCATGACCCAGGGGCAAGTCCTCTACCCCAGGGGCATCACTCATATGTCTGTCCTTCAAACTTAAATATGGTTATAAGGCGGGGATCTCAACAGTTTCCAATTGATGACCCAAAGAGAGAGTTGGGGTATAAAAAGAGGATTAATTCAGATGTCTTATTTTCTCTATGACTGTGGCAGTGAACAAACCTCTGACTAGCCCAGATTGTTTTGATAGCCTGGCCCGGCCTCATAGTTGTATATGTTGAACCACCCGGTTTCAAAATCCTGTCCTTAACAAATTGATTATAATTAATTTTTAAAAATACCCACCTCTTCCATGGGTGATATCAAAAGTTTCAAAACAATGTGCACATTTACAGACAACACAACTCATGTCTCAAAACTTAAAGTCTGTAAATTAAATGATGTAGGAGGAGCTACAATACATTATTAACGGACGGACAGACGTACAGACTGGCGGGAATACATAATGCCCGCCGTTTTAAAAAAGCGTGGGGACAATAAACGCATGGAGAAGTAAGGGAAGACTTTGAAAGAAGTGTTGTTAGAAACAAGTACTGTTATCTCACGTAATTACTCGTTTGTTGACAGATACAGAGAGCAAATGAATGAATAAATGATCAGGGGAGAAAGTCTACCTACTTGAATAGCGACATTACTGAGCCATTTTAATGACAGCTTATGATGTAAATATTAACTGGCGGTGGGGTTGCATAGTTCCATGATGCATATGGTGTTGCTGGCCTTTGTAGGACGCGATGATGTAAAATGATGATGCTGTGTTATTAGAGTAAAACACCGTTTATCCGAAACTTTTAAGGCACGTGCTTGTTCTTTCTCTATCCATGTTTTTTTGATCGATATCAACTGTGGCATCAACCAATCATTACTCGATATTCTTTTAATTTAAGAAATGATTTATCCATGCAACTGCATTTAGCTTCAGTGAAACATTCAGTTTTGAGACTACTGTTGCTTTTTTTTTTTTTTAGAAATCCGTGCTATGAAAAGCATAATAGCATTTATTGTAAAACCAGAAATATTAAATGAGTGTTTCATTTGAATACGCCACTAGAATAGGTTTGCAATGTTGGAAATTGAGGTACACAGTATGATAGTAGTAACAGATATGGTATTCCTGAGTAGTATACTTTTTTGCACCAACCCACTCGTGTAGAGTATGCGATAAAACTAAAATTAAACAAAAATTACGAGTGTACAAGCACAGTATAACTTTTTTTTTATATGAACCCACTCGTGTAGGAATAGCAAAACACTATTCACTAAAAAAAAAAAAAAACTATTAGTGCACTAGCGCAGCGAACAAAATTTGATACTTTGAATTTTGATTATTACACAACATCATTAATGGCACAAAGCTACATTGCATAGAATTCAATAGTTTTCAGAGAGGTGATATAACTATTTCCTGGGCTTAACATGAAAGCAGCAATGTCGGTATTTGGAGATAAGGCTTATTTGTTTACAAACTTGGACGGGACAAAAGTGTGGTCAAAGCTAGGTGTATTACAACATAAAATACAAAATAATAAAAATGACATAGTGTGGTCCTTTCAGTGGAATAAAAACAGAGAAACAGCAGAAATAAACAGACCGTCGGTAGATCACCATGATAATTGACATTACTTGTCTTACAGTACACATTGCATTCATATTGTTCATACATGTATAATGTATACTTTGACAATAATAATGTCATTATATACTACTGATAATATAATATTTTCTATTCCCGAACAATAGTAATTATGTCAAACTTAATAGTGTAATAAAGTTATGTAACTTACCACTGAATTGAGGAAGTGGCACACTGGGAGAGAGACTTGCCTATATTTTCGACTTTGTAGACCGTCTCCTTATATTCTTCTTTCTAAAGTACCCCATATCTTTGCAAATGAATGGGTTGTACGACGATAAAAACTAACTTACCCTAAGTGTTCAAATGTCACACACAAAACAATATCAATAACTATGTAACACAAATACAAAATATGTCCCTCCAATATGTATATAACTAATTGTATATATAAGTGTCAACTCTTTTCCTGCACGTGGTCTATTCGACACACCGTAGCATCCGCTGCAGAAAAACGCAGGGACGTCTACAAATATACATGTCATACCCACCGTCGCTGACCACGTTACGCTTCACTTACTTTAAAATTCACGATTAGTGTCGATCGTTGGATCCAACGGAGCTGAAGGAACGACCTTCATCTAAAGTATGCAACTGCTCATATATCTCACCTGATCAGTTCGTAATTTTCATAAAATTTGGTATTTGCTTCTCCTGAATCACACACTTGCCTTGCCGGAAGTGTCTTCTCACACACTAGTGGAAACACATTCTACAACTACATTAGTTTTCAAACTTACAAGCAAAGTCAATAAATCAACCATTTGTGCTTACATATAATGTATATTTGGGATATTTAGCTAATGATAAGTAGTTTTCATTATCTTTAGACGGGTATTAATAACGAAGGGCTGATAATACAGGAATATATTAAGTTCGGCGGATTAATATTTACAGAACTACATGCGGTGAAAGGACTGAGGACAAACCAGTGGCATGTAAACGAACAAATAAGTAAGTTCATAGTGTGTATTTCACGAATGTTTCGGAATTTTCTTCGCTATTAACAGTACCGACGACAACTGTACATCATGTATGGAAATGTTGATAGTCGTCGGGTTACAGATATGCGTGTAATATGACTCTTAGTGATGGCCCTCTATTGACTATAAAGAAGACCAAGACGGCAGCCTCCATTACATTGCATCGGAATGTTTGTCACATGCGGTGTACGTAAGACCCCATGTGTATGCGAAATGAATCGCTCGTTGCGTTGTGTTAAGTCTTCATGCAGCACGATAATTATCTCTCAATTCTATCTCGATGCCGCGATCTATTGCGCGTAATATCCAATATCAAATTGTCTATTTTAGCTCTTACAAATACTTTTTCCATTAAAACAGGTTGAACCTACACCTTCCACTTACCGCAGATGTATCATTTTCCACTTATTAAGTTCTGTACATGATATTTTGGTTATACCAAACACACCCACCCTATGAAGTCTGTTCGCTTTACAAATAGCCCTTAACTGAGGACATAGTTCGTGCAGGATCCTATTTTTTTTAAAATGGCCTTGCAAGAATAACATATAGGTATAACGGTACCAATTGCACAAGCCCAGGGGAGTGGAGCTTAATGTGTAGGGAACATTGCATTCAGAAATAAACAACAAAGCCTGCTGTGATTGGTGCATTATGTAAAAGTTGTAGTTTCTGTCAGGCTTAAAAAAAAATTGAGTCTTTTGTCAGCATGTGAGGATATGTTAATTCACATCCAAATCATACTTTGTATTTTTTATGATTTTTTTAAAAATGTGATACACATCATTGAAAATGTATTTGTTGTGACTGGATAACTCTTACCCCATCTAGTTCCAGCAGAGTTATCTCTCTTAATGCAACGGAGTACCTAGTTCTGTCCTTGTCAAATTGACAATCGAACATTGCTCTCTATGACAGTGTGTGACACACATGCTGAAGTAGGATAGAAAGTATATTTATTTCACTAAACGTTAACATTGAGGTCTATGGAAACACAATTGGTATCGTGATACCTATATGCAGTATCTAGATGAAAACGATTATTATATCGAGAATACATTCTGATGTTACAACAACATACATCCAGTCTATACATTATGATATTACAACAACATACATCCAGTCTATACATAATGATGTTACAACAAGATACATCCAGTCTATACACAATAAAGAACCTCATTACCATGAATGAAATAAATAATACCAATAACAGAAGCATCTTTTTAATAAATATGAAAATATATATCATATTACTTGTTAAACATTACAAAAACACCAAAGCTTGAATGAAGATGGTTATACTTCAACAATTATTTCATTAAGGTGGACAGTGTAATAAATATTTGAGTGGAGGTTTGATGTGTGTGTGTGTGTATATATATATATGTGTGTATGTGTGTGTGTGTGTGTGTGTGTGTTTCCTAGGAGATAACGAAAAGAATCTAAATACATGTACTCAATGCATGCATTTTCGTTTGCATAATTACCGTATATGGTGAAGCTCACGTGTTAAAATTTTCCCTGAGGATTTTCGACTGTTTCGTTTTCTGTAATGTATATACGACGTTTCCTGTTTATAGATTAAATTTGTGCAATGCGAATCATCGCCGTGTGAGACACTCTATGCAGGGATTAGTCACTGCTATATACATGTGCCAAATAACATCGTCTCCCTGGTTTTGACAGTGAAATAACCATTTTTATTGATTAGAATTTACAAAAATATAGGTCATAAACGGTCAAATTTGATAAAATTTTAAACAGCCCAGTATGATGATGACATTTATGTAGAGTTTATTTCAGTGTGTCAATTATCTTTATAATTAAGCCTTTACAAAAAATGAAAAAATTGGAGGAAAATAGTAGCCTTACCTATTTCCTTGACTTTTTCATATTTTCTTGGCATTGGGGTCTTTTTCGAGATGGCTAATAGGCATGCAATCATTATTTGTGAAAACAAAACTTTTATCTTTGCATGAAACATTTATTCTAGACTGTTACAATTCATAGTTTGTGAAACTGATACTTTTGTATTAGAAAAATCTCAGCGAAACCAAATGGTGTGAGTGGGGAGACAACGCTCATTTTACAACAGTATTGGTTGACTACTCACATCACATTATATTCCCAGATCGCCATGACGCATATCATGTGCAGTAGAATTTTCAAAAATAGCACTGCATGATGATTGGAACCGCTTGAATGTCTTGTAATAAAGTTTAGTATAAGTATGTAAAAATCCTTAAGGGGAACAGTGGGGTATCTTGCATTTACCTACAGGTAGCTGTTATACATGTACCAGAAGCAGGACGACACCGGATACTGCACGATCGTTACTCACTCGTACTGAATGATTGAGTGAATTGGCAGAAGCAAAACTCTACACACACACACACACTATCATATATATATATATATATATATATATATATATATATATATATATATATATATATATATATATATATATAAGTTTGTGTGTGCGTTTGTGAATGTTTTCTTCTGCTTCGTGCTGTATCCGTATATTCGTGGTGGATTTAATTTCGTTATTTTCGTGGCTAACAAATACCCACGAAATTAAATCCAGTATGGCAAACAGTGTGACTCCACGAAATATTTATCCCCACGAAATCGTATTTTTAATTCCAAACCACAAAATTGTATCCCCACGTATATTTATGATTTTACAGTGTGTGTGTGTTCGTGTGTGTGTGTGTTTTAATATACTTGCGAGGACCTGATTTGTGTCGCACATCAACATCTCGAGGACGTAACTACATTTTGAGGACTTACACACCAGTCCTCGAAACGTTTCTTTGGAAATTGATTCAGGACGATCATTAGAGATGGCCCACGTGATATTGTGAAAGTCCTCTCATAGTCGGTAAAGTATGACAGTCAGTTACATAGTGTGTGTATAGTACAGACAATTTGCGGCATTCCTTTGGTGCGACTAGACTTGGGATGTAAACTTCAGTCAATCAGAGGGCGCGTGACTTCTAATCGCCTGTCGGCCAGTCAGAATATCGTTTCTATACAGTGTCTCTGTAATATACATAAATAGTTATAAAGATGATCACGTCTCTGTGTTACTATTAGCGGTAATTTTTTTTTTTTTTTTTTTTTTTTTTTTTTTAAGTAATTCCATACTATTAGTGGCAGAAGACATTGCGCTGTGTTAGGCGTAGGGCGACAGTAATTTTATGTGGTTTTCTTCGCGTGCCTTTGTGTGCACACGGACCTGATTGCTTCAGGAGAAAACCTATGGAAGACCATGCCGATGACATCAACTTGAAAGCCAAGACGTTCAGGATCAGCCTGGCAAGAAACAAGAAGGGTCTTTCTAAGTTGTTTATTATATTCGTCCAAAACAGCAGATCATATTAAATCATTCGTTAGCCATTCATGTGACAGCTTGACTTTATCCCTTTTCCCAAACAGCTTATCAAGGTGTATCTGCTTTTTTTTTGGACCTCGATTTATTTTACATGAACGAAGCACACTACAGCTGCAGTATCGAATCAGGACACAATTAATACTTCCGGTTCAGTACCCACGAATGTAGTCCGAGTCTATTTTTAGATCCTTTTTTCCTCTCTCATTTTGGTGGTGATGTATGCATTGGATTTAGTCATTCTTAGTATTGATTTAAAGGAAATTGGTTATTGTTTAGAATATGAGCATTATAGTGTGGTTGTCTGTGTGTATTTTGGCGACAGTGCACAGTGAGTAATGAGGCATTGGTGCTGATCCGGAAGTGAAATCTGTGACTCATTGCACGTTGCTTTGTTTACAGTCCAGCCATTCACAAGAATGCCGGTTAACCTTTGACAAGAACTTCAGCGTGAGTTCATCTTTGAAGATACTTTACAGCAACATATGATTTATTAGGATTTGGACACAGTGGAAAGTTCAGTACTGACAAACAAATGTAGAGACTATATAGGAAAATTAATTGTGATCTGATTCCTGTATGTAGATAGGTTATTCAAGTTTAAATTGTTATCCTGAGTTTATTATTGAAGGTAGATGCATGAAATTTGGACATTTTGTGTATATTACCTTTAAAAATAGAACTATGAAATTAAAAATTAAAAAATTTAAATATTTTAATTTTTTTTTTTTTTTTTTTAAATGCACCCTGTGGGGTTGATACTCATTATTATCAGCATGTATGTATTCGTACACCTTATACAAGTTGCAATGGCGGATATTTTTGAAATTTTGTCTGAGAAAATCTTGTTCAATTCTGTGCCTGCACCTAACAGTACTTGCATACTCTGGACAGGAAATGTAACATCAAATAGGTTATATGGGCTATTGTCATATAGGGACCCTGAGACTAATGTTTGGAAAAAGAAACATGTCCACAGACTGGCATTAATGATAAAGATGAGAAGTCTCAACATTCCAAAAGAGTTAGATGCATCGCATTTATGCCACAATAGTTTGTGTGTTAATGCGGACCACCTCAGCCTGGAGCCCCATCGTATCAACAATAATAGGCAGTACTGTAAAGGATATGGGAATTGTTTTGGACATGGTGAATTTCCAAACTGTATGCTACAGTTGAAATTGTGATATGGAATAATTGCAGGTATAATAATATGCCCTGCACACCCACCCACCCACATCCATATAGAAATGTATATTAGCATGAAATGGCTATCTTGCTGGTTGCATGGATAAAATGGGATTAGTTGATGGATTGATTGATTGATTGATTGATTGATTGATTGATTGATTGATTGATTGATTGATTGATGGATGGATGGATGATTGTTTGTGTTGAGTAAGAAGGATATAATAAAGAAAGTGGAACTGGTCTTTATTTTATTTGACCATGCTGGCATGACAGCTTTATCTTACATAATACATTCACTCATTTATTTATTCATTCATTCATTCATTCATTCATTCATTCATTCATTCATTCAGTCAGTCAGTCAGTTCATGTTATGTTAGAATATGTTATTATTTATTTATTTTTTTAAAATTGTATTTCTTTATTTATGTCTTCATGTTTCGAGAAAACTGTTTCGACCTCTCCATAGGTCTCATCAGGTGGTAGTAGGTAACAACTGCACATAACATGCGTTGTGTTACCTACGGATTTCCCCACGACAGTTTTCCTTTCTGTATTATGTGTTTTTCATTGTGTCTTTGGGCACTGTCATTTTGTACATGGATTAAGATCATCTTTTCTGTCTGCAGTGTCCTTGGCTCCTGCTTAAACCTGTGCATAGGAGTGATCACCCTTGGAATGACTGTCCAATAAGCCTTTGCAGTAATCAGATTTCCTGTTTCCGGGCTGAGTTCGATACCGAAGATGAGCCTGTATCATATTTCCCCGTCTTGCCAGTATTCGTTTCCTGGTTTCCGGACGCTTATGATACAACTGATGGTAAGTACAGGTTTGATCCATTTCATTCAGTGATCTCAGAGTCCTTGGTGAAAGTATACCTCCCAAGTGTTTTACTTTTCTTTTCAATGATGATCCAAGTCTGTTATTGAGCCTGTGTATTGTTGAATGCACTCTTGCCTCAAAGTTTCTTGAATAGTTAACATTTTTAGGTACGGAAACACTGATTGATCTGTTCACAGCCTCACATTTATGTGTGTTTGTATTAAGTTGCAGTCAGTCTTTGTACAACATCACAGGAAAGTTTCATTTTCAGCACTTCCAGGAGAATATTCTTATCACTTTCTGTCATGTTTAGATGAGTCACTTGATGAAGTCCCAGAAATGCAAATCATATCCACCAACTGTTAGTACTTCCTCCCCCACAAACCTTAGAATAATGCTGACATTTTTTGCAGTCCCCAGAATAACATTGTAGAGCAGAATCCAGTACTTGGGAAAGTTGACATTGGATAATTCTAACATCACCACCAGTGTCTTCCATCATTTGTTTGAAGATCAAAACTGCAGCGGGCTTTAACATCTTGACTGAGAATTGTCTGCTTAAGCTTTTTTCCTTCTCTTGTTCTTATTCCCAGAAACATATTTTTCACTAAAAGTTGCAGAACTGCACTGTTTGAGATCAGGACTCTCACATCTGTTGTCTTGATTGCCATTACGATGGATGATATCATTCCACATTTCCACATTTTTATTCATACAGATCATACGTGTCCCCTCATGCTCATTCACTTCTGTCTCTTTCAGGGTCAGTCTTGCTTTGGATGATGGCCGTAGAATTCTAGCAGACCCAGGTGTGCCATTACAGTCTGGTGCCACAACTGACTGGAGACCCCCACCTGTCGGCTTCGTCACTGCCATGAGAGAGAACTTGTCTGCATCCATTCTTCTGGTCACTTGAGCAGATGCAGCACTGGAACTTGGTAGAGTATCATCAGTCAGAAATCTGACCCCTTTGTTATGTGGAATATTTCCTGGTTTAAAAAAAGTTTTCTTCTTCTTGGTGTACCCTTTCATGGTTTCAGATAAAATAACTGCATGTAAAAGTACAAGAATTATCCTCTCTCCCCCTTATATAACTGGGAAAAGGTGTGCTGCCCTGGTATCATATAACTTCACGAACTCTTCAATACCATTGGATCCCTAGCATCTAACAGCTCCTCCCCTTAAGGGGTGAAAATTACATCACTACCTTAGTTACTACCCCTAACTAGCGTATTCAGATGCTACCAGATTTCAGGTGCTACCTATTATTGACAGGACCTGGTTTAATTAGTTCACACCTGATAAGGAAAACCATTGATGTTTGTGATAAAGGATTGAAGACATGTTGCAACAGAACAAAATTTGTCAACTTGAGTTTTTAAATTTTCATGAAAATTTAATTTAAATTCAAATTTTTAAATAAAAATATGTATCATATTTTAAAATGGACTCTCCACTGAGAGTTTAGCAGCCAGGTTTAATTTCTAGTAATTTCCAGATTTGTATGAGGACTATAAACTAACTACAGTTTATTTCAAGTGTTGATCTTAATTAATAAATTCACCATTCAACTTTAAGTTTTGTGCATTGTTCACAGTCGGCCATTTTGAAATTCATACTGTTTGTAATACAATGGTGTCCGATAAAATTTATATGCATGCATCAAATTCATTGAAACTTTGCAGCAGTATTTCAGACACATTTATTTGAGTTTTTTTTCCATTCAGGTGAAAATGTCTGACCCTGATAGGAATCAGGACACAATTAATACTTCCGGTTCAGTACCCACGAATGTAGTCCGAGTCTATTTTTAGATCCTTTTTTCCTCTCTCATTTTGGTGGTGATGTATGCATTAGATTTAGTCATTTTTAGTATTGATTTAAAGGAAATTGGTTATTGTTTAGAATATGAGCATTATAGTGTGGTTGTCTGTGTGTATTTTGGCGACAGTGCACAGTGAGTAATGAGGCATTGGTGCTGATCCGGAAGTGAAATCTGTGACTCATTGCACGTTGCTTTGTTTACAGTCCAGCCATTCACAAGAATGCCGGTTAACCTTTGACAAGAACTTCAGCGTGAGTTCATCTTTGAAGATACTTTACAGCAACATATGATTTATTAGGATTTGGACACAGAGGAAAGTTCAGTACTGACAAACAAATGTAGAGACTATATAGGAAAATTAATTGTGATCTGATTCCATGTGGAGAGAAGATATGAGTAACGATTTAAATTACAACCTTTGAGAATCTGCTCTTGTAGAATATAATACCCTCCTTGTGGATGTAGGTTGTAACTTGTGATGACGGTAATATGTAATTGTTTCTACCTAAAGATTCCTTATCGATACTTTTTGTAGAATGTAATGTGTAGTGTATACAGTTCTTATTCCATATACAATGTTTACTGTATTAATGTGACTAGCTTTACTTAAATCTCATATTTATACAGTGTCATATAATGCTTTCTAGTAATTCGAGTATTTCTGTTTATGTTCTTAAATTTTGTAGATGCTCCACTGAGGGCCCCATTTATGGGTCGATAACGAATTGAATTGAATTATAGGGCAAAGGTGACCTCAGTGTCTGATTTGCACGTAACAAAATAATTGAAGGATGGATTTGTACCCAGTAGTACAGAGACAAGGTTGCTAACAGAGCAACATGACACTGGTACCTTAGTCACAGATTCCTCACTCCAAGTGGAGCAACACATTCTGATTGCTAAAATACATTCACATATAATTTCTCTTCAGTCATGCCACAATCCTTTCCTTGTGAGTTCTTGCCATATATCTTTTCTGGCAGCTGAGAATGCCAATCTAAATGTTTTTTCAAGTGCGAAGACTTGCATTTTGAAGCGATTCCATAACAAAAGATGTACAAAGTATGAAATAAAATAAACAAATTTTCGATACATCACATAGCCCAAAAATGTTCTTACAGCTGATATTGCCCTTAATCAGCATTTTTTTTTCTTCTCAATGCTACTAACTTCTGGTTGCTTAACAAAAAGGATAGTGAACAATGTGTTGGTTCAGTCAAAGACTGATTATCATGGTTAAATTAGAGACACCAATTTTGTCTTGATAAATGATCATCTAGATAAATGAAAATGATATAAAGAATCAATTCTTGGTACAGAGGAGATTCAGCTACATACAAGTCCAGAATATTGGTATATGTATAATCAATGTTGTACTGTAGTATATTAGAAAATGATACTGGTTAAGATTGTTTATTATTACTGACTACACTTTGCATACTAATAATTTTTTGAGAAAATAATCATATGCTCAGTTGTTCTTCCCATCCAGTAGCGTAGCAGGAACTTCTGCGCCCCCGCCCCTTGCAAAACCTCATTCAGGGGCCCCTCCCAATAAACTTTTACGTGTTTGATGGACATTTTGGGCTTTCACTGGGCCTCCCCCCTCCCCTTTGCAGTTGAGGGGTTGCCTGGGCAGTTGCTAGGCCGCTGTTTCCAATCCAAACCAGTATTTGTCACTGTCATTAAAATTAGTTGGAAGGATGAAATTGGTTTACGCTCTCTAAAGTCTAACATATTATTCTGTATCATTATCCATTCATCTATTAGTCTTTTTGCTGTAACTTTACCCAGATATACATCATGACTAGACAGTGTGTTATGTGCCATAGTCAATGCCACCTACCTCAGCAGTCAAGGTCATTGCAAGGGACGATGTCAAACTCCAACTTGTTTCTGTGTGTGATGTTTTGTTTTAGTCTGATCTGCAGTTTCTGAACACCATGTGATATGATGATGAAACTTTACACTTTTCTTTACAACTAGAAAGCGTGTCACATACTTGATTGTCAGGTCCCAGATTTAAAGGTCAAATCATGGCTAGGTGTTGCAAGACTTGTACCAGGTTTGGTACCCCTGTTTTAGCTGGTTTGAATAATGAAAACAGTTACCAGGTATCCAGTTCTTACATTTTATTTACCGTAATATATATTCATGAATTTGAACATTTATTCTTATAGATGTTATTGAAGACCTTCACGATGTTGTTTCAGAGCAAGAAGAAGAAGAAAGGGATGAGAAAAGAGATGACCATAAGTCAGACGGTAATTTATTACATTTGATTACCATGAAGCTTAGAATATAAATGAATCGAAGTGCTATGCTTCAAAACCCGACCAGACAGGATGCACCAAACCACCACTGATGTGAATTTACTAGTTTTGTGGTTTCTGTAGACCACTAATTTAAAGGCCCCACTGAAATGAGGTTCCATCTTGGTGAACCAAGAAAGATTTTTGTTTTGTTCCACAAATGAACCATGTCCACTTTTATCAAATCAACGCTTACGACGCCGTTTGAAATGACGAGATCATGATGTAAGTTGTTACCAAAGTGTATCGTAGTGCGACAAACTCATGGAGAGATTGGACATAAATTGACGTAACTTGTTATCAATGTCTCTCGTATTGCTATGAAGTTAGGGAGGGATTGAACATACATTCGCATTCATTTACAAAGCGTATCCTAGTTCTACAAACTCATGGAGAGAATGGACATAAATAGACGTCACTAGTTATAAATGTGTCTTGTCATGCTATGAAATCAGGGAGGGATTGAACATACATTCACGTCACTTTTTACCTAAGATTATAATAGTGCATTGAAGTCAGGGAGAGACTGGAGATAAATTGACGACATTTATTACCTATGTTTATAATAGTGCTGTGAACTCAGGGAGAGATAGGATATACATTAACGACACTTGTTACCTAAATGTATCGTAGTGCTCCAAATCCAGGTAGAGATAGGACATACATTGATGTCATTTGTTACCTAAGTGTAATCATAGTGCCATGAACTCAGTGAGAGACTGGGCATGAAGTGACGTCACTTGTTACCTAAGTGTAATCACAGTGCCATGAACTCAGCGAGAGACTGGTTATGCATTGACGTCAGTTGTTACCTAAGTGTAATCATAGTGTCATGAACATAGTGAGAGACTGAACATAAATTGACGTCATTTGTTGCCTAAGTGTATTCATAGTGCCATGAACTCAGTGAGAGACTGGACATGAATTGACGTCACTTGCTACCTAAGTGCAATCATAGTGCTATGAACTCAGTGAGAGACTGGGCTTGAATTGACGTCACTTGTTACCTAAGTGTAATCATAGTGCTATGAACTCAGTGAGAGAATGGGCATGAATTGACGTCACTTGTTACTAAGTGTAATCATAGTGCTATGAACTCAGTCAGAGACTGGGTATGAATTTACGTCACGTGTTACCTAAGTGTAATCATAGTGCTATGAACTCAGGGAGAGACTGGGCATGAATTGATGTCGCTTGTTACCTAAGTGTAATCATAGTGCTATGCGAAATGTTTATTTTTCGACAAAGTTTTGAGAAATTATCGTGAATCTCGAAATCTTCATGAAGACCCAGGTGTATATTATGCTTGTATAAGGATCGATGACATTAACAGGTAGCTCTTTTATAGAAACTGCTTTTAGAGCAGATTAGAGAGTATTTTACAATAATAATGTTTCCCAAGAGTGAACTTAAGATCCTAATTTTAATGTTTCCTATTACACAAATTGGTCTCTTTACATTGCTTACACAGTAATCAGTTTAAGATGTCGTATTTAAAAGTTGCATTAATATGTAGTGAGTGTGACACCTCAAATTAAAAAGAAATATTTTTTAATAGGTAAAAACAGCAAGGCAACACCTAGTGTGAAAGTAAACATGAGGACGATGAAAGACATCTTGGAACGTTTCTGAGAACAACGTCACTTCCAGAGAAAGCAGCAGGTGGAAAGGTCAAGAGAAAAGAGCCTATCCTAGCAAGGCGCCTATGGAACCAAATTAAATTCTACATCAAAAAGTCAAAACCAAGACAGACATTAAAACTTAAAAAGTAGAACCTTGAATGTTTAGAACTCAAAGTAAATTATCTGACTGTATCTTCATGAGGCTAAATACGAAGGATTGATCAAATGCAAAATCTTGCCTCCCACCTACTTGTACCATCCTGTTTTACCACATCATTACAAAGGAAACCTGATGTTTTCTTTATGCCGTACGTGTGCTGAAACAGTTAATCAAGACCAACCTTGCAACCACAAAGATGAAGAACGCGCTTTGACAGGAACGTGGGTGAGTGTCGAATTGTTTCGTGCACTAGATCGTGAATACCGCTTGTTAAAAGTATACAAAATTTGGCACTTTCCTACTACTGAACAATACCGTAAGGACGACGACTCAAGTCCAGGAATTTCTAGGCTACATTATCGAATTTCTCAAACTGAAACAAGCAGCAAATGGCTATCTCAAAGAGACATTCAAAGAACTGTATCGCTCGTTAGAAGGCATTACTTGGGAACACGTGAAAAAGAATGAAGTAAGACGATCCTTTGCCAAAGTTATGCTCAGTTGTTTGTGGGGAAAATTGACAAAACGTCCGATATTACCCAAGACGGAATACTTGGCAGATCCAAGCCGCTACTTTCAACTGGTGGACGACAAAGGAAAACTGATGAAAAACGTGGAAATCGTTCGTGAAGATTTGATTTTGGTGAATTACGAAGAATCGACAGAGTTTGCGCCTCCGGACGCATTTGGCAATACCATCAGCGTACGTTTAAAATGCCCGTTTAAAATTGTAGGATGATGCACTTTTAGTAGATAGAGTCCTATTCTTTGACACGGACAGTTGTATGTAAATCCATCGTCGAGATAGTCACAACCCAACAATTGAAGGTGCTCGCTTAGGTGCATGGACGGACGAGCACCCAGAAGATAATATCGTCAGTTTGCCGAGCGGCGGCCCTAAAAATTACAGATACCAATACATAGACCGACAAGTAGAAATTCATACCAAATGCAAAGTCAAAGGACTGACACTGAAATTTCGATCGAGTCAAGTGTTGAACTTTGATGTCTTGAAAAAAGCTTTACCGTCCGGACAAGATCAAGACTTTCGTGTGAAAAGATTAAATCCTCATAAAATTGTACGTTTACAAAATCACAAAATGGTCAGTAGCCCTTTTGAAAACGTCTATCAAATTTTGGAACAGAATCGAGTGCGATTTCCAGACCACAACACTTTACACGCTGTGGTCCAGTACAAAAAGGGTCACGTTCCAAGATCAACACTTCATTGTAAATACAAACACCGACCGAGAAAGAAAATTAATAATTCCACACAGCAACCGAGTGACAAACTCACAATGAACTCCAGGAAAAGGTTACAAACTTACAGGAATACAAAAGACTTTTAAAAGAAGTGTCAACTCAAGACGAAACTGCTTCACGACGTGTGATGTGCGATGAGTTAATCACTGAACATCTTCGATATCCTTTACCACCAAACTCCATTTGGCAATTACGTGAATATTTCATCAAAAAGAAAGACGACGTTGCTGTCAAGACTAATATAAATGTTGACCATGCCACGACTATTGTCTTGAGTGTTGCAACAAATTCCGTGAAAGGAAATCAATGACAGTGTTCGGGACTTAGATGATTACCAAACAATTTTACAAGAACTGTTTCCACCTTCTACGATTCCATTGAGTTTTGGACGTCATGTAGCGTGTGTGTTAGTGACTAGTTTTATCGGATCTGGTTTCCCGGCAAATTCTTTGTGAACTATTTATGAACAATGCATGCAACAAAGACATGACCATTCAAACTTTATCTCTGCACGAAAGACAAATTGTGTTAAAAGTATTGAGAATAGTGACGAAAACAAGTTGTGTACCTCCGTGTGAAGAAGACATTTGTCAAACTTTATCCACGCTTCATACTTACCAAGAAGTCTGTATAGCTAGTTGGTTGTACCAACAAATTTACGACTGGAAAGGTGTACGTGACTGGAAAAGTCATGGCTTCGATACCTGGATACAAGAAGTGGCTCATTATGCCAAAGACATTTAGAACCAATATCAGAAGTGAACATGACATTAAAGACAATGTTAGAAACAGTGGTAGAAGAACCTGACACAGAGGAATAGATAGTACAAGTCTACGATAGTACCGTCGTACAAATTTAAACACATGAGAAAGAAAGGACCTTCCCAGAAAAATTAGAGACACTGAATTTCGCAGAGACTATTAGAAGAACACCAGTGCGTGTACGTCGATTTCATTGGACACACATCAAATGAGAATACTGTACACTTTTTTGTTTGTATATAGCTGCAGTGATTTTAATTTGTGCCACATTGATGTACGTAGCCATTTTTCTCTTATGTGTTTTCGTGTTTTAATTCTTGACATGTAAATATGATATGTTTTTGTTGTTGTGACACTTTTTGAAAAACACATTAAATGTGTACCCAATGTATAACATGTCTTGTGTCTTTCATGATCATCTTATAATTATCAATATCATAGATATGGCTGGATCTTTATCTTCCTCGTCTGTTCCCAAAGTGATTGACGAAAAGTTAGACTGGCAAAGTTGGGAGGCATTGTATCTTCGCCATCCCTTTAACATGTTGATTCCTGGACCGAGTGGTTCAGGCAAAACCGAATTTGTCAAACGTGTGATTGAACACAAATCCCATTGGTTTGGTCGTCCACCTCAACGTATCGTGTGATGTTACAAAGAATGGCAATCGGCTTACGAATTACTTCAAGAAAGTCAACGAGAATCCATTTCGTTTGTCAAAGGCATTCCTCGCGAAGACGATAGGATCGTGTCTGAATTCAGTCAAATATATCTTGCTATCTTTGGTGACATGTCAGAAGAAGACGCAGAAGAAATTAAACTTTGTTTTACACGAAAAGGACATCATCGTAATGCTATTATTATTTACATTACTCACAATTTGTTTCAACGAAGTAAAACACATCGTACCATTAGTCTCAATGCCCAGTATGTGGTCTTGTTTAAAGGTCCAAGAGACAAATCTCAAGTGTTAGTGTTAGCTAAACAGTTAGGAATCCCTTGGCTCAATTATGCGTACGACGATGCCACTCAAACACCTCATGCGTATTTACTCAGCGATTTAAAACCCACCACTCCCGATTATTTGAGATTTCGTATTAATTTGTTTCACCATTGGTGCCAAGATGGGGGTCCTTTCATTTACACGTCCCCTTTGGCATCTCTCTGAAAAAAAACTATAAAAATATTCTAGACATCTGTTCTTTCCAACAGTATTCAACATGACTTCCTAACAATCTCACCCTCCAGCATAATTGATTCGTGGACTGTATGTCATCAGTCGCGAACAAATGCACACGTCCGTACACATTTGTTAGAAGCCAGTCTCAAAGAAGTCTTACGATGGTTTACTTTGACAGCACGTCATTTACTTCAAGGCATCATTCACATACCCCATCAAACCAAACGCTTTTTTTAAAAAACATAAAGTAGCGTCGTCACAATTGGCAGATCTAAGAATTGATACACAAACCAAAAACAAATTATTTTGAAACCTTCTGGAAGTGGTTCTTTAGGAGGTGTCATTATTCATTCTCTTTTGAACTGGGATCCTAATGCCAGAGCAAAAACAAAGAACAAGACACCCCCTACAAAAAAAAACGGCAACGTACAACAACTACAGCACACAAAAAAAGAAAAGGGCTAAGAAGAAAAGCTCCTCCAAGAAAAAATCTCTTCCTGCAAGAAAGAGAGGTACTGCTGCTAGGACGCGTACGTACTTCAGAAAACCACCTAGCGCGGTGACGTTGTCTCCTCCTGCCACTTCTTCTTCACCCTTCATGATGATGTCTGCCAAACCTGTTTTAAAACCCGTGTTTCCTAATTTGATGAAGATATGAAAACCCATTTCTAAAGCACTTCTCCGGTGGCGTCTACTTCTGTTGTTTTAGCCACTGCTGCTTCGGCAAAAAAGTGGCCCCACCTATGACAAAAGTCCAAGACAGAACAGGAGTGTTACAAAGTTTACTGGATTTATCCAACCAAGAACTGGCACGATTTAGTCCATTGAAAACACCCCATCGTCGAGTTGTGTCCACCTTGAAGTTGATACTACGTGATGACCATCAGTGGAGACGAGTTCCAGTATAAAAAAAGTGTGTGATCAGATTTACATCAATTTTTTGTGTGCTCCTGACACAAAAGATGGCACCAAGAAATGCATACCATTCTTCTCATCGTCCCAAGAAACGCCAGAAAAGGGACTCCCACCTTGTTTAGGTAAATATTGGGATGTTTTATCAGTCCTGACTAAATCCAATCAACCGATACGAAAACAACTCATTCAAACAGCCGATAAAGAAATCATCGATACCGTGTGTGAATGTTGTTTGAGCGTTTGTCCAAGATACAGAAACAACAATTATAAAAACATCGGAACGTTCTTCGCCAAATGGTGAAAAAAAAATACCCCTTAGTCAGAAGAAAGAAAATGCAAGTTCAACGAGAAAGATTTTTACGCATGCTTTTAGGACTTCTGTTAAAGGTGGCTGCTCCTTTGTTATGATCGATTGCTGGACCTCTTTTAGGAGGAGTCATGAGATAAGGATGGGAAGAAAAAGAAGATAAAAATGATACCCTTATCTGGAAAGACAGCACACTTGTACTTTGGATCTTATGGAAGGATGAAAACTTACTTTAGTTCCCTACAAATGATGGATGGAACTCCATCGTTGGTACGAACAACGGATATCCCATTTACCTCCAAATCCTAATCTCACTGAGATGTCACAGTTACAACAAGAATTACAGTCGTTAATGGATCGAAGTGATTTGTCAAAAGCAGAAATATCGCAACGATAAAGCCAAGTATTGCAACGTCTTCAACTCTTTCACCAGAAGGCTTCAAACGAAACAGCTAACCCTACTCTGAGAGATTTCAAGGCGATCATGAAAAGTGAACCCAAAGTCACCAAGAAGGCAGACACCGCCACGGGAATGACAGAAGAAGAAGACACAAGAGAAGTGTTTCAAACTCCGTCTGCTCCAATACCTAGTAAGATTGCAGTTTCCTTGTTGACAGCCTCCAGTACGCCCCAACGAGAAGAAATAAAAGCTTGGGTCAAAAAGATGATGTCGACACCTTCTTCAGCAGAAGAAAAAAAGAAAGAAGGGAAGACAGAAGTGAAAAAAGACAACAGGAAAAAATATACCACGTCACAGTCTACTCCTGTTGCTCGTTGGACACGTCAAGCCTAGCCCAAGCCACCAATACCACGAATCCAAAAGCAGTATCGAACAGTGGGTGACTTAATGAGGAGCGACACGGTCAACTCCATCAGTATAGAAAAACTTTTAGCTAGCATTTACTACAATCCCAAACATGCTGCTGGTTACGGAGGAGTTCAAAAATTGTATCGGGGAGCTAAAACCCAACTGAAAAGTGTACGTTTGCCAGAGGTACAACAATGGTTACAAAAACAATCGACGTACACCTTGCACAAACCCATTCGACGAAAAGTTTCCAGAAGTCAAATCAAAATTGCTGGCATCGATCATCAATGTCAACCATAATTAGCGGATGTCTCTCATTTGGCAGCGTACAATCGTGGTTACACATATTTGTTTTGTGTCATTGACGTATCTTGAAAATCAGTTTGGGTCATTTCTTTGACTTCTAAAACCAGTTCTGAGTTAATACGAGCTTTAAAACGGTTTTGAAACAAAGTGGTCGTCACCCTCTACGATGGCAAACAGACAAAGGCACCGCATTTCTAGACCAAGCTTTTCAAAAAGAATTGAAACAACGACAGATTCATTTTTTTTACCATTGAAAATCCTGAAACAAAAGCCAGTGTGGTGGAACATTTTCAAAGAACTTTGAAAGAACGCATGTGGAAATAGTTTACACATCAAGAAATTCTCAAGAACATTGACGTGTTACCACGTCTTGTCAAAGCTTACAATCAATCGTACCAATGTGGCATCGGATGTGCATCCGAAGACATCACCCCTGAAAACGAAGTGATGGTGTCTGATCGATTGCATGGAACGTCAAAGATTGGAGAAAATAAAGAAGTGGTGTTAAAAACTAGAGATTGGGTTCGCATTATAAAAACCAAACGCACTTGTGACAAAGGTTATTCACCTAACTGCACCACCAAATTGTTTCGTGTCATTGGAAAAGTCCGTTGACGCGATCTTCCTGTCAATAAATTGAACGACATGCACGGATAAGTTTTAAAAGAACATTTTACTTGCCTGAGTTACAACGAGTGACCAAAAAAGAAGGCGACATGTACGATGTCGAAAGCATGCTTGATCGAAGAACGCGTAAAGTGGATAAACGTCGACTTGAATAAGTGAAAGTGCGTTGCAAAAGGATATCAACCTAGTTTTGACTCTTTGATTGCCGCTTCACAGGTCAGCGGCTATAAAAAGAAGAAGTGACTACCATGCCATTAAACACAACAACTACCTCTCCTTCTCAGAGTTCCTCTCTTCAATTGTTTGTCTCCTTGCAATAAGGAGACAAACAATTGCGGATCTTCTGCCCAGTCCTTCCTTGAAATATACGACGGACAGCAACAACAACAACAACGGTAGCTTCACTGCCATCGCCAGTCATCATTCTTTTAGTCACAACAACAGCAACTGCAGCCCTTTTTGAATATTTAGAAAATCGTTCTTCTTTGGCATCGAGTGAGTCTTCGGAAACCAGAACCATCGAACTATGAATAACCAATTTTATTTAACCTTTGGCTTTGGTAGAAATCATTCATCCTACGCAAGCCCTTAATATCAACGAAGCTAAAAACACTATCATCGTGGATATCCTGAAAAAACAAGTTCAAGAACGTTGGAGAAAAATTATCCTGGCTTTTACGAATCCAAAAAACATCACTCACCAATCCTGTATTGACTTTCTATACTACGAGAATTCCTATATTAATGCTCAACATCTGGTCGAAACAATTGCGGCAATTTTCAATGACCAGTTTGTCAAAGCCGTGGAGAAAGTTTGCAAAAGTGTACTGATCTAGTACCATATAATTGTTCATCGTCTTAGAATGCATTTTTTCGGACGGTAAAATATTGTCTATTTCTTTTTGTCCTGGTTTGTTTGATATTTTGGGTGGATACACTGCTCTGGCTCATATGAAAGACGTTTACAATAACGATCGATTATACAAGTTTGTTCGTTACCCTGTCAAATTAAACGAAGGACTCAATTTATTGTTTCTGTACTCCGATGTGGTCGAGTACAACGTGGTGGGAAATACATCTGATTCGTTACTGAGAGTCATTCCTTTCAAGGTGGAATATGCCATCACTGCTTACGAGGAAGGTGGAAACACGTATCACGTTCACCGTGAATTTGTACATCCCCATTATCTGTAAATCGTACTTTGACAGTGTCAACATTAGTGTAAACAGAGATCTGGGACAAAATATTCTATTCTCCAAAGGAAAAGTCACGGTGAAACTATATTTTCGAAAACGACTCTACAGTGAATTGTAAAACAAAAATGTATCCTGTGTACCAAGGAGTCACTCGACAACGAGGACATGTTTTATATATAAATCTGAGATAAATGCATGTAACCAGCAGGTACCATTCTGTCCAAGGGACTTCCCATCCTCTGTTTTGTTTGTAAAAGTGTGGGGTTTTGATGACGATAGTGAGTGATTGTCTGTCTAAAATTAGATAATACTCCTCATTGCTTTACCCCAAAACTTTGCATCCTAACGTTACACATCTGATTGTAGGTGTGGTTGCTGGTCAGTAGGTGAGGTTGCTGTTTAGGAACACTGTGTATTGGTTAATATGCGTTAGTTCTAACTAACTACTGGTGTTACACTGTGTTAATGATGATCACCTACATCTACAGACCAGTGGTGCTGTACAGTAGAGGTAGGTGCAGGTCGGTAGGTGTCGGTGCTTGTCAATAAGACACTGAATTGGTTAGTATGCGTAGGTGTTAATTAGTAGATGTGGGTGCTGGTCAGTAAGACTGTGTGTTGGTCAGTTGGTGTAAGTTATGGTCAGTAAGTGTATGTGCTGGTCAGTAGATGTGAGTGCTGAGCAATATCTCTGTATTGGTCAGAACGCGTTAGTGCCTGTCAGTAGGTGGGGTTACTGGTCAGAAACACTGTGTATTGGTCAGCAGGTGTAGGTGCTGGTCAGCAGATGTAGGTGTTGGTCAGTAGATGTGGGTGATGGTTAGTAGCACTGTGCATGGGTTAGCAAGCGTTGGTGTTGGTTATTAGATGTGGGTGCAGGTCAGTAGGGGTGGGTGGTGGTCAGTGGGTATTGGTGCTGGTTAGTAGAGGTGGGTGCTGGTCAGTAGGTATGAGTGTTGGCCAGTAGAGGTGGGTGCTAATCATTCAGACGGTGTGCTAGTCAGTAAAAGCGTACGCTAAAACTATAGACATTTTTAACATTACATTTTTCTTTGTCTGTATAATGGCCCATAATAGTAATCGTATGGACATTTTTAACATAATTGTTTCCTTGAGCGTATAGAGGTCCATAATGCTAATCCTATATACTAATGTTAAATTACTCTTCTCAATATAGAGGTCCATTTGTCCGTATCTCGCTCCCGGCCGGATTACTACTTGCATTTTAAATCCGGTCTTCAGAAGTTGACCAAATTTCACAGAAAGCACACTGTCAAAGGGTCGTTGAAGTCCGCACATTACTAATAAGCTTTAAATATCATAAGCGTGAATATAACCCAGATTTATTGGCCAATTGCAAATGCACTTGGCTTTTGGGTAGACGTCATTCAGGTTACCGATCTCAGGTCCACTTGGGTCTCTGTTTCACGTTTTCCTTATGTCACAATGTCATATTGTTTCTCTTTCTACTTAATCAAGTTACATCCCTTGATTTCAGTGTGAATATAAAGGTATTATACATGTATACATTTTTTAAAATGTTTAAAGAAAATGTTTTCAAGGGTTGCAGCTGAATAATATTTAGTGTGACAGATATTGTCTACTGAAAATTCCACCAAACCATGTGAAGTGACATTGTAGTTGTCTGATGCCATCAGTGGTGCTCACATCGGGTGGACAAGCATCCTAAAACACGAAAATGACTGTTTTGTGCTTGATGATATAAAACTAAAATTTTATTAAACGACTCCTTTCAGATGGAACAGATCTGGACATAAAAGCACCCCCCCCCCCCCCATACAACACTTGATAAGTTGATAAGGACTTAGATATCTGTAAAGCTGTCCTTAGGGATTGCTCGCCAAGACCGATAAAAATGTGGTAAGAGAATGTTGATCAGCAGATTAACAGTTGGTTGATGTCTAATGGTAAAAAAATATATTTTTTCAATACAAAATCCCAATTGCCGCTATTTTAAACTACAACAAAATGCTCTAAAATGCGGTACTCAGGCAATTAACAACTAAAATAAAATGGGAATCGGAGCGTCCTCGACATTTTGCGTGAAGTCAGAAAAAAAACTTAAATGTATAAGGCGGATTAATTTCCAAATTTTTGGGGAAAACAAAATTCCACACATAAAAAATATCCTGCGCAACAATGTATTAAGGAGCCTGCGATATGTTTCCTGTGCGTGTATGGACTAAATAAATGTAAATTAGACATGTCCAAGCTAATACATATATTGTTAACATGAAAGTTGCTTTTGAATCTTTATTCAGTTAATCAAGTCCTTAGTTGTTCTATGCACATTTGCGTAGTATACCGTCGCGTGATCCTTTCCCAGGATAGGTTCTTTATCATGCGGTTACGCTCGTTTTTACACAACTTCAATTTCTGACACGTATTTCGTCTGCTTTGAGGTTCAATATATGAGGCGAAGACTGCCAAAAACTGGGACTTTTGTCATCTCATACAGTCTGAAGTAAAACGCTCTATTATTGTAAATGGTGATTTTGTCTTAGTTTTGGGTCAGATTTAGTCTGCACCCGTTAAAACCCAGCTTGGGAACCAGTAAAACTGCTTCAATAATAGCGAAAATTTGGTATATTTGTACTGTCCCTGTTCTGATAAACGAATTTTGCTACACCTACGCTCGTCTGGACATTATGATGCCTTCAATTGCCTTTCTTTAGACGAAATTTGAATAAATATTTAAGGGCTAAGCATTTTTAATATGATCTGAAACAGTTGGTACACATTTTTACTTTCTAAATCGACATTCACTCTAAGCGCAGAATGAAGAAACATAATTATCCTGTAAGTATTTAAAATAATGTTATGTGTGAGATCAATTTTGCTTTCTTATTAAGCATTTGGAGAGGTTAAAAGAATTATTTCCTACTCAAACACATTTTAGTTTAGAATAAGATCCATTTCCTGTCTATATACTCAAGTATGACTATTTTGTATGTGAAGACACTGAAGGAATAGATGCTTTACCTCTGGAAAGTTTTCAAACCAAAAACACAAATACAGATTACATGTACAAAACGATATTACATAGCAAAATTACATTAGTCAAAGAGGTATGTCCACACATTAGCTGTAAATCTCAATGTGGACACCTCATGGTAAAATGATTTTTAAATCCATGTTATCATTGTAGAGAAAAGAAAATACAAAACCAAAGGAGCTTTGAAACACTGCAAATAATTTCATGGGGAACGGATTCTTCGTGTCTGATATCAACACGGTTATTGAAAGTAACTAAATACTTTTTTCCCTTCATTTTATCCCTTTGTTAATCACCTTAACCTCAATTTCTAAATTTTCCATATTAAGAACCACGAATAATTCCGTTTTGAGAAACAGTCATACCCAATCGAACACACAAAACGACCCAGCATATTTATTAACTAGGCAATTACGCCCTCGCTCTCGCATAATCTCGGTAAGTCTCGATGGCCGCGATACTTCATAACAGTTTGTTATCGTTATGAAGAGAACTTTCTATCTCGGGTGTCATAAGTCTCTCCCCTATGTTAAGTTTGGCATATACAATAAGGTCATCATAGTGTAATTTCTATCCAAGCAATTGTTTTCATTGGAAGCATCAATGATGTCAGTTGGAGATCAACTGTGATATATATATATATATATATATATATATATATATATATATAGAGAGAGAGAGAGAGAGAGAGAGAGAGAGAGAGAGAGAGAGAGAGAGAGAGAGAGAGAGAGAGAGAGAGAGAGAATTCACAAATAGCTAACTACATTTATTCATCCCGGAAAGTAGAAATTCAAAGTTGCTAGATGACTGATGATACATAACCAAATTCCTAAACTGCTTCGAAACAAAGAAAAAGGGTACATATAAATAATTCAGTAGGCAAGGAGACGTCATTAGTCTGAAATTGATCTGTAGTAGACCATTTTCAAACTATTGAAAATCTAACTCGTCACATAAATGGAGATATTTTGAAAGTTGTTACACACAGAAAGAAATGGACAAATGGAAATTAATGGCATAAAAGACAAACACTGTAATATTTGCACCTACAAACTAAGATCTGATTGTGGACTCTCTTTGACATGCTGTCACATAGCAGATAACATTGACAATGATACATTTAATGAAGAAAGTCATTGAAATTTTCAACAATTGATTTACATTTGAAAACAGATATACACCAAAGGTATGTGGAAGAAAGCTCGAAAGATATAAACAAGGAAATTGAGAATAACAAGATTGAATATATAAAACCGAGAAATAAAGATGGTAAAGAGGAACCACGCAATCGACTGCAAGAGGTGTTATGTATGATGTTTATATAATATTACAGATATTTTAGGAAATTATAAATCTTTCTTGACTTTACTATTTGCTTAAATCTTAATGTTGTTTATCAGGAAAAATATGTTTAACTAGTGTCCTTGAATTAGGTTGTTTACTTCAGATTTGAGCTAAAGGATAGTGTTGATAAACACAATGTTTACTGAATTTGAGGTCAAAGTTGATTTTTTTTACAGATATGACTGGAAAATCCTTTGAGTTATATGTAAAAAGTCATGTCGACACAAGTAAAATTCCATTAAGATGACACATATTCTAGAACATTCTGTCATGTGACCAATCTTTATATGTACCATGTTCAGTGGACAGTTTTTCAGTTTCGACATTATTTCAGTCTTGTAAAGAGCTATTACAGTTGTGGAAAGTAATTCAAAATTCTAGGAATTATTTAAATATTCATTGGATTATAACAATGCTCATAGACTTTTGGATTGTGGATTTTTAATTGATGATTTTTGAATTTATGTGAACTTATTCACAGATATTTTGGTGTATTTCATTTTGACATCAGCACATTAAAGACTACTAGTACATCAGGACTTTGAAGACCATTGGCGCATCATAACATTCAAGGATACAGCCGTGAATTCGGAACATTCTATATTTAGGACTTGTGATTAGAACACTAATTCTTATTGCTGTAAGTGTCTTTTTGATTATTCATCTTAATTATCTAGAAATAAATTGCTTGTTGATTTTTACTTGAGTCGTTGGTTTCACTTTCTTTCTGTTACATTTTTCTAGACCATAGAGTCGTAACAGAGGAAAATAAACAAGCAATAAACAAGCGAACGGGAAACTATATACTTCAACTTTTGGTTTCGGAATGATAAAGACAGATTCATTAAACTTTAATTTCTTGTGTGGATTATTATTATTTTCATTGTATGTTTGTCAGTAACTTTCATTAGTATTTCCTAGAATAGTATACGATGAAGAATACAAGGATTTGCAAGGAATTTGTTTCAAATTCACAAAAAGAGCGATTTTGAACTATTGGTTCTGTCCTATGTACACGTGTTAAAGAATATCAAATCTTAAACAATGAGTTAATAGTTGTGTTATGTCGAATCCACGATTATCAACTAATGAGGGGAGAGCAGTTTCGAACTTAAAAACGTCTAACAATCCTTTTTCTTCATGGTAATCAATATCAACACTAATCAGGTATATTTGCATCTCTTTAGCAATTAAAATGTCATCTCTTTAATTCAAGCGTAATTACGTTTCCCCCGGGTACTCCTGACTTGGTACAATGCAAACGTCGTAAAGTAATATGCATCCATGTATTAGCTTGCTTTTATTCTCAAACTCATTTTTGTATTTCGATTTCCTCTTGCCTTATTCTTATTCTCTCATACAACGCATGAATAGTTTCACCCATGTCAGTTTTGAATGTCTCTATGCTTTCTTTTATTTCGGCTTTAACTCTATCAATGATGTCACGTAATGCGAGAGTCTTTATATCTACTTCAGTTTTGAATGCATCTATATCTATTGTAAAGTCTTTCTTCAAATCAGTTCAATCTTTTTAACAGACGTTTAATTTTTGTCAAATTTTTCAGTACTACATTGCACCACACCGATATTATTAATTACTTCTCTATCAACATATTTTTTTTATCTGTGTTAGATTGTTCAGCCTCAGCATGCAGAAAGTTGTAAAATACGGTGAAACTAACATCTTTTATCAGTAATATTATTACCATCAGCAATAGATCAATCGTAAGTTGTTTGCATACATCTTGTCGTGCTTGCACTAATATTTACTCAGTAAATTGTGTCCAAAAATCATATATTACCCATTGAATGTCATGATTGTTTTGTTGGATTTAATTACTCAAATATCTCTGTAACTCAAAATGTTGATATTGCAAAGTGTTATAGTCTCAGATAATTTCTTTACTCCGCTTCAGTCTCCCAAACAACCATTCCATTGTATATCCTCGGTTCATTTGGCTGTAAATATTGTTTAACTTTAAGTATCTCTGCTCTTTCACGAACTGTTAAGAAATCTATTACGGCAGTAGATTGGATTCTAAATCCCTGCGTGGACACTTCCTCGCATCTAAAATCTTTATTTTTGTTCTCATCTATCTACTTTTAAATATCACTTTGTTGAATGACTGATCATTTATTGTGAACGTGCTCCCCCACATCTTAATATCTTTCAAAATTAGTATCATCCAACGTCTTACGTATTTTATTATCAACTTGTTTTTGTTCAAAATGTATTAAACTGTATCAAATGCATGTAGCAGATATGATAGATTGATAAGGTGTTTATTGTTGGAGTTTACGTCGCTGTTGAAATTATTACCTAGTGTTGCATCTCTGTCCTATGCTTTTGTCTTTGTGCTTAAAGGAGAACCTACTTTACCAGGACGTCTTAAAGATTATCTCCTGTTTACTTTACATTTAAAACATATGTTACAGGCATGCCGTGAAAGTCTATTACTTCTTCATCTTCTTATTTCGTGCGGATATTCAGTATATTTATGGTATCCTTCTTTAATTGCTTGTAATGGGTAATCACATTGTATAAAACAAAATGTTCGTAAAGAAACAATGTTAACGGTAACATACTTGAGAGAACACCAATAATAGTTGTTAGACTAATTTGGGTGCCAATTATATGATCATGCTAAAAGTACACATTTTCAGGGAGAAAATACGTTAAAAGTATTAAATTCAATAGATACTTGTAAGATATATAGCTATTGAATCCTAAAAAGTTTGAGATGTAGTTTGGTATGAATGTGAATGTTACTCTGAGTTATTTTAACTTTTTATATGGGTTTCGAACATTTAACATCTGTACTTATTTTATCACTGTTTGCTGGCATTCCCTCTTTGACTTTGTTTATGTACATCACTAGGTTGAAACAACATCAGGAATTAAAACAGTTCTTGTTTTATTCTTGTCAATGCTGTTAGAAAATATATTTGTTTTTGACCGATTGGAAATACTGCAGTATCAATAACAAAATCTATTTTCTGTAACTATATCGACAGAGCAACATTTATTATGTCAGTTGGATATGTAAGATAAGTGCAGTCACAACAAATAGAGCCGAGAATTAAAGTTTTTCTTGTTAGCTTGTATCGTATTTTCCCGTAAGTTTCTCCAATATCCCTTTCTCTTTCACTTTTCCCCTCCTCAAAACAAGTTTGCCTCAATTTCTCTATATCCACCTTCGTTGAGTCTTTTAACGTCTTGTCATTCTCTGTAGTTTATTTTCTTCTGATTGCTTGTTACAAACAAAATCTCTTGCACCTGTTGTACTCGCTGATGCTCAAAATAAATTCTTCATTGTTGATTTAATTGTCACAGATCTTTGCTTATTATGTAGTCAATAATACCTCCAAGCAATTTAGAACGTTGTATGCTACAATGTATTTCTTTCTCACACCACTGGAGTTTTCGATCTCTCTGTGCAGCTTATAGAATATAATGGTGTTACATCTATGGTACACGTCATTTGGTGTAATGTCTCTCATTTACATATAGGAAATAGTCAGCTTGGATTATGTAGTGGTAATCGGTTTTATCTTACCGTTGTATTTTTTATTATCCCGTTTCCTTACATAGTTCCTAAGCTTGCTTTTAAAAACAAAATAAATAACTGTTGATTGATCTGGAGGTACCCATTTTTACGTAGACGATCTACTATTTACTGAGTAACAATTGTGTCAAATGAAAGTCCGTTTGCTATCGTGTAGTCAGTTGTGAACTGGCTAAATGAAGCTGAAATTATTAACTTTACAATTTCTTTAATATCCATGCTTGATGGTGTCGCAATTGCAAAATTGAACAGCTTAAAGGTGCTTGTATAGTGTTGAATCTATTTTATTTTCAGTAGAGATTTGTCTGTCGGTAAAAGCTATGCTATTTATTAGTCAAAAATGTTAAAGCATTCATCAATGTAAGCTTGACTGCATCTTTATTTCTGCAGTGTAAGCTTCAGTGTGCCTTTCTTTGTACAGTGTTAACAATTTTGTCAGGGAAAAGTCCATGTGCTATTAGGTCGTATTTATTATTGGAAAAGGTAAAGCATTTCTGGTATTGGGTTATACGTTACCAAAATCTTGTCATGTTACTATTGAATGTTGTTGATATTCATTGTATCTAACAATGTACTTTCTGCAGGCATTGTTATCTTATAAGCTTTAAAATCAGAAACAACTTTTCTTTTTGACCAAATGAACACGATGATAAAACAGCTATACCACCAACTTTTAAATAATAATTCGTGCTTCTTGAGCTATGTGAATTTGTACAGTTTATTTCACGTAGTGTGGCACAATGTTATGATATTCTGCTTTGCACAGTCTTCGATTTTTTTGAGTTTCCTTGTTCTTTCTTTAGACTTTTAGTTTTGGCCGTTTTGAAATTATTGTGAATGTTTTTCAAATCGGCTGCTAAGTTAGACTCTAGGCTGATTTTTTTTTTCTTTTGCGAACTAACCTTTTCAGGTTCTGTACTAACTTTGTTTGCATCTTCTTTTTTGCGCGTACTACCTTCCATTCAACTGACAAGGAAATTCGCAAATTTAAATCTAAACAAAGATTCATTACAAGTCGTATTGCAATGTTACTTTTAGTAGTAAAAACTAATTTCAAATCTAATTGTGTAATAGAATATTTGGTTTTCAAGACATGTCCTATGTGTGGAGAACTGAAATATATATTTGAGTTTAGTAACAAACAAAGTAAATGTAAAAAAATGTAAAATTTAATATCACAAAAAGAAATGGAGAGATAAAAACAGAAAGCGTTAAAATGAATACTATAGACGAAGATACTACATTGATGAAGAACAAAGGATATCAAATTTTTAACAAAAATAGAATTTGAAAGTATTAGGACAAAACATTAAATAAATTAGACACGACGCTACAAATGTTAAGTGTATCCCCAATTGACTTCTAGTGGAGATGGTTAAACTTCACTAAACCTGAAAGTGTCAGTGAAGATGACCTTTATATTAAACACACTATCTCATGGTCTTCATTTGATTTTTCTGATCCTGAGCAACACAAAATATGCTTTTACTGGATTAACACTATTTACAAGTTGTCCACAAAATATGTTTTCACTGGTTTAACACTATATACGTGATGTCCAGAGAAAACATGTCACAAAATTGTAATATGCAATCAAGCATAGATATATAAGAGCACATGAATAAAGTTTAGTCACTCAAGATACCTAACTACAAAACTGAGGAATTTGAATACTATTGCATAGTCTGTCTCTCACCACCATCAATTTTATTGCATAAAAGACAGGTACTCATGTAATAGCAACTGTTGTAACACGTATCTCTATAGGCACAAGAATGCTGATTACTTAGCCTGATACGTTGGTCATTTATGAGTGCTGGCCAAATGGTTTATTTTCTAGCTGATAACGTGATATTACTTGTTGTTTGCATTAGTGTTTCTTTTTTATCTGCAGTGCTGACCAAAGGTGTAAGCAAAGCATTGACATGGATTTGAAGTTCATAAACTATTTCAAAAAGTAAACAATAGCAACTCCTGTAACCATTAATATCAAAGCAAATGATTGTTTACTTCGTGGTCAAACTTTGCTTGTGCTCCAGAACAAATATTGATTTTGGACATTTCTAAATTGGACTTTGTCCACACTTCGATACTGTCACGTGTTTTTTGAACGTCCAAGACTTGGATTGGGCTCTGCATGTGTGCCGAAGGCACAATATAATTAGCAGATTTGACGAAAGGTTATCGTCATATTACCTCTACACTGCACAATTTGTACGCAGTTTGTCTTCTTTTTTTGTCCTCTGCACTTTCTTATTGTACAGTGCATTATTATTTATCAGTATTTGGAATACCATCCTTTACTACTTCGCTACTAATGGTAGGGTTTAACCTCAGTTTAAACGAGTCTTTGGATGTCTGTAATGTGCTGTTGTATCCAAAAATTCTGTCTATTTTCATAAGCATGCCACTCTGTAACAAAAAGGTACCGCCACAACCAGCAGCATAGTCTAATTTCACTTTGTATTGTTCACATCTTCCAATCATGTTTTAATCTGTGTAGTATCCTTGCTGTCTTAAAATACAATACATCATTAAGGTTGTATCTGGGTTTTCTACAGTTGATACAGACTCTGAATTAAATGTTTTTTTTTCTTCAAAGTGCAACTAATATGCAGATTACAAATGATCTAATTATTTGATTTAACCTTCCATCATCTTCATATATGAGACCGTTGCTATCCCGCAGTAAGAAGTAAGTCCAGCAAGCAGGATTACCTGCCATACAGTTAATTTCATCTAACGACAGTGCTATTTAATATTCAACAGTATATGTTCCACAGTTCTACGTATTTGCTTGTAAGCCGTCACACAACAACAGCGGTAGTCACCCCACCACCACCACCACCAACGCACACAAAAATCCCTTGTGTACAGATTTATGTTCTTCTGGCCCATTAGCGATGATGCATTTGTTTTTCTCTTCCAGTCATGCACTGATGAAATTTTCAAATTGTAGATTGATTAAATTCACTTGTTTCATGTCTGTGCTATTGTTATTTGCTTTGAATGCATCGACATCGGATAAAAGGTGTATTTTAGATTCAGGTAGCAGCTTTCGCATATGGAAAAAAAAAACATTAAATTTGTATACTGATTTGACTCATTCAGGTACATTCTATCTGTTAAATACCAATATAATATACCACAACCAAATGTTGCATCCAAAATGACCAGTTTAGTTTATTCTGCCAAAGTCTCATCCGACACTGTGATCTGTTTGATTTGATAAGGTCACCATTGACAAACATTTTAAAGTCAAGTTATCCAAAATATTGAATGGCTCGCATGTATAAAATTGAGTTTTAGTATAGTAAATTGTCCCGTTTGGATTAGGGTTAGCAGTAAACTGAACTGCAGGGCATGGATATGATGATATACTTGCTAGTATTTTTAATTTGTAGTCGATTGTGTAGATCATGCAAAGAGCACTTGTACGTTTGGCACAATGCAAAAATATTAATATGAATATGACTGTGTAAATGCATTCAGTCTCTATTTAGTGTCGTTTTTCTCTCTAACCGTCCCATTTCATCGGTTGTAATACCAGTTTTAATCTCGTTTCGTTAATTTAATCATTGCATCTCTGGTATTTTTTATTTCATTTTTCCGTTTCCCGCATTATTATTTCTCAGTTCGTTTGCTAATATTTTATTACTGCATGTTTCTCCGATATACGGTGCCTTGGGAACGATCGTGGTATCGTCCACAACACACATTGTTTATTGTACTACTTATTTCTTTCGTTTAATTACTATTAGATGTTGAATGAAAGGTCTGTGCATATCTGATCTTCACAATATGTATATCTGAGCATTGTTAAAGGTGTTTTGGATTTTGATTCATCTAATTGGAGTTAAAACCTCTCCGGTATCGACAGATTTTAGTTAATTTGTGATTATTTTGTTGTGATAGTGGGTTGTATAGATGTATTCAATTGTACAAGCACAAGTGTTTTCAAGGATTAATTCGAATTTGATGGTGTAGTTGGTACGATTACTATACATTCGCTGAATGAAATTCGAGAGAAGCCTCATGTCTCCATGATCATTTATCTGAATTTAGTTACTCATTAATTTGTTAAAAATCTCATATACTAGCTTGTAGTCTTTTACAATATAATTGTTTATGATACCTAGTTGGAATCAACATCATATTTCTGAATGTCGTCTCTTTTAATTTCTTCCGTAATGTAATTTATTACCCTACTAGGACACTGTGTGCATTGTAGTCGACTTAACACGACTTTCATGTGAGCGATTTTGCTGCTTACTGCTAATGTTGTTCGATGTACTTTCTTTTTCTACTTTAGTATTTTACATATCAGGCATATTTTAATTCCTTCGTCTTCTATTGCACCGCTTTGTTCTACATCTGTAACATTCTAAAACTCATTATTATTCAAAAACTCAAAGTTTTCATGTTTCTTGATGCCGCTATCTATTTACCGTGCGCCCTCCATCTCCCCTGAGCGCCACGACTACGACGTTTATTTTAATGGCATACTATTTTCAGCTGGTTCTAAACACTTAAATAATTCGTCAAACCTTTTCCATTTCACGAGTAATTTGTATCGTTCAATCGTTTGATTTCCATGACTTCCTCAACCTTGTATATATCATATTGTTTGTCGTATAGCGAAAATAGTCGTTCGCAAAACACGCCATCTATAACCTTTCCCTCAAAGTCTTCCTGTTATTAAGCAGCTGAATCTTTTAAAATTAATTGACTAATTTTATGTATTTCCTCTGTAAATTGAGGAAGGTAGCCGTTTTAAAAATTGTCTTTAATATTTTGAAATTCTAACTTATTCACCAATTTAAATTTAGGTGCCCCAAATGTATCAGTTGACAGGTAACTGATACATAATTTTGATCTGTTTTCTTTTTTGCTTGCTTGAACTTTAATCATGACTATTGATCAGTGATGAGAGTTATTCCATAGGTACATTATCTTTCTTTCCGATGCAAGTCGAATATCTTCCTCTCTCTGTAGAAGACTCAGAGTTAATCGTAGTGATACTTGCATGTAAGTTTTTTGGCAGACAAATATCCGGTTCAAAGTGCAAAGACCAGAACCTAATTAAAAGATAGGCATTTAAATTAAACTCGACAACGTTGAAACTATTATGAAATACCTGCATTTTTAATTTGTGATGTAATTCTGCAACTTTTGTATGAAAAAAATTAAGAAATCATTTAGTTTCAATATAGTATTAAAATAGTACTTATATTACTACTAGTGATCACGCAACATAAGAACCACGGGCAAATAAAACAGCCATGATTTAATTCCGAAAGTTTTTCTTTAGCCTGCGACGGAAAAGACTGAAGACGTTGCAATTGCAATGTTATTAAAACTCTCAAATAGCTTTGGTAAAACATCAACCCACTTCCTGGTTGTATTTTGAGTTAAAAACTGTAAAACATTTTCACTACAGATTCTTTCTTGCCTGAGTAATTGAAAAAAAAGTATTCAAAAGTTTGTTTTCAGAACAAATTCTTATCATTTCTCTATTAAGTTTTATTTCTCTAAACAAACTTTCCAGGTTTTCTCTCTGTGATAATTTGTATACAAGCAGAGTACTCGTCATTTTATTTCTTTTTAACATTTTCAGCCCAAGCGTATTTTTGACCAATATCTATCACTGTTAAAATGTATTTGTATCCAACAATGTACTTTACTTATGCTTGAATGACAACAATGCCTGCCTTCCACTGGTCATCCATGTGATAACATAAACTCTCTTTTAGGAAAATCTCGCTTGCTTGTGTAATGTGCAAAAAAGTTTGTTCAGTTAACCATTCTTTAAAATTCAGCGTATTTTTCCCGTTTTGCTCCGTTGAATTTGTTCTCTTAATTTATTGATTTTTGTGTAAGTAACTGGACTTAAGCGGTCTTAGTAAACATGTCTAACATACTGCTCTTCTGCTTGCTCTGTAGAGTCCACTTTTGTGAGTTTATACTCTGCACGTGTGCCGGCAGCATAGGTACCCCGTCTCCAACATAGGTCGGCATCTTTCCTAAAGCATTGCATTAGATTTTTGTTGATGTTGTTATTGAAATAAAGGATTAACATCTTTGTTCTCTTGTACACTATTTTTGAAACACAACTCCCTTTGACCGCTCCATTAATGCTATCCACACTTGTAAACAAATGCACATTATCTCTTGATGCCGACATTGTTGCTTTCATGTTAAACTCTTTGAAAACTTTTGAATTCGATTCAAATTAGCTTTATGTCATTATTTATATTGTGCATAAAGATCAAATTAGTTTTGTACTTTGCTAACTCTCTTCATAGCATGTGAATATCAATGTGTAAGACATCACGAATGCATTAAACGGTCCAGGGACTTGACAATATTTTGGTTGTCAAACATATTAGTGCGCTAGCTTGTGCATATCAGGGTGTAAGACCGAGCCAATTTATACTACATTCCAAAGACAAGGGGTATTTTATTAATATGAATGGTCCAGAAATGTTTTTGTAAAGGGTTACCAGACTTAAAATTGTACAAACAAAACATATAGTTCTAGGTCTCTCAGTATATACTACTGCCACGTCATGAGATCAAAGTGCATGTCATGGTTATCATGAATGAATTTTGGATCTTTATACATGCTAGACAGCACGTTTTCAACCTTTTATCAATTATCTATCTGAAACTTTGGACAATCCTTACTATTAATCTATATGTATAATGTCCTAATGCATGTAGATAGACGAATTGCATTTGCTGACCCTGTAAAGTGCGGAGAGACAACGTCATAATGGAAACTGTACGTTTGCCTAAATAATATTGCAAAAGCTCCTTAACAAGGGATTTTAAAATTGTTATAGCAACATTATTTTGACATCTTGTTATTCCTTTTTCATATTAAATGTTCTCTCTCTCTCTCTCTCTCTCTCGCTCTCTCTCTCTCTGAAAATTGTGCCCAGCTGTAAATAAAGAGCACAGTTTGTATTTTTTTTCTCAGTTATTTCCATGCTTTACTGCTTGGCCACTTCAATGGGTCGGTAAATATCAGACTTGCGAAATTTTGTAAAAAGTAACTAATATCATGGTGGTAAACACATTAATTATATGTCATTCCACCTAAGTTTCGTATTTAATTATTCAAGGTCACGATCCTACATGTCGCGGACATAAGGCTCATTTCGAGCTTATTTGCATTAGCCTTTAAAACAATGAGTGGAAGTGTATGAAATATTCAGAACCGCTCAAACAAGAGAACTAGATGAGACAAGCTTCGTTTTAAACTGAAAAGGTCCTACAATTATAATGCAAAGTCTAGGATTTTACAATACCGATTAGAAACATCATACTAAATGTAAAAAAAAAAAAAACACTAAATTTTAAATGGACTGTATTGTACTTTATTGAATTTGTATATAGAATCCTAGGACTGTGTACATACATTGTTGAATTTGTATATAGAATCCTAGGACTATGTACGTACTTTATTGAATGTATATAGAATCCTAGGACTGTGTACGTACGTTATTGAATTTGTATATAGAATCCTATCCAGAACATGACCTACGTTCCCATGCATCGAGTATATTCCCATATATTATTGGAGGCATCCAAATATGGCAAAATATATTGACCTACTTTCAAGTATTAATCAGAAGATTATACGAAAGAAAAGCAATTATAAGTTTAGATCTTTTAAACTTAGCAATCATTTATTGAAATCTGCATTATAATCTTTCAATTAATTTATTCAACATTTAATGAAAAGTATACTTTCTCAACCAGCCTCAATCAGCTACTATATAAGATGTTAATATTACATGTTACATTTGCTGCTTTATTTACTTCAATTGCTGATAATGTAATAATTTTTTCTTTTATTTTTAATATGACTGTTTTTATTTTTCCTTCTTTCTTTCCCTCCTTTTATCTTCTCCAGATCGTTGATCAGTTAGCTCGTTTGTAGTAATTAACATAGGCTCAGAATCATAGTGATTCTTATTTTGATGCGTACATTTAAAGTTTTGATTGTGATTCATACTATTGCATTTTCAGTTTCACTGTGTGATGCGAAGATACTGATTTATATTGCATATTGTTTAATATGGGCTTTGTTTTAATTACACAAGTGTACTGTATCAAAGTTATAATTTTGAGATTATATGATAAATTTAACCTTCTTTTGACCCAATAGATGCCAAATTTAAACATTGGTGCATACGTGCTTTCTCCTGGTTAACTCTGAGAGAAATAAACAAAACAACACTTGTATATGCAATGCAAACAACATTAGCGTTTACAGGTAATCGGAAGCATATCTGTTCATTGGGGAGAAGAAAAAAAGCAATTTCGATGGATATTGAATCACAGATATAAAATGATAATCAACATGTACATTTTCCAAACTGGCAGTGAAGATAACATACCGCTTGCGTGATTTATGTTTACACCAAAGGTTCTTTGTTTGTAGCGGGGGTTTCTAATTCGGAAACCCCTGCGAGAGCAAAGTAAATTGTGATCACATGGCCTGACTACTGGAGTTTTCAACCCTGTTGTCACACCATATTGGCACTGAAACCGGAATGAGAGTTTTCAACCCGGTTTGGCGAAATGAATGATGCCGACAATATTGAAAAATTAAGACAAAGAGACGTAAGGGGATCAACAGTTTCCTTATTTACGAGTAAAGAAACAGAATAACAATACAATTTAAAAATAAAAATAAACAAACAACTAAATACAAACAAAAATCTCAAACTAGGATGAATTCTCCACTAAAAGAAAAGATCTTAATTGAAAACAAACGATGGTGACTTACCACTCGAATTCCACAAATCTAACATGCAAATAAAGTCCTGAAATATTACCCCAATAGATATTATTTGAAAAGAGAAATATTTAGTATTAATCAGTTTTCATTAAGTGCTACTAGAACCTCTAAGCGCTGTAAATATCATAAAAACATTCTTGATAAATTGGCATATATTTTTTACCGGGACAGTTGCACACAAATATGTGCTTATCAATTTGCAATACTAATAATTGTTACTGGTTAAATAAAAACTACTAGCACCACGTTAGAGGTAGGTTATAAGTTATTTTGTATAAGCATATTTCTTGGTCGGTACTATATTCCTATTTTAATTTTATATTAACAATGCTTAACTTTGCTTTACATTACACTCACTGAAAGTACTCGGTAAAATATATATGTTGATCAATTTATTCAGTTCTCTCTAGTTTGTTACCCTATAGCTGAGCACCTCAATACTGTTAGTGTTACGTACACTGATATTTTGATAATATTGGGATCAACCGTCAAAAAGCTCTTGCAATATAGGACAATCAATAAAAGAGAAACACTTCGATCACGTTATGTAAAAGAGTGTGTAATGGGTGTCGTCATCTAAAGGTGATATTCTTTTTGTTGATTTTGTTGTTGTCGTTATTATCCTTATGATTCTTACAAAAATGTAATTTACTGCGACAGATTAGGTCATTCCAATCATACCGCTCTCTTAAGTCACTGATATTTATATGATCAGCATATGAAAGTGAGGTGAATTGACGCAAAGAGGTGTTTCGTGTTGTGCTGAAGAATGAGTTTATTCTTCTAAGCTTCGCTTCTGGAGCAAGTGTGGTATATAATTTTTTAAAAATTTCTTTTCCTGCGTAAATACTAGATATAATTCATCTTGTGGTACCAAAAACGATATATTTAACTCATGGCTTCGCCACTCGTTAAAATATGACGTTTTTTTGTACCACACAATGAAATATATCCGGTATTAACACAGGAAAATAAAATATCATCTATATATTAGCCGCAGGGTGAGACAAATATAAATTACTTTCTCAGTACGAATGAGTACATTTGTGTCGCTTTCTCAGTGCTATATATTGCTACGATGCATTTTAGTTGCAGTTGTTCAATTATCAGAAAGTTAGTAACCTTATCGGACCTATTGAAAGCAAACATATTTTCCATCGAACCTTCCATGTCAAATTTATTTAAAATTACGTAAAATATTCCTTTCATTTATTTTCATTTTAAAAAAAAAATATTTCAGATTGTAGTTAATCTCTCTATAAACTAACTTCAGTGACTAATAGATAAATATTAGATAAGCATGACCTTGTTTCCCGGCTGTCAGAGCGGTCTACGCGTATACATGTCGATACGATGAATTATGCAAAGTGTCTTTGTGTGATGTACACAGCCAGCGACTGACCAATCAGATGTCACCTCATGTACATAAGCCACTTCCTCTGCTTTAAAGGTCATTAGGATGCGATTTTTTTTAAGCTGTCTTGATTGTTTATTTCAGCTTCATTATGTTGATTATAATACGTTTTTAATTGTTTATGAATGTAATCGCAGTAATTTCGTGCGCAATTAAAGTTTAAAAATCTGTTCACTACGTAACTGCATGGCGTTGAAATATGGATGCATCTTCAACCTTTCAATTTCGGGAAAAAGTCCTCATCAAACCAAAGTGGTCGCTTTGGAAGCGACAACAATAAAACGCTACTACCTTAGTGTCGGTAGTAGTAAATACTTGAGAATCTGGCCCAATATAATTTCTTACACCAACGCAACACTAAAATAAAAACTAAACACTAAAAATAATTATATAGCGCAATAGTGAAACACACCAACGCACTCGTAAAGTTGGATATGATACCACTAAAAAGTACAAAAATAATATTCACTAGTGCAGTAAGACTAGATGGTATTATTTTTAACAAATCGATTTTACCTGGTGCAGTAAGACTCGAGGCTATAATTTACAGAATCGATAACCATTAACGAAGTAGGACTATGTTTTAAAGAACAAAAATCGATATTTACACGTGCAGCCATGCTATCGCACTATTTGAAATCTTCTTAAAATAGCAGAAAATATAAAAATGATATAATTATTGTATTACAAAAACACCAGACTTGATTAGTTTAAGCGAATAATCGTGCTCTGCAAGTGTACCATTGGTACGATTACTGTCTCAGTTGGTTTGCATAGAGCAGAGAGCAGAAAACACCAACTGTCAGTATACATACATGTAAATCGTATATAATTTTAATTTATAATGTGTAAGTGACTGAGGTCGTTTTATCAAAAGTACAGCGTGGTGCTATAGATTCGAACGTCTGTGGTTCAGTTTTCTGCCAGAGGTGAAACTTTATTTTCTATATAAACTGAATTTGTTGTTATCGTTCGTCGATTCGTCGTACATTATGACAGTACCATTTGTCGGAATATCTTAAGTCAAAGGGAGCATGACATCAAGTCAGTACAAAGTGTATGAGTTGACATTATATCAGATTACAGGGCATGTAAAACTGTGTTGTACCTTAAATATCTGGAGACAGGTTAACTATGGATACAGGCTGAATTAACGTATCGCCTTAAACCTTATCTCTACATACGCAATTTTGTCTGAGAAAGTTGAAACGTATTCAGTGTTTTCCTTTCTCAGTACATCCTTAGCATTCACATTGCAAAGCTCTTTTTCTTTATCGAACTATATCTTTTCAGGCTTTTGTTCTTTACAGATTTCTCTAAAATCATTATTACGTCGTCTTCCTTTTATTTGTTACTGTATTAGAAAATAAATATCACTGTTAGAATGTATTTGTATCCATTGTGGTCTTTTTCATATGTCGGCATGTGAAATATGGCTGCTTTTTACTTGTCATTCACGTGAATTACATAAACTCTTTCAAAGGAAAATGTTTTTCTCACTTGTTTGTGTAATGTGTAGGTCGAATATTCAGTCAATCCATTTGTTTTTCTTTTTGTCCAGTTTAGTTTGTTGCCGCAATAGATCGACAGTTGTGTAAGCAGCCTGAATTTCGGGATGATAGTAAAATGTCTTAAATATTGTTCTTTGTCGGTCATATAAGACGGTTTAAAAACATTCAAAGAATACTTTGTGATAAGTAGTCTAAAGAAGCAAACATACACGACAGGTACTTTGATTTTCAGCAACTTGCAACGTTTCTTGAATTCTTTTAAACATATTAATGGTTTCATTTGTATGTCAATTTTTGTCATTCCTATTTATTACTCTTCTCAAGCTACTTCATGCATTGAGTCAACATGCGCTATTTGTTAATTTGACTTTGTTCTCTATAAATCCTCTCTCTGTTTTTTTTTCTTTCTTTCTTCAAATTATTGTAAATTTACCTTGTGATTGTATTAGATCTCAATGTTGTACTGTAAATTTAGCCGAGTACAAATTTGCATATTTCCCAACATCAAATACGTAATTTATTCCTTCTTCATATTAAGCAGTTTTAACTATCCTGCTTACAGGGCTGATGCCACTTTTCCCGATGTTGTCATCATTAAAATTAAATCTGCAATCTGCATCTTTTCAGAAACACTGGAGTATAACTTTTGTGTCTGAAATTAACAAAGTTACAATTTTAATCTCTCGAATGTTATTACTCAACACAATTAGCTATGATCACACTTATATCACTGCCAAACTTGTTAGCAAAAAGTCATTATCTCCTAATACAAGTATTGTTGTTTTTATGCTAAAGTCTTGAAATATTTATATCACCTCTCTACAAACCATTTAATTCAATATAATGTAGGTTTGTGCCATTATTCGTAATGCTTACAAAATCTCAAATTATCAATTTGTATTTGCTCCGTCGTAGTCTTCTCGCGATAAGGCTTGTCCTTTTAGGACAATGCTCCTCAATGAATTAGTTCTTTTTTTAAAATTAGCCCCATAGATTCTTACTGCGCTAGGTAATATCGATTTTTTATTTTAGTGACGTCGTATATAGATGGTAGGTTAGTTGTGCTAGTGCGTTGGGAGTTTTTGTTCTAGTGTCTCATTTCCCTATACTTGTGGGTTGCTGTAAGAATATACTGCACCAGTGAACTCATATATATATATATATATATATATATATATATATATATATATATATATATACTACTGCCTTTGGTGTGCTACTTCGTTTACATAACAGTGCTTACAGCAAAATTAGTGGCAAACCCTTACCTAGAATGGAACGTGTTTTCTCAAGATATAGGCATCCGATTCGAAGCAAGATTTTAGCCTTTATTCTACTATAAGGAATTTTTCGCGATAAGTATATAGCGCACAAAAGACATTGAAATGAAAGCTGCTTGATCCGGTTAGTTTCCTTCTCTGAGAGGATTCTTCAAACAATTCGACCAGTTGTTCTGGTTGGATGACACAATAAGCCACTGACAACAAGGATGAAGAATTCCGCATGATGTGACCTAAGGTTGTGAGATAAATATCCTAATGTAATAATGATCAATTCCAAATTCCATGCGGCATACTAGCTAAAGATGACTGTATTACATACAATTCGCGAGGTTAAACAAGGCTTCGTTGTGCCCGTACAATTAGATTACCTTAGTCGGTATTTAACTGAAAGAATAAAAAATAAGACTGACTAAACCAAAGCCTTAAAAGGCATGTTATAAACATAACATACTAAATTCATATACATGATACACTTAGTTAAAATTTTACATAATATCAAGTAAGCAACCTAATTCCTTGTATGAAATTTCCCTTATGCCGACTGGAGTTGAAAATGAATCGTTGATTTTGAGGTTAAAAATCAATAATTGTTTGTATCTAGATATATGAACAACATAGGCCCTGGAATAGGTTGTAATAATCAAAATGTTTGAAACATAAAAAAATAGTTTTTTTATATGAAAGGGTTAGGTTCAAATGAGGTTAACCTCATGAAGCAATTATTGTGCTTTTTGGGGTTTGTTCTTGCTGTTTTGTGCGAGTGTGTGTGTGGGGGGGGGAGGTTAATACAAGATAAGCAATACTAACTATTAACAAGTCAGAACCATTTACATATATTCAAGGTGTATACTTATACGGGACATTTTAGTGTCATCCCTATCTTGACCTCTCATCACGATTTGCGCAATATCTCTCCGTGTAATTTTCTTTGATGATGACACAATTTCCCCCATTTGCATTTCATGGTCACGTGACATTTTTCTTTTGAATATAATCGGCAGAGAGTCGGCTGCACCGATCAGTTGTTTTCAGTGCGTTTTTAAAAGAAAATCACATATGAAAAACCAGGATTATTAAAAAAAGTCACGAAAATATATCCAGGTGTCATCCAATAGATCTCAAGGTAATCAATTTCTTGCCATGCATTTTGTTAAAAATGTATTTTTCAGAAAATCTTTAATTAATTTGAAACTCTGTTAACATAGAGGACATTTAGATTGGATATACTAGTTTGAAAAATTTCAATTTTCAATATAAGATTCAAAAATTTCTTTTTACATGCGCTATTCAAGCGCTGCTTTTTTGTGATGTCTTTGCTTATATTCAGGTCTGAGTTAAAGAGTTGCCAGGATGCATAATGGTTTTGTCAGCGTTGAACAGTAGTCATTAATATTAATGTATCGACTGGGTTTAGAAACTGGGTCGGTTTCCATAATGACAAATGTGGATGTATCAAGGAATGAATGTGGCTTTGTTTTATAAGGAGGCTCTTAGTAGGTACCTCAATCAAAGTTTATGAGAGATACTTTTTCCGTTCGATGATATGCTGGTTTTTGAAAAGCTTCGCTGTATTCACTTATATAAGTCAGTAGTCTTTAGTAATAGTTACAATTAGAAATACTGTAAACATAGAATTTGCTGCAGGTATTACGACATCAATTAAAGGTCAATTTTATTTTTGTTAAAAGTGAACTAGTTGACACAATGGATTAATTACAGAAACAAATACATTTGTGATAGGGACCCCGGGTCGCCGAGTGGTCTAATGTGCTCGCCTTTACAGATCACTGACATCTCACTTCTGTCCGCGCGAGTTCGAGTCTCAGGCTCGGCCAACGTGGGTATGTTAGAAAGCTTCCCAGTAGCTTCCCGTGGGTCGGTGGTTTAACCCGGGTTCTTCTTTAACAAATATACTGGCCGCCATGTATATCCTAAATGGCGTTAAACGCACAAAACAAATAAACAAACATTTCTGATTTATTTATAATTTTCCATTAAACGTGCTTATAAGTTCAGCAATTCATTTTACGCCATACCGTTCAACTGTCAAAAAAGAGCATTGGTTGCAGACTGATGTGCCTTTTGACACACGCAAAGAATATGTCGCTAAGCAACTATATTAAATCAAGTTGTGTTTTATTTTACTGAAGCCCCCAAGGGGTTTGAGTACTATTTAAGGTGAGATTTTGCTTTATTTGCTCAATGTAGTTGTTGTTCAAAACATGTTTTAGACGATATTTAACGAAGAGCTGAAAGATAAACTTGTGGCAGTTAATATAAACCGTGCTGTTTATATTAAAAATGTTTCAATAAGTGTAAACTATTTAAAAAATGAGCATGTATGTATATTATTCGGTCCATGAATGAATATCAATTATTGCATTCATTTAATAATTTTTTTCTTGTTTTCTCAGAAGTATTCAAGGTACCAAGCACAAAGAAATAGAGGAGTTATTTCCCTTGTAACGACTGATTATTTCAAGATTAGATACATTATCAGGACCGTTTACTGTCCGATATAAAGGCCAGTCTGTTATCTTTTCTTGATTCACTACTGTGCTCCTCTATTATCTTAATAAGTATGGTCTGAGTCCATGACTTGATACTGTCTTATGTTAATGCCCAGATTCTAAAAAAAATGACTGAGCACTTGAAACTTACATGCTGGAGAAAACATACGAGGGGTATTTAAAAAGTTTTCAATATTAGTGCGCTGTACAACAAAGTTCTTTATTAGTGAACAGAACCTCGGTGCATCCCTTCAAACTACTCCCCATGCACCTCTACGTACTTTCTCAGTCTTATTATCAAATCATTAAATGTCATTTGGTATTCACCTTTTGATATGTTGTTCATATACTGGAAAACTGCACTTCCAACCACACGACGGCTTTCAAATGTACTACCCCTCAGCGAATCTTTGATAACGGTATTTAGCCCCAAATCCTTTGGAGCTAAATCATGGCTGTATGGAGGATGTGGCAAAATTTGGATGATGTGCTCCTTTAGAAAGTCTGTCACTAAAGTGGATTTATGCGCCGGTGCGATGTCATGGAGTAGATGGATACCTCGGGTAGCGGTGCGGAGACGGGTGGTATGGTAGTGTTCCACAACTTTTGGCAACACTTTGTAGGCATACAAATGTCTAGTGACACAAGCAGAGTCAGGCACAGGAACCTGGACGACCGGGCGTTTTGCATCGAAATATAATGCGTATAAAACTCTCATGACAGTCTGACTACGTCGAGAGATTTGTGGTCTCGGTCCATTTTCTCCGATCCAAACTTTATTAGTTTCTCTCAAGTCGGGTTCAGAAAAGTAAATCCATGTTTCATCACCTGTGAAAATCTCATTCAAACATCTCTGGTTACTCTTGTTATATTTGGCGAGTAGCTGTTTGACGATTTCAATCCGAGTCTGTTTTTCATCGGCCGGCAACAAATGCGGGACCCATCTTGCACAAACTTTTCTGGGCTTCAAATGATTCGTCAATATATTAAAGACAGCGGATCATCTTTGCAATTGCTCCCTTCATAGAAACAAATTCCCGCTCACCAATCTCAGACAACGGTTTTCCAGAACGTGGGTCATAATTCATGGATTCGAGACCACCTCAAAATTGTAAGATATGAGAGAATTATATGAGTAAAGTCGGTCTTGATGTCAGTCAGAGAGTACCCTGAATGCTTCCGGATTTTACAGTATGCTCTTTTTTCAGTACCAGAATTGTTCTCCTTCTCCAACATTTTATACGTCACTGTCATTTACCTATGGTACGTCATATGCACATATCTGCAGATGTTTGGCGTGCTGCACGTGCAGCTACATATCATTTTATAGAACGTTATTTTGTCTATCGATAGGCGTTACATTTAGTGGTAGGTTCAAAGAAACAAAACAGTTATAACAAAATAATCAGAACTTTTCAAATAACCCCCGTACTTATTACGGTTACAGTTTAATTTGTAATTGCACACGTTTTTAACAGCATCAGTAACAACATAAAAATAGTTAAACAGGTACTTAATTTGCCACTTAATTACGAATTGAAGAGATAATACATGGAGAACAAATGTTTGATGAATAAATAATTTCGTCGGGCACACTTCGCCTATACCAGAATATATTTTTTTTTTAAAGTTTACTCGGGTTGCGCAGGTGCTGACAAATACAGGATATTTGATCTCGTAATCTTGTCAATCATTGGGTGATGAAAGTGCAACGTATATTGCGTTTTAAAATGTATCTAAATATGCAGTACATAGGCATCTTGGATACGATCACGCTTGTACTTTCCACAAAATCACATCCATCCCCAAATAAAATCAGGAAGTAAATGGTAAGTACCTAACATTTACAACCGTGTCACTATCTTGTACATGTTTAATTACAAGATAACTGCGTCTATCACAGGTTTGAGCTAAACCTGACGGTTTTTTTTGTTCGTCAGGATCTTTTGTTAACTTAACCGACTCACTGGATCATGTGTACCTGACAAAATTAAAAAAATATTCCGATCTGCGTATTTATATCTACGTTACGTTCAGTACACTATCAATCATTGTTCTGCATTCAAATGTTACATTAGGTTTATCTGAAACACTGCGACCTAATACTTTTTTTTGGAAAAGTTATGATAAAACTTGTAAAGTGGGTTATTTACGGTTACATAGTTGAACTGTTTGTAAATTTTGCTTACTACATCTTCAATAACTGCTGGGGAAATTTCTGTTTTACATTTGGCCTTACTGTCGCAAATAAAGTTTTACCGACTCCGCGTCAGTCCTGTCCTAACATATGCTGAATTTGTTTGACGACAACAGCTGCAAAATGATATTCTCCAAGGCACTGCATCACTCAATAGAGATCTCAGTCACTAAAAATCTACGTTCCACACAAATGAAAAAATCATGTGACATTTAGGCCGTCAATAAATATTTGCATATTTCCAAATCGCTAAAATGTATTCACTGGACAGTTTCAGTGCGTTTTTTCAAAATAGTGTTCCTTTTCGGAATAACAATATATTTCTGCAGTTCATCATGAGTGATCTGCAAAAATGTAAACACAAGAATTATTCCCACGTGTCAGACTCACAAAACAGGGATTACGAGTTCGAATTCTGCCCAAATCTGCCCAGTTTGGCTGCCGTCTCCTAGGTACTTTCCCCCTTTTGCATCCGCACTAGATACTACATGTGTTGATGTGCCTTTAAACATCCATCCATCCAACAGTCAATATTTTATTCTTTCCATCCTCCTACTCCTTCTCCTCCTACTCCTCATCATAATCGTTAATATTATTTAATTATTCTGAAGATGCTGTTGGTTCTTTTGGCGGTATGCTTGGTTCAAACTGAGGCAAATCCACTGTTTACCAAACACATGGAAATCAAACCGGTGCCAGTGACAGTCGTGTGCGCCGACGAAGTTACCAGATGTCCGGATGATCAGTTATGTTGCGGACTAGAGGGAGGCAGCATGGGTTGTTGTGATAAGGTATTCCTAAAACAAAAATATATTTTTTATTTAAATTATCCAATCAAATTAGATGTATAAAATATCATAAATAAAACATACTGAATTTAGAAAAAATGAGAGACCGACACAGAAAATTGAGGGGTCAGGACTAATATAGTATCTATCCTTTCCTCAACCACACCCCCCACCCCCACACAAAGAAAAGCAAATAAATAAATATATAATTTTTAAAAATATAGGCACAGTAATTTGGTGTTTAGATATTGATATCCGAAAACCTGGCCGGCTAGTTTCAATCGTTCAAACTAGTTTCAAGGCCGTATTGCTAATATGTGCAAAGGAACTGTGAACACATTCTTGCTCAAGGGAGGTGACTCAAATATTTCACTGAATAAGGAAGAATCCATCAAAAGTTCGCTCCTACCGATTGCCAATTATTGTACATTTCTCAGCCTGAGTGTCATAAGAATCCTGGAAAGAAAGAAAAAAACATCAACAAAGCAGCGGTGATATTGTCTTTTTTTCTGTTGATTTTGGAATTAACTACCAATATATGAAAGAAAATTAATAATTCTCAGTATAACATATTAGGACTTATATAACTTCATCAAACCATATTTCCCCATTTAGAAGACGCAATTCATATTTGTTTATATTTATTGTTAGCGAGAAGACTTTTCCTCATAAATGTAAATCTGAGTGTTCAGCTACGAATTATTGGACGACTTAAGTACTTGTTAGAAGTACAAAAGCTATTATTGTTCCCCTAATGACTTACTGAGATTACACACCATCACTGGTAGAAAATGGCGCATAATGTATAGAAGTCTCTGTTAATACAACCGTTTGGTACCAACTTTAATTCTAACCAAAACTAGAAATTTCTTTGATGGAAATAAATGTCACATAATGTTTAGGTCAGTAATTATTATTTTGAATTTTAGTGCAGAATTTCTTTAAAATAATTATGTGGATGTACCTCGATACAAAATTGTATAATGTACCTAAGTAATCGGACCCCCATCTATAAACGATCTGGCAAAACATCCTTTTTTAAATTGAAGCTTCTCAATAAATTATACAACAAATTTTGAAACTTCGATATGATAAACTCTCCCCTATACAAAGAAAAAAGAATAATAAAATATATCTGAGACTCTATTAAGACATTTGTACTGTTAAACTCATACAACAGACGCAAGGGTAAATTCTGCATCTACTGTTACTGTTTTTTATACTATTACTGAAGCGGCCAGTTTTGCTGCTGCCACTGTTGTACAATGATATTATTAGAACCACTTTCACTTCGACCAGAAATACGGTATAATTTCGTCAAGATCAAACAATATTCATTTGATGGAAAACAATTCTTAAACGGATAAATGTATGGGCATCATGATTTAAACCAGAACATTTTAAGAATGACGAAAACCATCTTGTCTTTGATATCAGAAGATACTATTTTTATCTTGGCTTCAAAACTTACCATAAAAATCAACAACGTGACACATTATTAGTCCATTTTCAGACGATAAACACGGTACCATTAAGAAAACAGCCAGCTGTACTCAAGACTTTCAATGCTACAGTTAACTCGATATGTCCAGACCCCACGTACTCATGTCCGGAAACTGAAACTTGTTGCCCTGCTGACTCTGTCTCTGGCTGGGCATGTTGCCCGTCAGCTAATGTAAGTAGCCCATACCTATTCTATTTTTCTTTGAAAAAAATGAAATACTTAATCAATAAGATATCGCAGAGTTTTGCGATCTTTTAATAAACATGATATTTTTTCAGATATATTCTGTGTGAATTTGTCTCCTAACTGATACAGCTTAGATATTATTATTGATGACAATGAACAGATAATATACCGGTTGAAGAGTTATCAGGTTTACATTATTGCATAAACTCTACAATTATTAGTTTAAAGTTAAATACCAACAGGAAAGGATAATAAACTGTTACATATGTGAAAAAGGTAAGAGGGAAAAAACCTCATATGATCATCCATTGAGGAACTGAATGAAAGTAAATAAAATGCTATTACCATATGATAATAAGTACCACTATCACTACCAATACTACTACTCTACTGATACGTGTGTTTAGAATTAGAATATAAAGAGATAAAGGTCAATACTGCTGCTACTGCTATTTTCAGGCTGAATGCTGCATTGACAGAATACACTGCTGTCCATTTGGTTATTTTTGTTCTGGACTAGAATGTGTAGCTGAAATAGTGAAAAAGGTTTGAAGATCGCTGTTTAAATTATATATGCAGTGAAACCCTTCAAAACCGAAACCATTGGGATAAAATTTAATTGTCGGTTTATGAGAGGTTTTCGGTTTACTGAGGGTATAGTAGAAGTTAAAAAATATATCTTTTTGTATAAGTAGATGTATAAGGACATCACCATCAATACCAGCCTTAAATTTTAAGAAAAAAATGAACGATAATTCTAAAAACCAAAATAACGTAAATGTTTTTCACGTGATTTGAGAGAGACAGCGAGGGAATTTTGTTTGTATGTATGTGTGTCAAATAGGGAACGCGCATATGTGACTAAAGACAGATCTAATTAAGAGAGAACATATTTGTCTGTGTGCGTATAAGAGTGCAAACTATTAAGAAAGTTGTTTCTTTTTTTGGAATTGAATGAAAAGTTAGCTCAACAACGTTCGTTCCTTCCGAATAATGTTTTATTGGTCTACGTCGACAAAGCGAGGCCACAGGACTGGTTATTAAAACAATGGTATTTAAGTTGAAAATGGAATAAGAGCAAACACGCTTAAATAATAAGCAGATAAACGTAATGTTTCTTAGTTGGTTTATCTACGAGCGTTTAGTTATTATCCATTTACCTAAGCATCTGGCCCTTCTTTAAGCTGCGAAAACTTCAGATTAGCATATTTTCGGCTCTAGTCTGTATCGGCGCGTGGGTCGAGTATTGTTTTTACCTCGCGTGCCCTCGGGGTATTTCTGTGTGATTGACGCACCGAGAAGCCTACTTCAGTATTTGCTAAACGTCAATAACCTTGCCAAGCGCGTGTCAGGTGTGTTTTACTTAACGCATAACCACAGGCTCTTTCTGGACCTTAACTATCTACGCTTCATGGAATTTCGCAGCTGAAATACATTCCCCAGTTTGAAGAGATTTTCTGTTTTATTTACCTTTTTTAAGTGTTAAATTTCAGTTTTGGATCGGAAATTTGTTACGGTTTTCAGAATAGCAAGGCTGCTGTTTACGGAGGACAAAAACTGATTTTATTAAAGAAGGAAAAATACAAATTGAAATCTGGAGGGAATTTCGGTATACAAGGGTTTGGTTTTGAGGGGTTTCACCACATATCTATATATATATATAAAGAGAGAGAGAGAGAGAGGATATTTGCATGAAACGAGAGAATATATTTAATCGAGTGGGTGAAAATACTAAAGTTTTTCACCAACGAGATGAAATATATCCATTGTTCACTCGGAGCAAGCAAATAATAATTTTATTTTATGCTCAAGCGAATTGTCTAGCAATTTGTATAACAGACTGAAGTAGCTGATTTCTTACTGTATCCCGCGCGATAATGTCTCGGTTTGCCGTTTATGTTCTGCTATGTTTTGTCTATATTTGCACATACAATATCAGTAGTTACATAATGCTCCTTCCCAGTCCAAGATAAAATAGCAGATAAAAAAAAAAAATGAAAAAAAAAATATGTCCGACTGCTGGACTTGAACCCGCTTCGTCTGAAGACGAGGCGACCATCGTTACCTACACACTACGCAAGTGTCTTACAAATGCTTGAAATTCTTAGTGATACTGTTATCAATGTCTATTGATGGCCAGTGAAAAAATATCATATTTTCTTAACTCCAGTTAAATATCAAAATTATTTTACTCGGAATATCCAGTAATTCGCTGCCTAGCATAATATATGAAAAGTGCATATGTCCATGTGCCGGTTCATGTATAGAAATAAATTGGTAAATTCAACAGGATATCAGTTATATTCATCCTTTATATAAGACTGTGGTTCACATTCTAGTCTTTACTATCATGCTTCATTTCCACACAAAGAGAAATTCGTAATAAATTGTCGAACTACTTGGCGTTTTTATTCATAACAGAAAAACTACATTTCCGTCATACTATATTAAGTAGGACATAGCAGAGAAAACTACAAAGCAATATTGGTACTAATAAAAACGTAAAATATGGAACTTAATCACCATAACACAATGTAGCGAGAGTTCATGCCTCCCAAACCAGCAGTAATGCTCCTGGCACCTCAGTTGTCAGAATTTAGAATGCAGTTTATAAAAGTCCTGGTGTCTGGAGACACATTGCAATAGACTTCAATTATCAAAATCCTTAAGTGGTGTCTATATCACCCTTACTCGTCCCTACCTGCACAATGTGATAAAGATAGAATACTCACATCAATGTAATCCAGATTAAGTCTGTAAAAGCTTTTTCTTCATGAGTATATAAATATATGCCCTAAAATTCCAGTCAGATGGAAAAATATCTCTATATTCGTCCAGTATACGGAAATATATCTTTTCCATTTTAACTCTGTCATTTTCAACATTATGTTTTCATTGTCCAGTTCCAGGAAATAGAAACCACAGCACTAATGATAGATCCAGCTGTTCGCATGACCTTCAATTCTACAGTTAACGCGATATGCCCCGATCCCGCATTCACCTGCCCGGGAACTGACACTTGTTGTCCTTCTGACACTGAGACTGGCTGGGGATGTTGCCCGTCACCTGATGTAAGTAGGCCCTACCTCTTCTCTTTTTCTTTTACTAAAATGTAGTACTCAAAATGTAAGATATGGCAGCGTTTTGCGATCTTCAAAAGCATATTACATTTCTTGTCCGAAATATTCTGTTTTGATGTTTCTCTTAGCACATTTGGCCTTGATACTATTATTAATGACAAATAATAGATCGAAACGTGTTGAGACCAGAAAGTCTGGAGATGTTCTTATGAAGAGATAGGAGGTTTACTTCATTAAATTAAGTTCGCAATTTTTTTTATGTTAATTTGAATCAGGAAACAAAATTAAACCTTTACATATGTGGCAAAAGTAAGTCGAAATAAAAACCCTTACATAATTGTACCTTGAAATCGTGGACACAAGAAAATATAATGCAATTACCCTAGGATGGTAAGGACTGATACTTCTATTACTGCTACTACTAATACTGCTGACTCTGCCTCTGGCTGGGCATGTTGCCCGTCAGCTAATGTAAGTAGCCCATACCTATTCTATTTTTCTTTGAAGGAAATGAAATACTTAATCAATAAGATATCGCAGAGTTTTGCGATCTTTTAATAAATATGATATTTTTTCAGATATATTCTGTGTGAATTTGTCTCCTAACTGATACAGCTTAGATACTATTATTGATGACAATGAACAGATACTATACCGGTTGAAGAGTTATTAGGTTTACATTATTGCATAAACTCTACAATTATTAGTTGAAAGTTAAATATCACCAGGAAAGGATAATAAACTGTTACATATGTGAAAAAGGTAAGAGGGGAAACACCTCATAGGATCATCCATTGAGGAACTGAATGAAAGTAAATAAAATGCTATTACCAGATGATAATAAGTGCCACTATTACTACCAGTACTACTACTCTGCTGCTACGTGTGTTTAGAATTAGCTTATAGAGTGAAAAGGCTCAATACTACTACTACTGTTATTTTCAGGCTGAATGCTGCCTTGACAGATTACGCTGCTGTCCGAATGGTTATTTTTGTTCTGGAACAGAATGTGTAGCAGTAATAGCGAATAAGGTTTGAAGAACGCTGTTTAAATAATATATATGCAGTGAAACCCCTTAAAACCGAAATCATTGGGATCAAATTTAAGTTTCGATTTTGAGCGGTTTTCGGTTTCCTGAGCATATCGTAGAAGTGCAAAAATATCTTTTTTTACACAAGAAGATGTACAAGGACATTACCATCGATACCTGCCTTAAATAATTAATAATAATTCTAAAAACCTAAATAACGTAAATATTTATTCACGTGATTTGAGAGAGACAGCGAGGGAATTTTTTTTGTGTGTATGTGTGTCAAATAGGGAACGCGCATATGCGACTAAAGAGAGATGCATGAGAGAACATATTTGTCTGTGTGCGTATAAGAGTGCAAACTATTGAGAAAGTTGTTTTTTTTTTTTTTTTTCCTTTTTTTTTTTGGCATTGAGTGAAAAGTTAGCTCAACAACGTACGTTTCTTCCGAATAATGTTTCCTTGGTCTCCGTCGGCAAAGCACCAAAAGCGAGGACATAGGACTGGCTATTAACACAATGGTATTTAATTTAAAAATCGAAAAAGGGAAAACACGCTTAGATAATAAGCAGATAAACGTAATGTTTCTTAATTGGTTGATCTATGAGCGTTTAGTTATTATCCATTTACCTAAAAGTCTGGCCCTTCTTTAAGGTGCGAAACTTCAGATTAACATATTTTCGGCCCTAATCTGTATGGGCGCCTGGTTCGAGTATTGTTTTTACCTCGCATGCCCTCGGGGTATTTCTGGGTGATTGACGCACCGAGAAGCCTACTTCACTATTTGCTAACCGTCAATAACCTGGCCAAGCGCGTGTCAAGTGTGTATTTTACTTAACGCATAACCACAGGCATGTTTCTGGACCATAACAATCTACGTCTTATTGAATTTCGCAGCTGAAATACATTCCCCAGTTTGAAGTGATTTTCTGTTTTATTCACCTTTTTTAAGTGTAAAATTTCAGTTTGGATCGGAATTTTTTTTACGGTTTTCAGAATAGCGAGGCTTCTGTATACCGAGGACAAATACTGATTTTATTAAAGGAAAAATACAAATTTAAATCTGGAGGGAATTTCGGTATACCAAGGGTTTAGTTTTGAGGGGTTTCACTATATATATATATATATATATATATATATATATATATATATATATATATATATATATATATATATATATATATATATATATATTATTACGAATTTCTCTTTGTGTGGAAATGAAGCATGATTGAAAAGACTAGAATGTGAACCACAGTCTTATATATATATATATATATATATATATATATATATATATATATATATATATATATATATATAGAGAGAGAGAGAGAGAGAGAGAGAGAGAGAGAGGGAGAGGATATATGCTTGAAACGAGTGAATAACGGATATATTTAATCGAGTGGGTGAAAATGCTTAAGATATTCACCCACGAGATGAAATTTATCCATTGTTCACTCGGAGCAAGCAAATATTAATTTTATTTTATGCTCAAGTACGTTGTGTCTAGCAATTTGTATAACAGACTGAAGTAGCTGATTTCTTACTCTATCATGCGCGATATTGTCTCTGTTTACCGTTTATGTTCTGCTCCGTTTTGTCTATATTCGCACCTAAAATATCAGTAGTTACATAATTCTCCTTCCCAATCCAAGGTAAAGAAGCAGATTAAAACAAACAAAAAAAAAAAAAATATGGCCGACTACTGGACTTGAACCCGCTTCGCCTGAAGACGAGGCGACCATCGTTACCTATACACTACGCAAGTGTCTTACAAATGCTTGCAATTCTTAGTGATACTGTTATCAATGTCTATTGATGGCCAGTGAAAAAATATCATATTTTCTTAACTCCAGTTAAATATCAAAATTATTTCACTCGGAATATCCAGTAATTCGCTGCCTAGCATAATATATGAAAAGTGCATATGTCCATGTGCCGGTTCATGTATAGAAATAAATTGGTAAATTTAACAGGATATCAGTTTTGTTCATCCTTTATATAAGACTGTGGTTCACATTCTAGTCTTTTCAATGATGCTTCATTTCCACACAAAGAGAAATTCGTAATAAATTGTCGAACTACTTGGCGTTTTTATTCATAACAGAAAAACTACATTTCCGTCATACTATATTAAGTAGGACATAGCAGAGAAAACTACAAAGCAATATTGGTACTAATAAAAACGTAAAATATGGAACTTAATCGCCATAACACTCTGTAGCGAGAGTTCATGCCGTCCAAACCAGCAGTAATGCTCCTGGCACCTCAGTTGTCAGAATTTAGTATGCAGTTTATAAAAGTCCTGGTTTCTGGAGACACATTGCAATAGACTTCAATTATCAAAATCCTTAAGTGGTGTCTATATCACCCTTACTCGTCCCTACCTGCACAATGTGATAAAGATAGAATACTCACATCAATGTAATCCAGATTAAGTCTGTAAAAGCTTTTTCTTCATGAGTATATAAATATATGCCCTAAAATTCCAGTCAGATGGAAAAATATCTCTATATTCGTCCAGTATACGGAAATATATCTTTTCCATTTTAACTCTGTCGTTTTCAACATTATGTTTTCATTGTCCAGTTCCAGGAAATAGAAACCACAGCACTAATGATAGATCCAGCTGTTCGCATGACCTTCAATTCTACAGTTAACGCGATATGCCCCGATCCCGCATTCACCTGCCCGGGAACTGACACTTGTTGTCCTTCTGACACTGAGACTGGCTGGGGATGTTGCCCGTCACCTGATGTAAGTAGGCCCTACCTCTTCTCTTTTTCTTTTACTAAAATGTAGTACTCAAAATGTAAGATATGGCAGCGTTTTGCGATCTTCAAAAGCATATTACATTTCTTGTCCGAAATATTCTGTTTTGATGTTTCTCTTAGCACATTTGGCCTTGATACTATTATTAATGACAAATAATAGATCGAAACGTGTTGAGACCAGAAAGTCTGGAGATGTTCTTATGAAGAGATAGGAGGTTTACTTCATTAAATTAAGTTTGCAATTTTTTTTATGTTAATTTGAATCAGGAAAAAAAATTAAACCTTTACATATGTGGCAAAAGTAAGTCGAAATAAAAACCCTTACATAATTGTACCTTGAAATCGTGGACACAAGAAAATATAATGCAATTACCCTAGGATGGTAAGGACTGATACTTCTATTACTGCTACTACTAATACTGCTGACTCTGCCTCTGGCTGGGCATGTTGCCCGTCAGCTAATGTAAGTAGCCCATACCTATTCTATTTTTCTTTGAAGGAAATGAAATACTTAATCAATAAGATATCGCAGAGTTTTGCGATCTTTTAATAAATATGATATTTTTTCAGATATATTCTGTGTGAATTTGTCTCCTAACTGATACAGCTTAGATACTATTATTGATGGCAATGAACAGATACTATACCGGTTGAAGAGTTATTAGGTTTACATTATTGCATAAACTCTACAATTATTAGTTGAAAGTTAAATATCACCAGGAAAGGATAATAAACTGTTACATATGTGAAAAAGGTAAGAGGGGAAACACCTCATAGGATCATCCATTGAGGAACTGAATGAAAGTAAATAAAATGCTATTACCAGATGATAATAAGTGCCACTATTACTACCAGTACTACTACTCTGCTGCTACGTGTGTTTAGAATTAGCTTATAGAGTGAAAAGGCTCAATACTACTACTACTGTTATTTTCAGGCTGAATGCTGCCTTGACAGATTACGCTGCTGTCCGAATGGTTATTTTTGTTCTGGAACAGAATGTGTAGCAGTAATAGCGAATAAGGTTTGAAGAACGCTGTTTAAATAATATATATGCAGTGAAACCCCTTAAAACCGAAATCATTGGGATCAAATTTAAGTTTCGATTTTGAGCGGTTTTCGGTTTCCTGAGCATATCGTAGAAGTGCAAAAATATCTTTTTTTACACAAGAAGATGTACAAGGACATTACCATCGATACCTGCCTTAAATAATTAATAATAATTCTAAAAACCTAAATAACGTAAATATTTATTCACGTGATTTGAGAGAGACAGCGAGGGAATTTTGTGTGTGTGTATGTGTGTCAAATAGGGAACGCGCATATGCGACTAAAGAGAGATGCATGAGAGAACATATTTGTCTGTGTGCGTATAAGAGTGCAAACTATTGAGAAAGTTATTTCTTTTTTTTTTTCCTTTTTTTTTTGGCATTGAGTGAAAAGTTAGCTCAACAACGTACGTTTCTTCCGAATAATGTTTCCTTGGTCTCCGTCGGCAAAGCACCAAAAGCGAGGACATAGGACTGGCTATTAACACAATGGTATTTAATTTAAAAATCGAAAAAGGGAAAACACGCTTAGATAATAAGCAGATAAACGTAATGTTTCTTAATTGGTTGATCTATGAGCGTTTAGTTATTATGCATTTACCTAAAAATCTGGCCCTTCTTTAAGGTGCGAAACTTCAGATTAACATATTTTCGGCCCTAATCTGTATGGGCGCCTGGTTCGAGTATTGTTTTTACCTCGCATGCCCTCGGGGTATTTCTGGGTGATTGACGCACCGAGAAGCCTACTTCAGTATTTGCTAACCGTCAATAATCTGGCCAAGCGCGTGTCAAGTGTGTATTTTACTTAACGCATAACCACAGGCATGTTTCTGGACCATAACAATCTACGTCTTATTGAATTTCGCAGCTGAAATACATTCCCCAGTTTGAAGTGATTTTCTGTTTTATTCACCTTTTTTAAGTGTAAAATTTCAGTTTGGATCGGAATTTTTTTACGGTTTTCAGAATAGCGAGGCTTCTGTATACCGAGGACAAATACTGATTTTATTAAAGGAAAAATACAAATTTAAATCTGGAGGGAATTATATATATATTATTAAGAATTTCTCTTTGTGTGGAAATGAAGCATGATTGAAAAGACTAGAATGTGAACCACAGTCTTATATATATATATATATATATATATATATATATATATATATATATATATATATATATATATATATATATAAATATATATATATATATATATATATATATATATATATATATATATATATATATATATATATATATAAAGAGAGAGAGAGAGAGAGAGAGAGAGAGAGAGAGAGAGAGAGAGAGATAGAGGGAGAGGATATATGCTTGAAACGAGTGAATAACGGATATATTTAATCGAGTGGGTGAAAATGCTTAAGATATTCACCCACGAGATGAAATTTATCCATTGTTCACTCGGAGCAAGCAAATATTAATTTTATTTTATGCTCAAGTACGTTGTGTCTAGCAATTTGTATAACAGACTGAAGTAGCTGATTTCTTACTCTATCATGCGCGATATTGTCTCTGTTTACCGTTTATGTTCTGCTCCGTTTTGTCTATATTCGCACCTAAAATATCAGTAGTTACATAATTCTCCTTCCCAATCCAAGGTAAAGAAGCAGATTAAAACAAACAAAAAAAAAAAAAATATGGCCGACTACTGGACTTGAACCCGCTTCGCCTGAAGACGAGGCGACCATCGTTACCTATACACTACGCAAGTGTCTTACAAATGCTTGCAATTCTTAGTGATACTGTTATCAATGTCTATTGATGGCCAGTGAAAAAATATCATATTTTCTTAACTCCAGTTAAATATCAAAATTATTTCACTCGGAATATCCAGTAATTCGCTGCCTAGCATAATATATGAAAAGTGCATATGTCCATGTGCCGGTTCATGTATAGAAATAAATTGGTAAATTTAACAGGATATCAGTTTTGTTCATCCTTTATATAAGACTGTGGTTCACATTCTAGTCTTTTCAATGATGCTTCATTTCCACACAAAGAGAAATTCGTAATAAATTGTCGAACTACTTGGCGTTTTTATTCATAACAGAAAAACTACATTTCCGTCATACTATATTAAGTAGGACATAGCAGAGAAAACTACAAAGCAATATTGGTACTAATAAAAACGTAAAATATGGAACTTAATCGCCATAACACTCTGTAGCGAGAGTTCATGCCGTCCAAACCAGCAGTAATGCTCCTGGCACCTCAGTTGTCAGAATTTAGTATGCAGTTTATAAAAGTCCTGGTTTCTGGAGACACATTGCAATAGACTTCAATTATCAAAATCCTTAAGTGGTGTCTATATCACCCTTACTCGTCCCTACCTGCACAATGTGATAAAGATAGAATACTCACATCAATGTAATCCAGATTAAGTCTGTAAAAGCTTTTTCTTCATGAGTATATAAATATATGCCCTAAAATTCCAGTCAGATGGAAAAATATCTCTATATTCGTCCAGTATACGGAAATATATCTTTTCCATTTTAACTCTGTCGTTTTCAACATTATGTTTTCATTGTCCAGTTCCAGGAAATAGAAACCACAGCACTAATGATAGATCCAGCTGTTCGCATGACCTTCAATTCTACAGTTAACGCGATATGCCCCGATCCCGCATTCACCTGCCCGGGAACTGACACTTGTTGTCCTTCTGACACTGAGACTGGCTGGGGATGTTGCCCGTCACCTGATGTAAGTTGGCCCTACCTCTTCTCTTTTTCTTTTACTAAAATGTAGTACTCAAAATGTAAGATATGGCAGCGTTTTGCGATCTTCAAAAGCATATTACATTTCTTGTCCGAAATATTCTGTTTTGATGTTTCTCTTAGCACATTTGGCCTTGATACTATTATTAATGACAAATAATAGATCGAAACGTGTTGAGACCAGAAAGTCTGGAGATGTTCTTATGAAGAGATAGGAGGTTTACTTCATTAAATTAAGTTTGCAATTTTTTTTATGTTAATTTGAATCAGGAAAAAAAATTAAACCTTTACATATGTGGCAAAAGTAAGTCGAAATAAAAACCCTTACATAATTGTACCTTGAAATCGTGGACACAAGAAAATATAATGCAATTACCCTAGGATGGTAAGGACTGATACTTCTATTACTGCTACTACTAATACTGCTGACTCTGCCTCTGGCTGGGCATGTTGCCCGTCAGCTAATGTAAGTAGCCCATACCTATTCTATTTTTCTTTGAAGGAAATGAAATACTTAATCAATAAGATATCGCAGAGTTTTGCGATCTTTTAATAAATATGATATTTTTTCAGATATATTCTGTGTGAATTTGTCTCCTAACTGATACAGCTTAGATACTATTATTGATGGCAATGAACAGATACTATACCGGTTGAAGAGTTATTAGGTTTACATTATTGCATAAACTCTACAATTATTAGTTGAAAGTTAAATATCACCAGGAAAGGATAATAAACTGTTACATATGTGAAAAAGGTAAGAGGGGAAACACCTCATAGGATCATCCATTGAGGAACTGAATGAAAGTAAATAAAATGCTATTACCAGATGATAATAAGTACCACTATTACTACCAGTACTACTACTCTGCTGCTACGTGTGTTTAGAATTAGCTTATAGAGTGAAAAGGCTCAATACTACTACTACTGTTATTTTCAGGCTGAATGCTGCCTTGACAGATTACGCTGCTGTCCGAATGGTTATTTTTGTTCTGGAACAGAATGTGTAGCAGTAATAGCGAATAAGGTTTGAAGAACGCTGTTTAAATAATATATATGCAGTGAAACCCCTTAAAACCGAAATCATTGGGATCAAATTTAAGTTTCGATTTTGAGCGGTTTTCGGTTTCCTGAGCATATCGTAGAAGTGCAAAAATATCTTTTTTTACACAAGAAGATGTACAAGGACATTACCATCGATACCTGCCTTAAATAATTAATAATAATTCTAAAAACCTAAAAAACGTAAATATTTATTCACGTGATTTGAGAGAGACAGCGAGGGAATTTTTTGTGTGTGTATGTGTGTCAAATAGGGAACGCGCATATGCGACTAAAGAGAGATGCATGAGAGAACATATTTGTCTGTGTACGTATAAGAGTGCAAACTATTGAGAAAGTTGTTTCTTTTTTTTTTTTCCTTTTTTTTTTTGGCATTGAGTGAAAAGTTAGCTCAACAACGTACGTTTCTTCCGAATAATGTTTCCTTGGTCTCCGTCGGCAAAGCACCAAAAGCGAGGACATAGGACTGGCTATTAACACAATGGTATTTAATTTAAAAATCGAAAAAGGGAAAACACGCTTAGATAATAAGCAGATAAACGTAATGTTTCTTAATTGGTTGATCTATGAGCGTTTAGTTATTATGCATTTACCTAAAAATCTGGCCCTTCTTTAAGGTGCGAAACTTCAGATTAACATATTTTCGGCCCTAATCTGTATGGGCGCCTGGTTCGAGTATTGTTTTTACCTCGCATGCCCTCGGGGTATTTCTGGGTGATTGACGCACCGAGAAGCCTACTTCAGTATTTGCTAACCGTCAATAATCTGGCCAAGCGCGTGTCAAGTGTGTATTTTACTTAACGCATAACCACAGGCATGTTTCTGGACCATAACAATCTACGTCTTATTGAATTTCGCAGCTGAAATACATTCCCCAGTTTGAAGTGATTTTCTGTTTTATTCACCTTTTTTAAGTGTAAAATTTCAGTTTGGATCGGAATTTTTTTACGGTTTTCAGAATAGCGAGGCTTCTGTATACTGAGGACAAATACTGATTTTATTAAAGGAAAAATACAAATTTAAATCTGGAGGGAATTTCGGTATACCAAGGGTTTAGTTTTTAGGGGTTTCACTATATATATATATATATATATATATATATATATATATATATATATATATATATATATATATATATATATATATATTATTACGAATTTCTCTTTGTGTGGAAATGAAGCATGATTGAAAAGACTAGAATGTGAACCACAGTCTTATATATATATATATATATATATATATATATATAGAGAGAGAGAGAGAGAGAGAGAGGGAGAGGATATATGCTTGAAACGAGTGAATAACGGATATATTTAATCGAGTGGGTGAAAATGCTTAAGATATTCACCCACGAGATGAAATTTATCCATTGTTCACTCGGAGCAAGCAAATATTAATTTTATTTTATGCTCAAGTACGTTGTGTCTAGCAATTTGTATAACAGACTGAAGTAGCTGATTTCTTACTCTATCATGCGCGATATTGTCTCTGTTTACCGTTTATGTTCTGCTCCGTTTTGTCTATATTCGCACCTAAAATATCAGTAGTTACATAATTCTCCTTCCCAATCCAAGGTAAAGAAGCAGATTAAAACAAACAAAAAAAAAAAAAAAAAATGGCCGACTACTGGACTTGAACCCGCTTCGTCTGAAGACGAGGCGACCATCGTTACCTATACACTACGCAAGTGTCTTACAAATGCTTGCAATTCTTAGTGATACTGTTATCAATGTCTATTGATGGCCAGTGAAAAAATATCATATTTTCTTAACTCCAGTTAAATATCAAAATTATTTCACTCGGAATATCCAGTAATTCGCTGCCTAGCATAATATATGAAAAGTGCATATGTCCATGTGCCGGTTCATGTATAGAAATAAATTGGTAAATTTAACAGGATATCAGTTTTGTTCATCCTTTATATAAGACTGTGGTTCACATTCTAGTCTTTTCAATGATGCTTCATTTCCACACAAAGAGAAATTCGTAATAAATTGTCGAACTACTTGGCGTTTTTATTCATAACAGAAAAACTACATTTCCGTCATACTATATTAAGTAGGACATAGCAGAGAAAACTACAAAGCAATATTGGTACTAATAAAAACGTAAAATATGGAACTTAATCACCATAACACTCTGTAGCGAGAGTTCATGCCGCCCAAACCAGCAGTAATGCTCCTGGCACCTCAGTTGTCAGAATTTAGTATGCAGTTTATAAAAGTCCTGGTTTCTGGAGACACATTGCAATAGACTTCAATTATCAAAATCCTTAAGTGGTGTCTATATCACCCTTACTCGTCCCTACCTGCACAATGTGATAAAGATAGAATACTCACATCAATGTAATCCAGATTAAGTCTGTAAAAGCTTTTTCTTCATGAGTATATAAATATATGCCCTAAAATTCCAGTCAGATGGAAAAATATCTCTATATTCGTCCAGTATACGGAAATATATCTTTTCCATTTTAACTCTGTCATTTTCAACATTATGTTTTCATTGACCAGTTCCAGGAAATAGAAACCACAGCACTAATGATAGATCCAGCTGTTCGCATGACCTTCAATTCTACAGTTAACGCGATATGCCCCGATCCCGCATTCACCTGCCCGGGAACTGACACTTGTTGTCCTTCTGACACTGAGACTGGCTGGGGATGTTGCCCGTCACCTGATGTAAGTAGGCCCTACCTCTTCTCTTTTTCTTTTACTAAAATGTAGTACTCAAAATGTAAGATATGGCAGCGTTTTGCGATCTTCAAAAGCATATTACATTTCTTGTCCGAAATATTCTGTTTTGATGTTTCTCTTAGCACATTTGGCCTTGATACTATTATTAATGACAAATAATAGATCGAAACGTGTTGAGACCAGAAAGTCTGGAGATGTTCTTATGAAGAGATAGGAGGTTTACTTCATTAAATTAAGTTTGCAATTTTTTTTATGTTAATTTGAATCAGGAAAAAAAATTAAACCTTTACATATGTGGCAAAAGTAAGTCGAAATAAAAACCCTTACATAATTGTACCTTGAAATCGTGGACACAAGAAAATATAATGCAATTACCCTAGGATGGTAAGGACTGATACTTCTATTACTGCTACAACTAATACTGCTGACTCTGCCTCTGGCTGGGCATGTTGCCCGTCAGCTAATGTAAGTAGCCCATACCTATTCTATTTTTCTTTGAAGGAAATGAAATACTTAATCAATAAGATATCGCAGAGTTTTGCGATCTTTTAATAAATATGATATTTTTTCAGATATATTCTGTGTGAATTTGTCTCCTAACTGATACAGCTTAGATACTATTATTGATGACAATGAACAGATACTATACCGGTTGAAGAGTTATTAGGTTTACATTATTGCATAAACTCTACAATTATTAGTTGAAAGTTAAATATCACCAGGAAAGGATAATAAACTGTTACATATGTGAAAAAGGTAAGAGGGGAAACACCTCATAGGATCATCCATTGAGGAACTGAATGAAAGTAAATAAAATGCTATTACCAGATGATAATAAGTGCCACTATTACTACCAGTACTACTACTCTGCTGCTACGTGTGTTTAGAATTAGCTTATAGAGTGAAAAGGCTCAATACTACTACTACTGTTATTTTCAGGCTGAATGCTGCCTTGACAGATTACGCTGCTGTCCGAATGGTTATTTTTGTTCTGGAACAGAATGTGTAGCAGTAATAGCGAATAAGGTTTGAAGAACGCTGTTTAAATAATATATATGCAGTGAAACCCCTTAAAACCGAAATCATTGGGATCAAATTTAAGTTTCGATTTTGAGCGGTTTTCGGTTTCCTGAGCATATCGTAGAAGTGCAAAAATATCTTTTTTTACACAAGAAGATGTACAAGGACATTACCATCGATACCTGCCTTAAATAATTAATAATAATTCTAAAAACCTAAATAACGTAAATATTTATTCACGTGATTTGAGAGAGACAGCGAGGGAATTTTGTGTGTGTGTATGTGTGTCAAATAGGGAACGCGCATATGCGACTAAAGAGAGATGCATGAGAGAACATATTTGTCTGTGTGCGTATAAGAGTGCAAACTATTGAGAAAGTTGTTTCTTTTTTTTTTCCTTTTTTTTGGCATTGAGTGAAAAGTTAGCTCAACAACGTACGTTTCTTCCGAATAATGTTTCCTTGATCTCCGTCGGCAAAGCACCAAAAGCGAGGACATAGGACTGGCTATTAACACAATGGTATTTAATTTAAAAATCGAAAAAGGGAAAACACGCTTAGATAATAAGCAGATAAACGTAATGTTTCTTAATTGGTTGATTTATGAGCGTTTAGTTATTATCCATTTACCTAAAAATCTGGCCCTTCTTTAAGGTGCGAAACTTCAAATTAACATATTTTCGGCCCTAATCTGTATGGGCGCCTGGTTCGAGTATTGTTTTTACCTCGCATGCCCTCGGGGTATTTCTGGGTGATTGACGCACCGAGAAGCCTACTTCAGTATTTGCTAACCGTCAATAATCTGGCCAAGCGCGTGTCAAGTGTGTATTTTACTTAACGCATAACCACAGGCATGTTTCTGGACCATAACAATCTACGTCTTATTGAATTTCGCAGCTGAAATACATTCCCCAGTTTGAAGTGATTTTCTGTTTTATTCACCTTTTTTAAGTGTAAAATTTCAGTTTGGATCGGAATTATTTTACGGTTTTCAGAATAGCGAGGCTTCTGTTTACCGAGGACAAAAACTGATTTTATTAAAGGAAAAATACAAATTTAAATCTGGAGGGAATTTCGGTATTTCAAGGGTTTGGTTTTGAGGGGTTTCACTATATATATATATATATATATATATATATATATATATATATATATATATATATATATATATAGAGAGAGAGAGAGAGAGAGAGAGAGAGAGAGAGAGAGAGGATATTTGCTTGAAACGAGTGAATAACGGATATATTTAATCGAGTGGGTGAAAATACTAAAGTTTTTCACCCACGAGATGAAATATATCCATTGTTCACTCGGAGCAAGCAAATATTATTTTTATTTTATGCTCAAGCGTATTGTCTAGCAATTTGTATAACAGACTGAAGTAGCTGATTTCTTACTGTATCCCGGGCGATAATGTCTCGGTTTGCCGTTTATGTTCTGCTCTGTTTTGTCTATATTTGCACATACAATATCAGTAGTTACATAATGCTCCTTCCAAATCCAAGGTAAAATAGCAGATAAAAAAAAAATGAAAAAAAAAAATACGGCCGACTGCTGGATTTGAACCCGCTTCGTCTGAAGACGAGGCGACCATCGTTACCTATACACTACGCAAGTGTCTTACAAATGCTTGAAACTCTTAGTGATAATGTTATCAATGTCTATTGATGGCCAGTGAAAAATATCATATTTTTTTAACTCCAGTGAAATATCACAATTATTTCACTCTGAATATCCGAATATCCAGTAATTCGCTGCCTAGCATAATATATGAAAAGTGCATATGTCCATGTGCCGGTTCATGTATAGAAATAAACTGGTTAATTCAACAGGATATCATCTTTGTTCATCCTTTATATAAGAAAGTGCTTCACATTCTAGTCTTTTCAATGATGCTTCATTTCCACACAAGAGAAATTCGTACTTGAGTATATAAATATATGCCCTAAAATTCCAGTCAGATGGAAAAATATCTCTATATTCGTCCAGTATACGGAAATATATCTTTTCCATTTTAACTCTGTCATTTTCAACATTATTTTTTCATTGTCCAGTTAAAGGAAATAGAAACCACAGCACTATTGATAGATCCAGCTGTACGCATGACCTTCAATTCTACAGTTAACGCGATATGCCCCGATCCCGCATTCACCTGCCCGGGAACTGACACTTGTTGTCCTTCTGACACTGAGACTGGCTGGGGATGTTGCCCGTCACCTGATGTAAGTAGGCCCTACCTCTTCTCTTTTTCTTTTACTAAAATGTAGTACTCAAAATGTAAGATATGGCAGCGTTTTGCGATCTTCAAAAGCATATTACATTTCTTGTCCGAAATATTCTGTTTTGATGTTTCTCTTAGCACATTTGGCCTTGATACTATTATTAATGACAAATAATAGATCGAAACGTGTTGAGACCAGAAAGTCTGGAGATGTTCTTATGAAGAGATAGGAGGTTTACTTCATTAAATTAAGCTCGCATTTTTTTTTATGTTAACTTGAATCAGGAAAAAAAATTAAACCTTTACATATGTGGCAAAAGTAAGTCGAAATAAAAACTCTTACATAATTGTACCTTGAAATCGTGGACACAAGAAAATATAATGCAATTACCCTAGGATGGTAAGGACTGATACTTCTATTACTGCTACTACTATAACTGCTGACTCTGTCTCTGGCTGGGCATGTTGCCAGTCAGCTAATGTAAGTAGCCCATACCTATTCTATTTTTCTTTGAAGAAAATGAAATACTTAATCAATAAGATATCGCAGAGTTTTGCGATCTTTTAATAAATATGATATTTTTTCAGATATTTTCTGTGTGAATTATTCTCCTAACTTGATACAACTTAGATACTATTATTGTTGACAATGAACAGATACTATACCGGTTGAAGAGTTATCAGGTTTACATTATTGCATAAACTCTACAATTATTAGTTGAAAGTTAAATATCACCAGGAAAGGATAATAAACTGTTACATATGTGAAAAAGGTAAGAGGGAAAAAAACCTTGTATGATCATCCATTGAGGAACTGAATGAAAGTAAATAAAATGCTATTACCAGATGATAATAAGTGCCACTATTACTACCAGTACTACTACTCTGCTGCTACGTGTGTTTAGAATTAGCTTATAGAGTGAAAAGGCTCAATACTACTACTACTGTTATTTTCAGGCTGAATGCTGCCTTGACAGATTACGCTGCTGTCCGAATGGTTATTTTTGTTCTGGAACAGAATGTGTAGCAGTAATAGCGAAAAAGGTTTGAAGAACGCTGTTTAAATTATATATGCAGTGAAACCCCTTAAAACCGAAATCATTGGGATCAAATTTAAGTTTCGATTTTGAGAGGTTTTCGGTTTACTGAGCATATCGTAGAAGTGCAAAAATATCTTTTTTACACAAGCAGATGTACAAGGACATCACCATCGATACCTGCCTTAAATAATTAATAATAATTCTAAAAACCTAAATAACGTAAATGTTTTTCACGTGATTTGAGAGAGGCAGCGAGGGAATTTTTTTGTGTGTGTATGTGTGTCAAATAGGGAACGCGCATATGCGACTAAAGAGAGATGTATGAGAGAACATATTTGTCTGTGTACGTATAAGAGTGCAAACTATTAAGAAAGTTGTTTCTTTTTTTTTTTTTCTTTTTTTTTTGCATTGAGTGAAAAGTTAGCTCAACAACGTACGTTTCTTCCGAATAATGTTTCCTTGGTCTCCGTCGGCAAAGTACCAAAAGCGAGGCCACAGGACTGGCTATTTAAACAATGGTATTTAATTTAAAAATCGAAAAAGGGAAAACACGCTTAGATAATAAGCAGATAAACGTAATGTTTCTTAATTGGTTGATCTATGAGCGTTTAGTTATTACCCATTTACCTAAAAATCTGGCCCTTCTTTAAGGTGCGAAACTTCAGATTAACATATTTTCGGCCCTAATCTGTATGGGCGCGTGGTTCGAGTATTGTTTTTACCTCGCTTGCCCTCGGGGTATTTCTGGGTGATTTACTCACCGAGAAACCTACTTCAGTATTTGCCAACCATCAATAACCTGGTCCAGCGCGAGTCAGGTGTGTGTTTAACTTAACGCATAACCACAGGCATGTTTCTGGACCATAACTATCGACGTTTTATGGAATTTCGCAGATGAAATACATTCCCCAGTTTGAAGTTATTTTCAGTTGTATTGAGCTTTTTTAAGTGTTAAATTTCAGTTTGGGATAGGAATTTCTTTTACGGTTTTCAGAGTAGCGAGACTACCTGTTTGCCGGGGACAAAAACGGATCTTATTAAAGAAGGAAAAATGCGGGACCAAATGCAAATTTAAATCTGGAGGGAATTTCGGTATACCAAGGGTTTGGCTTTGATGGGTTGAGGGGTTTCATTATATATATATATATATATAGATATATATATATATATATATATATATATATATATATAGAGAGAGAGAGAGAGAGAGAGAGAGAGAGAGAGAGAGAGAGAAAGAGAGAGAGAGAGAGAATATGTGCTTGAAACGAGTGAATAACGGATATATTTCATCGAGTGGGTGAACATACTTAAGTTTTTCACCCACGAGATGAAATATATCCGTTATTCACTAGGAACAAGCACATATTTGTTTTATTTTATGCTCAAGCGTATTGACTAGCAATTTGTATAACAGACTGAAGCAGCTGATTTCTTACTGTATCCCGCGCTATAATGTCTCGGTTTACCGTTTATGTTCTGCTCTGTTTTGTGTATATTTTGCACATAAAATATCAGTAGTTACATAATGCTCATCCCCAATTCAAGGTAAAACAGCAGATAAAAACAAAATGAAAAAAAAACAACAACTGCCCACTGCTGTATACACACCCGATTCCTCTGGTTGCGTGGCGACCATCGTTACCTTTACACAATCAAGCGTCTTACAAATACTTGAAATTTCTTTGTGATAATGTTATCAATGTCTGTTGACGGCCAGTGAAAAAATATGATATTTTTTGACTCCAGTGAACAAAATATCATATTTTTTCACTCCAGTGAAATATCACAATTACTTCACTCGGAAAATCCAGTAATTCGCTCCCTAGCATTATATATATGAGAAACTATTTAAATGACCATAGAATGTGTTCAACTATATCAACAACATTTATTCATCGTTGGAAAATGTTTATACACTCTCTAATTCCTGTGCGAGTTACCGTTTTTCTGAGCGTGTCAAAGTGTGTCTATTTCCGGGAAGGTCCTCCATGGTTCGTGCCCCTAAAATAAAGGCCACGTAACGTAAGATTGGAATGTGACAATTAGGCCAAAGTGTGGAAATAGATCATTTATATTGTCTCTGTATTTTCATTATTTGCATTTGTAATATATTTCAGTGCTTTCATACGCATATTGACTGCAATAAAACACTTTTAGAAAAAATTGGTGCCAAAAGTATTTTTTAAAAATTAAAAAAAATAGGATGCCTTTTTTAAATATTTTTTTTTCAAGCTATTTAGATATAATTATTGTTTTAAAAGATACGCTGAACTTTTAAAAGATTTTGTTTTCTTCAGGCTATGACACAACATAGATTTTATCCCCCTAAATTACAATAGACTAAAGAATTTCATACTGCATACTCTTCCATTGGATTTATTTTTCCTAACACGATATAAGAAGCGCATGTTATAGAAACAAAGCTTTTACATTGCCTTTGCCGTCTGAGAAATCTCTGTCGTGGGTTTCCTACGAATCAAAAGATAAAGAAGACCATCATGTGAACAGCGGCCCGGGCTTGAACAGCTAACACTCACGCCAGGGTCACAAACTTGAGGCAAATATGGCATTAGTAAAATTGGCCATTTTCATTGTGTTTTTTCAATTTGAATTGTAGTACGTATTTAAATTTCATTTCATCGAATATTTCTTAATCAGCACTTATTGTCATTGTCAACGAAAGCTCGTGACCCAGTTAATGACGTCAGGATCTGAAAACAAGCGCGTGAGGTCGCGAGAAACATGGCGCACGATTCAAGAAAAAGAACGAAATTAGGAGGGTCGACGATAAACACACGCAAACACACACACACATACATATATATATATATATATATATATATATATATATATATATATTTATATATATATATATATATATATATATATATATATATATATATATATATATATATATATATATGAATATATATGAAAGGTGAATATGTCCATGTGCCGGTTCATGTATAGAAATAAATTGGTAAATTCAACAGGATATCAGTTTTGTTCATCCTTTATATAAGACTGTGGTCCACATTCTAGTCGTTTCAATGATGCTTCATTTCCACACAAAGAGAAATTCATAATAAATTGTCGAACTACTTGCCTTTTTTTTAATTCATAACAGAAAAAACTACATTTCCTTCAAAATATATTAAGTAGGACATAGCAGATAAAACTACAAAGCAATATTGGCACTAATAATAACGTAAATTATGGAACTTAATCACCATAAACACTCTGAAACGAGAGTTCATGCCTAAAAAACCATCATCAATGCTCCTGGCCCCTCAGTTGTCAGAATTTAGTCTGCAGTTGATAAACGCCGTGATTTCTGTAGACTTCAATTAAAGTGGTTTTTATATCACCTTTACTCTTCCCTACCTGCAAAATGGTGATAAAGATAGAATACATACTTCAATATAATCCAGATTAAGACTTCAAAAGCTTTTTCTTCTTGAGTATAAAAATGCATGCCTCAAAAATTCCAGTCATAAGGAAAACTCTCTCTCTCTCTATTCGTTCAGTATACGGAAATATATCTTTTCCATCTCCTCCTTCATTATAAGCAAATACAGCGAAAATCCTGAAAACCGTAACCTCAGTACACCCGAATCCCCTAAAGACCGAAGATTGTTTTTGGAATCCCGAATCTTCCGTTCTTTAATATCATCATTTTTATTCGCAGTAAACCGAAATCCTTCAACTCCGAATACCGAAACAAATTTCGATCATAAATTCAAACTTTACGCTTACTCCCCCCCCCCCCCCCCCATAAAACTGAGACTCAAGTGAAACTTGGATATGTAGTTTACCTGCTCAATTCCCGACACATGCTGAAACAAATTAATTACGGTTAGAAAGCACTGTACTTGGCTTAGACAAATACCCGCAAAATGTCCCAAGGGCACGCGAGGTTAAAACAATACATGACACTCGAGATTATACAGACTAGGGTGAAAATAGGCTATTCGGAAGGCTTTGCCTCATAAAAGACAGCCAGCTTTTAAGGAGAATTATTCATAATTAAATACTTGTAGGAAAGCCATTTAAGAAATAGTTTGTGTTTCTGCGTATTATCTAATTGTAATTGATGCTATTCATTTTTATCCATGATCAATAGAACATTTTTTTCTTTTGTTTTTTTTAATTCAATATCAGGGCTTTATTACCCAGGCATGTGGCCTCGCTTTAGTTGTTTTTTTTTTTTTTACGCAGACCAACAAAACAGTATTCTAAAAGCCAGATGCACTCAATTAATTTTCAATCGAGAGAAAGCATTACATACGAGTATTTATGTAGCCATGACTATCTTTTGTCTTCACTCTCGTGTCAAGATGCAGAACGACCAGCAAAGCGTCGTAGGATTAAACTATCTTTACAGAATGAAATCAGTCTGATCGATGAGTAGGAATCTGTGCCAAAACCTACATTAAAAGAAATTAGGGGAAACAAATCAGCATCGCAACATCTATTATTTCCGATATTATAGAATTCTATTTTCTTTAGAATATCTGAAATAGTAGATGTTCCGATGCCGAATTTTTTCCCTAGTTTCTTTAATGTAGGTTTCGGTCCAGATTCAATAATAATAGTATCGAGGCCAAATGTGCTAAGAGAAACATCAAAACAGAATATTTCGGACAAGAAATGTAATATGCTATTGAAGATTGCAAAACCCTGCGATATCTTACATTTTAAGTACCATATATATATATATATATATATATATGACAATCTAAAACTACAAAATCAATACTGGAACAGTGTATTCAGTGAATTATGGAGACTATCACCAGTGATCTCTGTAATGAGAGAGAGAGAGAGAGAGAGAGAGAGAGAGAGAGAGAGAGAGAGAGAGAGAGAGAGAGCTCATGTTTCCACAAACTTTCAGTTTTGGACAAGGAACCGATTTTTTTTTTTTTTTTTTTTTTTTTTTTTTTAGGATTTCTATATAACTGGAACTCCAAGTTTTGGGAGAAATGTGGTCCTGGACTTTCAATTTCAAAATCTTACAGAAATGCCTTTATCACCCTTACGTTTCCCAAAATATCTGCAAAATGGTGATAAGGAGAGAATACGCGAATCAATATAATCGAGATTAAGTGTTCAAGCCCCCTTTTTCCTTGAGTATAATGATTCATGGACTGAAATTCCCTGCAAATTGAATACTATCTCTCCTCCTTCTTTTATGAGCAAATACAGTGAAACTCCTGAAACCCGTAACCTCAGTATACCGGAAACTCCTCAAGACCGAAAATTGCTTTCGTTCTTTAATTTCATTCATTTTTTGCAGTAAACCGAAGCCCTTCAACTTCAAAAACCGAAGCAAATTTCGATCCAAATTCCAACTTTACGCCTTTTTCCCACAATAAACCGAGACTCACTTGAAACTTGGAAATGTACTTTACCTGCTAAATTCCTGGCACATGCTGAAACAAATTAATTACGCTTAGCAAATACTGTAGTTGGCTTAGACAAAGACCCGGAAAATGTCCCAAGAGCACGCGATGTTAAAACAACACTTTACAAGCGCGCCTACACAGATTAGTGTTGAAAAAAAGCTAATCGGAAGTCCTTGCCCCATAAAGAGAGCCATCTTTTAAGGAGAATTATTCATAATTAAATGCTTGTCGGAAATCCATTTAGACAGATTTTGTGTTTCTGGTTATTATCTAATTGTGACTGATGCTATTCATTTGTATCCATGATCAATAGAACATTTCTTTCATTGCCCAATTTCAGAAAATAGAAACCGCAGCACTAATGATAGATCCAGCTGTACGCAAGACCTTTAATTCTACAGTTAACGCGATTTGCCCCGATCCCGCATACTCCTGCCCGGGAACTGACACTTGTTGTCCCTCTTCCACTGACACTGGCTGGGGATGTTGCCCGTCACCTGAAGTAAGTAGCCCCTACCTCTTCTCTTTGTCTTTACAAAAATGTAGTACTTAAAATGTAGGATATCGCAGCGTTTTGCGATCTTCAAAAGCATATTACATTTCTTGTCCGAAATATTCTGTTTTGATGTTTCTCTTAGCACATTTGGCCTTGATACTATTATTAATGACAAATAATAGATCTAAACGTGTTGAAAGTTTTTGGATATATCTTATGAAGAGATATGAGATTTGCTTCATTAAATTAACTTTTGCAATTGTTTCTTTTTAATGTAAATTATAATCAGAAAACAAAATAATACCTTTATATATGTGGCAAATGTACGTCGAAATAAAAACCCTTACTTATTTCTACCTTGAAATCGTGGAAACGAGAAAATAGAATGCGATTACCCTAGGATGTAAGGTCTGACACTTCTACTACTGCTACTACTACAACTACTACTACTCTGCTGCTGCTATTACTGCCCCTGCGTGTTCTTATAATTAGGATAAAAAGAGAAAATGTCAATATTATCACAATTACTACCATTTTCAGGCCGTTTGCTGCATTGACAGACTACATTGCTGTCCAAGTGGGTCCGTGTGTTCTGGACTCGAGTGTATCACGGAAAATGTGAAGGAGGTTTGAAGGCCGCTGCTAAAACGATATGTTGTTTCATTTTGAGACCCACATCATCACGATTCTAAAATAGCATTACTACTATTTCCACCCTAGAAACCAATACTGTCACCTAAATTCAAAATGCCACTTCTACTACAACGACTTTCATTTGGGTGTTTGTTGCAGCAGCAAAGTGCTGCCCCAATGTTATTAATCGTGTCCCTTTACTCAAGTGATATTTTTTATATACTTAAACAAAATGGCAAGTAAATCCCCTTGCTTTAATATCCCAGCCACACTACTTTACTAAAAGAAGTGTCAGATTCCAGAAGAGTTAGCATGAGTGCTAATGAACTTTAGTTCTCTAAGACACACCAAATTCCTATCTAAATCTGACATAATGTAAAACATAAAGGGGGAGATTATACTGTTTGTGAATAGATCTGAGGGACTTTAACAACAGCAACAGCAACAATAATAATAATAATAATAATAATAATAATAATAATGTCCATGTGATTTCTCTAAATGATTTGAAATATCAATACATTTTTATCTTGGATATATTGCTTGATGTATTTATTAATATAAATTACATTTACGTTGACATAAATACCATTTGTTCATTATAGTTTTGGCAAAATATTTCATAGCATCTACCTGTAGAAGTCATGTAGTAGCCGCGATTAATATTCACTATATTTTACTTATATCTCCTTTCGATTGCTCTGCAAGTACATGTAAACGTGCATTTCTCGTCCTTATTTCATTTCATTGGCGATCTCTCTCAGACCTTTGTATGAATTCTACATCACTGAAAAAGGAAAGATGTGGCGTTCCTTTGTGAGAAGGAGCTAACTAAATACTTGCGGTTCCTTGTCCCGATTCGGTATTTTTAAGCTAAAATTAATAAACTCTCCCACTCTCTCACGTAGGTCACATTAACCCATTTTTGAAGCACAACACACTTTTATAAGCAGATGCACATATTGAGTCAGAGATAATGTTACGAAACGTTGAATAATCTATAGAAAGTAGGTCACATAGACCTAACATATGTGTGCAACACTCCTTCGTCCGAAGATATTCCATCACCGCAAGCTTTGTCTAAATGGATGTATTGAAATAAGAATTACAGATGAAAAATGTAAGCCAGCCGCCCGGAACAGGGAATCATATATTCCTCCAGCTTGTTAAATGTTAAATCAAAAGGGGACGCCTTGTCTGAAATGAGGTTCGTACGGTTCCTGCTCCAAAATTCGTACGATTATCACTACAAATATATAACGCTCAATATAGGATCGCACCACTAAGTGAGAGCATTCGCTTCATATCTTCTAAATTGAAGCTAAGATATTTACAGGTCTGAAGTTTTAGACCCACATTGCTACACCAAGTGACTCTTATTACACAAAGCGTGCCTATAACAGGATTAATACTGATCATTGCTGATTGTCGGATATTTGTGCCCAGAAAATGCCATAATAATGTTTTACAAAACTATAACACAATAATTATAATATAAATTTGGTATTTTAATAAATGTATGATTGTCTCGCTTAATCCTATTCGGAAAGCGTCCGATATGTAGACATTTGCATAACGCGTAGACAAACGAACACGTAAGCTACGCAGTTAAAAAAATAATTTGTATTATATTTTTAAGTACAATTTGTTTAAATGCACTGATTTCTACAATTTTCAACACTGAAATTGTAAATACGATGACAGAGAAATTGATCATTTGCTATTTGTTTAAGGAAACGGATAAGCCAAGATATGATACGGCATTGTCAAAGTTTTTCATCAAAACATAAAGAAGTTATTACCTACAATAGCACCGGTCAAAATGTTCGACACTGTAGTTACTAACACGTCCAAGTATGAGACTTATACGTCAAACTGTTCGACACTGTAGTTACTAACACGTCCTAGTATGAGACTTATACGTCAAACTGTTCGACACTGTAGTTACTAACACGTCCAAGTATGAGACTTACACGTCAAAATGTTCGACACTGTAGTTACTAACACGTCCTAGTATGAGACTTACACGTCAAAATGTTCGACACTGTAGTTACTAACACGTCCTAGTATGAGATTTACACGCCAAAATGTTCGACACTGTAGTTACTAACACGTCCTAGTATGAGATTTACACGTCAAAATGTTCGACACTGTAGTTACTAACACGTCCTAGTATAAGACTTACACGTCAAAATGTTCGACGATGTAGTTACTAACACGTCCCCGTATGAGGCTTACACGTCAAAATGTTCGACGATGTAGTTACTAACACGTCCTAGTATGAGACTTACACGTCAAAATGTTCCACACTGTAGTTACTAACACGTCCTAGCATGAGACTTACACGTCGATTTAAATAACGCCATTGAGTGTTTCTGTTGACACACGAAAAAGATATAAGAAAATAATATTTTCTTGTACACAAGGAATTTTAACGTTTGTCAAATATGTTCATTGACCAAGGCCGGGACGTAAGTCAGGAAATATAAAAAGAGTAATATTATCGTTGACTCTGGTAGAGTTTATACTATCGTTTAATCTCGTTGTTGATGGTTTCGTTGACTGTAAGGCAATATTTTCTAGTTTCTCGACTTTGTTAGGTCATGTGACCGCGATAATTTACTTGTGTTCCTGTAACAATAAAATTTTGGTGTGCTACTTTTTTTTTCGGTTACTGCTACTTATTTCTTGGCGACGAAAGATTCAATACCTTTTCTAATTATACCGAGGCAGTTTTCAAACCTCTCACGAACAGACTTTCACATCTTGCACTATCAAAAGACTACATTATCTCAGAGAATTCAATATATACTAGGGCTCAATCGAGTTTTCCAATCGTGATCATACTGGAGAAATCTTCTGTTAAGAGCTGAAAACTGTGTTGCTGTGTCTGAGAACAATTCTTAGTGGGATTATTCCATCTGTTTCTATCATCGGTCATTTTGAAAGTAACACGATTGCATGTTGGGTATTCATCTTAATTTGTACAATGTAATGGTTTTCTTCAAACTGACTGAGGCGGGGAACTTTATGATCCCATTGTAGAGACTATGTTGTACGCCTTTTTCCAATCTGAATGATTTTCTAATGTTCACCTTCTGATCTATACCATTACTGGAAGATCGCGCTGTGCGTTCTTTCAATATAAATACTGATCTGCACTATCACTTTAAATAAATATTATTTTATTTTAATAATACCTTCTATGTCTTTGGAAACTAATTTTGGCAAACAAAACTTTAATAAATATTCCTAAGAAAATGACCACATCGGAAGTTCGTGCAGCGGGAATTGCAAATCCTGCTGCGCGATCTTCCAATCCTGCACATTGTTGCCCAACATAACATTTTTATTTCTCGTATATTTTTTTAAATATGAAAATTACCACTTTTAAGAGAATGAAACGACATATTCAGTTTAGAATATGCATGGAACTTCGCGCACCTGTTACTTAATCTACATAAAGTAGTAAGTGCAGCACGTTCATCCCATCATGACAAGAAACTAACATAATGAGAACGTTCTGAATAAATGTACCCATCTTTAAATATATATATATATATATATATATATATATATATATATATATATATATATATATATATATATATATATATATATTACAATTTAAGATATTCATTACTTCATGAAACAAGTTCCACCTTGGCTACTACTGTTTACTAAGATAAGAAGAACATTGGTAAGTCGCGTAGCGTGCTTTTCCAAACTCATTTTCATGTTGTTGCCCTTCAAACTAATTTTCAAAAGGAAATTAACAAATTTAAGATAAGGAAATATACATTACACCGACATTTAATAGAAAAAAAGAGTTTTTTAGTTCTATATAATATCTGACATTTATTACTGATTATAAGAAGGAAATTTGTAGATTGCGCAGCGTGAACTTCCATTATTGGTAGCTTACTGTTTGTCAAAACTATTTTCTTAAGGAAACAAACGACAATATTAATATAAACTTATATTACAATTGTAACGCGAATAATTTATTTTATTCCTTGTTTTTTTTTTTTTTTGTTTTTTTTTTGAGAAGCAATACACAGACTGTGCAGATCAAGGTTGACACCGGAAGATTGCACAGCGCTATTTAAAAATTGTTGTTACGTAAAGATCGCGCAGTGCGATTTGCAAATCACGCAGATTGGAAATTTGTGAACATTAGTTTAATTGTGCCGCTTACAAAAGAATTGAAGCAGTTTCACATCTTTTGCAATGTACAGAATGAGAATAAGATAAGGTCTCAATCACTGTGTGTGAGTTTCGGGTAGAACAATTATTTAGTTAGTCTGAATATGTGTTTCTCAGCATAAACTCTCAATGTCCGACCTGGGTATTTTACAATCGCTCAAAACGTCTGTCCTTTCAGACATGACAGGCTTTAATGACCAGTTATGGAGGCCTTATTATACATAATGACTAATACCTGGGAATTCGTCACCAGGTTTAGACAGTATAGAAACAATGGCTCATGTTGAAACCATAATTATAATCATATTCATAAGCCATGGGCGAATCTCAAAATTTGATATACCCGCATTTTTGAGTGTGTGTGTTTGTGATATATACGCTGCATATTTGGTATACTGCAAGATGCATACATTTTGCATTATAAGGTATCGATGCTTGCCAAGTTTTCTTTTAATAAAACTTTATATAAACTTTATACAACTAGTGGTACATCAAAGATACTGCTTACATACTATACGAATATATTACTTATCCAGCATGCAAATACACATTTTCATTCGAGGTAAGATTGACTACAAGAAGCTTTGTATTGAAGGAGGGAGTGAACTCTTCAAGTTCCTACCTAGTGTGTCCGCTACAAAACATAGTTCTTGCATCTATTCCCAATCGTGTTGGACATTTTTAATTTTCTTTTTTTTTTTATAAACTTGTACATTCGTTCAAAAATGATAAAATAAATAAAAGAGTCCGTCGAAACAATTGGGGAATAATCCAAGCAAAATGACGAAGCAATTGGGGAGTAAGCCAAGCAAAATGACGAAGAAACAGAAGGTAATTTAAACTTTAAAGTTATCTACAGTTGATTTAAGTAGTTATTATGCTCGATTTACAATTGCTGCAGACCATAAGATTCGGTAGTATTTCTCTCTTCTATTCTCTCTCTCTCTCTCGGCTGGTCGGCCTGTCTGTTTCTTAGTTTTACAACCATAGATCCTGAGAGAGAGAGAGAGAGAGAGAGAGAGAGAGAGAGAGAGAGAGAGAGAGAGAGAGAGAGAGAGAGAGATGCAATTAGGCATTTGAACATATTTGAATAGTTTGTTTCAGAATCTTTTTATGTTTTCTTTTACAAAATAAAATAGATTGCAGCATGTGTGTACCAGTAAGGTCATTGTCGTGCCAAGCATTTGTAACTTTGTATCAATAGCATGGTGTCAATGTAAAAAAAAACTTGCAATAGAGTACATGTACCGTTATAGAACGGTTCAGATTAATAGAGGATGTTTGGTGTAAGTTCGTGTTCCAGGTTTTCATCCAGCTCAGATTCCTGTTTCTCTCTCACTGCAAATTTCCACATAGTGTTTCCTTCACTTCTAGCAAGAGAGGTTGATATATTGACTTTCTATTATCTCCGTTTTCTGAAGATTTGTAGAACAATTTCAAGGGAGACATTATAACACATTAAGGCAAGGAAATAGGTAAATCAAAACTTATGAAGCTCTTTAAATTAATTATAAATACAACTCTATCAAATTTTTAAAAAAATTCATGCATACATTAGCAATTATAAAATGCTTTAAAATAGTAGACTTGAAGTAAGGGCATTTTATAAGTATATATATCACATTTACTTACTTTGAGTTTCAATCAACTAAAATAGTGTTTTACATTGAATCAGGAAATATACGTCAGACATATTTGTATCGATATTTAATTCTAAACTCACTAATTTACAAAAATGTTTAACTTCTGACGCAATAACATTTTGACAATAATACACAACAAAAATGGTTAACCTATTGCTTGGTTTGCATTTTAATACAATGATTTCATGTATTATATTATGTAAAAGGTCTAAAAAAAATTAAATCGAATAAATAATATCCTTTACCTTAATGAAATACTTGGTAGATAGTCTTAACACATTTATCCATGACTCGAGTTCCAATTGTTCTGAAATATCTTTCAAACCACCAAATAGCATAATCAGTATATTAAAATCTAATTGATCACAGAAATCACAGTAAATCTCTAAAGGCATATATGAAACTATTTTCTCCATTATGTCGTTTCCGTCTTCCAGGGCTGAGGTACAATTCATTGATATGTATAAAATATGATCATTACTTTTTTTTCAGCATAAAGAACACAGTCTATGTCCTTCTTTTATCCCTTAAATTGATCTCGAATATTCCATTATAATGCTTGAGTCAATATAAGCAAGTTTTAATTCTATATTCAATTTAAAAAAATCAATTTAATCATTTAGATGGATTTCTGTTCTCATTTCATGTTTTCTTTCCTCTTTACCTGTATTCTAGTCACAATTAAATTTTTTCAAGATAATTTGTCTGGAAACCTTCCATCGAAAATAAAGTCATTGTGAAAATATTCTAAATCATTATTTTTAGTACCGTAAATATATCACATATAAAATAATTGTTACTATATTTGCAATCAAAAATAAAATTACTAACAATCAACAGGACAATCTCTTTAGTCACTAGAATTACAGATGTTCTACAAATACGTCCAAAAAAGCGAGCTCCATTAAAATCACTCGCAAGCATGCTGTAGTTGAACCTATCGGCAATCTTTGACGATAACCTTGTACTCAGGGCGAACACTAAAAATAGATCTACAGGAAAGAGTACACACGATTATTGGTGGTAAGAAAATAATAAAGGCCAACTTGTGGACAACTTAGAACGTTATCATTTCTAAGGAGTGGGAGATGAACTCCATCTTTGTGGAGTAGACCTTGAGAATGTATGTTCTTGTTCGATACGGCTCTGCCCTATAGTCAACCATATGTCATATTTTGAATCAACAAGTGTAAGGGCACTTTCACAAAGTTGTTTGCCGCACACAAGTTTGAATCATAAGCATGTGTATATGAGGCTTTTCTAACACAATGGCTACCTTTTCAATGTACAGCCTAACCCATGTGAGACCCCCAACACCTTGCCACCAAACTGAGATTCCCAATCTTTGGAGGCCCAGATTTATCCCATCAGGTCTGATGGCAGCATGGTTGAACTCCCTAATAGCTATATCATATGCAGCAATCCAAATTCTTGGGCAAGGTTTGTCACCTGAAAACGTAAGAAGGAGGTTAATAATGTGCTTCTTCTTGAATTATCTATATAAGAATCCTAAATACGATAATCTTTTGTACCTACCACCTCCATCGAATGTGACGTTTATAGGATGACCAGCACCATCTGGCCTAAATTTACTCCTCTGACGAAAGTTGCTTGAAATATGTAGTGGCTGCATCAAGTCTTAAAGGAGTGTGTTCTGTGTAATTTAGCATCAATACATACTTGATGAAGTCTTTCGTGGGACGGACACGTTCACTGGTTTCGGGACGACCCGCAAATAAAATCATAGTTAGGTCAGGATCAAAAGAGCCTGACTGACCTTCGGGTTAACTAACCATTCTAAAAAGAACGAACATTTCTCAACGATACAGCGGGATATTAAACAACCCATTGTCAGGATTTGTTCAATGTAGTATTCGCTCATGAATTGAAACAGTAACAAATCAAAATATCCAGGATACACAGGAAGAAGTCGAAAAGCGGATTAAATGCGGCTTTTTTGTGTGCGTTTTTTTTTTTTTTTTTTTTTTTTTTTTCTTCAATATCTGCTCACTTAAATAAGTTCTGAATACTATTCAGTGCATACTCAAAAGATGAGTAACTCACATACCAAATTAACTGTCAATGAAGTCATTAACAACAGAGTCCTGGTAAGTGAGTTATCATGCGCCAATCCCCTCTTGTCTTTGAAATGAAGCCTATTGGTAATAGCCTCAATGCAATCAATGATTTAGTAGCATAAGAACCTGCTATTTCGTTCTCAGTTAGACAATCCAAGTAATTCTTTATCAATTCATGCAATGCATCAAGGTTTATTAGTGACTTTCCTGCATCCCATAAAGGGAAAATGGTTGATGGTGTTGCAAGTGCCTGCTATCTGGCATGGAATTGATATATATATGTGAAGGTGGAAAACGAAAATTGCTTTCCTTTTGAATGCGGGACCTAAAGAGGGATTGAAACTGTAAGGGCCATTAGTAGGATGGGTGGTTGATGTAGCACCGCATACACAGGAAATAAAGGTAGTATTGGTGTGGATCCTTTTCTGTTACCTTATTGCCTTACAGCTGGCTGCGGTCTCATCCAGACATAAGTTGTTGACAGTCGCTTGGACAATAACTTCAGCATCTCGTATCATAAACTCAAATACTAACGCTAACATCAGCTAGTGGTTTGATTATTTATTTATTTATTAATTCATGTATGTATAAGCTATGTTTGTGAATGATAATGCCTGCTGAAAACCATTTTGTTTTTAAAGGAGATAATGATGATGATGATGAGTATGATAATATGGTGTTGTTGTTGTAATATTGCTCCAGCAAGTAAAGCTCCACATTCACCCACGTATTTGCATATTTACCAAGAATGCAATATTAAGCCATGAGAAAAAATAATATTGGTCGAGTCGTATGATCAACTTTCGTAATGTATTTTGATTAGATATCAGCATGCAGCAGTAGTACCAGTTGTGGTAGCAGCGGAACCAAAGTTGTATTAAAAGTAGCGGCAAGGCTGCCTGCATGATTCTAACATCCCCTACGTTAGTGTTACAAAGATCTAAAAGTGACAGCGTAACATCGTCAATAACTCAATTTTATTAGTCGGATCTTTTACAACAACAATGATTCATTGCAGACAACGAATAGGTGAAGTAATTCCACATTCGATTGCTTTTTTTTTACGTACTCGATCTATGCCTTCTATCGCTGCATTGAGTAGTATTAAAATCGTAAAGGAAAAGCGGTAATTGTATCCATGCGCGAAAAGAAATAGTGCAGGATCAAATTGCCAGAAGCAAATTGTCCGATCATTTAGCAGTCAGGCAAATATCGTATTAGTGTCCGTCAGTGTGAATTTCCTGTGTTTTAGTCAACAGCCAAATTTTGAAGAAATTAGTGTTACCCATTGCGTCTGTAACGGAAACAAAACTTACTTAGAGTATACGCTTGTGTATTGTTTTCCTGAAGAAAGCGGAATTATATACAGGACAGCCATTACAGTTTGCTCTTCTATGGTCTAATGCGACTGACCACGCTTTATTGTCGAACTACAGCAATATCAGTTAAAAAAGGATGTCTAACAACTTCAATATTCATTCAAAATTTTCTTGTAGCATCATTACAAACTTAACAAACACAAAGTTAGTGTGACATATAAGGGTTATACTCTGCATCGGCCGGAAGACTCTCATTGCGTGACAGAATCCAACGGCCGTAGTATAGCGAGTAACGCATCCGCCAGTTGAGTGGTTTTTGTGGCTTTGTGGGTTTAACGCCATTTTTCAGCACAGGACAGGCTATACATGGCGGCCAGTATATTCGGTGAAGGAAAAACCCAGGAAAACCTCAGGAAGAACCACCGACCCAGGGGAAGCTACTGGCAAGCTTTCTTACATACCCACTTTGGCCAACCCACGCGGACAGAAGTGAGATGTCAGTGATCTGTAAAGGCGAGCACCATAGACCGCTGGGCCACCCGGGGCCCCTGGACGGTTTCCGTCAACTTTATCCAGAAGACGAATATTGATTGCCATATCTTTTCTTGTTACTATAAAACTATCAAGAATGAATTTGCTCACAAAACCGTGTGCTTGAATGCAGACAAGCATGAACTGCACGTCTAAATGATGAAAATATGTTGGAATTTAACCGAATGATAAAAACAAACGACCTTTTACGCCACTAACTAATAATGTTTCTAGTTGATTTGTGCAATTTTGTATTAATCTGGCGATGTTGATTTTAAAAAGACGCACTTTCTGAACAAAATTTAACTTTTTCAAACCATCAAGCTGGTCCCTGGGTGACTCTCTAGCATCTCTCGAAATGCCACTGCCACTACATCAGTTGTTGTCCACTACTTTCTTGCAGAAACGCCTGCTTTTGATTATTTTAGGGACAGAGTAAATAATCTGCAATTTTGATTATTTTGATATATTAATAATATTATTGCCGTATATTCGCTTATAATTTGAATCCAAATGCAAACAACATAGACCCTGATCTGCTGTCGCATAATGCGCCGGCAGATCAGGGTTTGTGTTGTTTGTTCTACTGATTAGTCCTTACAAACTGCATAGATCCAGTCTGCCGGCGCAGTATGCGAAGGCAGATCTGGGTCTATGCAGTTTGCAGTCGGTATCGACTTATACGCAAGTATATACGGTAATTTGTGAGTACAAAGCTCGACCTTACTTCTCATGTGCGTCCTTCAGAAGGTTGCTAGTTCTGCGTGGCCAATTGCACCTTATGAACTTTTATAGGTAAAAAATAAAATATATGAAAAAAACCAGCTTGTAACTTCGATGAAAATCCATTTTTGTGTATAAAGAACATGCAAAGCTAGTGTAATCGGTGCTGTTTCAAGTTCATATTCAAAGCACACAGGAGCAGACATTTTTATTAGCTGTTTGCTTCAGACAGCTCATGGCGTTCCCAATAGTATTCAAAAATAGCTGTTAACCCAAGCAGTTGAAGGACATATATAAGCATGTTAACACTCGCTACATTGTGAGAGTTGTAGAGCAAACACCTTTGCCCTCTAACACCCTCTCTTTCAGCGGTACCCCAAAACCCCGAGTGGAACCTTACCTGCAACTGGATAGAGCAGTTTAACAAACCCTGTTTTTCTTCTAGACAGTGTGTGCGGTAGCAGCGAGACAAAATTATAGGATATCAATGGAATAAGAGAGACAACCCAACAAATTCAAAAACTTTTCAATATCTAGAGGAGTTACCTCCCCTAACTTAAAAGTACGCTTTCGGAGATTTGCGATAACCTGATTTGTTATTAGGCGAATAAACGCTAATATATACATAGATACTTCAGGTAACGCGCCATGTTATAATCCGATGATAAATTCGTTTTGTATATGCTTTTCTTTCGCATATTGCCATATTTATTGCACGTGCATCATAAATACTTCGCTAACATGCTCATGAATAGTGGAAATGAAGTTCAACGGAGGACCGCAGAAAGTATTCTCAGGTCAGGGGAATATCTAAAAAACAAAATACTCATTGGAAAGATACATACCCACAGAAGATCTTTATAACAACATAAAACGAAAATTGAAACAATTATAAACGTATGATCGTGATATGTTGCATAAGATTACATTGTAAAAATTTGGGACTTTTTCAATAAAACTGATTGAACTGTCTTACTTTTCTACAAATGTAATAAATGCAAAAGTATTTTACCCACATTTCGCTTGAAGCTGAAAATTTCCTTTCCGACAGAATGTCATTCACTATAGCCGTCTGTGACATTGAGGCACTGGGAACTTATTTATAATTACTTACAACAATTAAAAAATTTAAAGTGAAGGATAATGTGCACTGAAAACGGATACAATTGACCTTGTTTGATAAATATTTTCAAATGAGGGTATATATATATATATATATATCTATAATCATCGAGGAAGTATATAAATTCATGGTTAGCATGCCAGATTCGGGACCTGCATGATACGGTTTCTCAGCCAGGACCGGTTCGGCTCTGCAGCCGAGGTGTGTTTCTGGATAAGGTAATTTACCCTAATTTCCTCAGCACGCTATAGCTTAGTATGTGCTGATGTACCGTTAAACACCAAAAACAGACTAAACAAAACAAATGAAAGATGACTTTTTCACAGATAATGAATAAACGAGGCATGGGTTGATAATTTGGTCACCACAAAAATTAAATGTATATTGTCAATTATATCATTCAATGACTGTTAAATATTAAACGTGGGATAAATTTAGATTTTTTTTTTCGTGAAAAGAAAGAATCAGATGAAAAGTCTTTAATCCTTTCCTCGAGTATAAAAAAGTATTCTTTAGCTTCCCACCCTTTTTCGAGGACATTAGTCTTCGTCCGCGCAGTTAGCACTAATGCTACTGGTCCACATGGCTACACCTTCGAATTGAGCGGACCTGATAAATATGCACCGTGTAAATAAAGAATAGCGAATCATGAAGAAGACAGAGAAAAAGGAAAGTAAATAATACATTTGAGCGAAAAATGCTAAAAACTAAAAGACTGGGGCCTAAAGTACCATATAAGTGACGACTGATTACTTGCTCGACTTGTAATTCCTAATTCGTTATCATAACCATGTGTTTTTGTTTACACTTGTTTTGAATACCTAAAATGACTTTTTAGCAATACAGATTATAAAACTACAGTAAAAACGTTTATTATTAATTTGGACGAAACGCGCATAATGTCAGTTATAAGAATTTATATCGACGATTTTGTTCAACCGCTCTGTGCGTGTCAGTGTTCTGAATGTGCTATAGTAACTCGACCAACATGGACTGTTCCATCGACTTTTCCTTGGAATACTTATTAGGACCGGACCACCTCATAAATAAGTTTATAAGTGTGCATGCAATGTGCATGCAATGTGCATAGGTAAAATAATCGAGATAATTTTCTGCCCTATTATATACGCAGGATGCATAAGCTGCATTACCTAGTTTTGAGTGAACTAGGGTCCTTACTAATATTTAATTGAAAGGTTACACCGACAGGTCTTTCTGGTTGGCCTCTATCATCGTGTCTTTCCGCATGCATGTAAATAAGGGGCGAATATAAATTAATGGTATTAGAAAAGAAAAGCACGTGTATTTCCTAGTCGGAATTTCTTATATATCTGACAGGCGCTCAGCTTAAAAGTGTAAGAAAATACGAAAATAAATTCTGCTTCACTTGCGTACAATTTAAAGAAACAGTTAAAGCCTCTTTTTGTGGCTACTAGTGGCTACTACCACGACAGTGTTTTTGTTTTGTGTGGCTACTAGTGGCTACTACCACTACAGTGTTTTTGTTTTTTGTGGCTACTAGGACTACTACCACTGCAGTGTTTTTGTTTTTTGTGGCTACTAGGACTACTACCACTACAGTGTTTTTGTTTTTTGTGGCTACTAGGACTACTACCACTACAGTGTTTTTGTTTTTTTGTGGCTACTAGGACTACTACTACTACAGTGTTTTTGTTTTGTTTGGCTACTAGTGGCTGCTATCACTACAGAGTTTTTGTTTTTTGTGGCTACTAGGACTACTACCACTACAGTGTTTTTGTTTTTTGTGGCTACTTGTACTACTACCACTACAGTGTTTTTGTTTTGTTTGGCTACTAGTGGCTACTACCACCACAGAGTTTTTGTTTTGTGTGGCTACTAGGACTACTACCACTACAGTGTTTTTGTTTTTTGTGGCTACTAGGACTACTACCACTACAGTGTTTTTGTTTTTTGTGGCTACTTGTACTACTACCACTACAGTGTTTCTGACTCTCCGACAAAACGATTAAGAATTTCTCTAATAGGTTCATTTACTACTACTGCTATTTTTATTTCAAAATTTCAAAGAAATGGCAAAAAGAACCCCCTACTATATTATATCCTCATTATAAAAATAATAAGATTATCATATATCAGCAGCTTTATTATTAGTACTAGTCGTGTTATTTAAAAAAAATAACACCTTCCTACCCAAAAGATTTCTCTTCACAATTTGAAATATCAACAGATTTTGCGATTTAAGACATAAATTTAGTTCTATAAATTACATTGACCATTTCTTCATAATAGTTTTGGCAAACAGTTTGCCAGCAACAACCTGCTGTAGTCATAGTATATACATGATTAGTATGCAATATAGCGTATTTAGATATATATTCGACTGATCTACTGGTACAAAGTGATCGTACATCTCTCTTCGATCTTTCTTTTTTGGACACCTCTCTCACACCATTTTTGTGCTATGTGCAATCCTAAATTTAAAAGAAGAGAACTTGCGTTCTTAGGAAGTATGGGCTCGAAAGATACTTCTGGTCCCATAACATGAGTCAGTGTTTTTAAGCAAGGAATAATGAACATTGACCAGTAGGTCACACTAATCCAGTTTTGAAGCCCGACACAAGTTTATCTCAAGATGCATCCATAGAGCCCAGACACAGTTGACATCTCGGCTGTTTGCGGCATATGTGAATCGCATAACGAACATTCCAAAACCACCCAGTCCAATCTGATCACATAGCTTGGTGTAAATGTTACTAGCGTAGATTGCTGGTTGGGCAAAAGATTGTCCATCCAAACTGGTCAACAAGGCAGGCTTAGGTCTATAACATTAACGAATTAAAATCTTGATCACACCCAATTTATTCGTCGAATCTAATGAAATTTGCAGCATGTACATAACAACCCTGTGTGGTTCATCGCACATTTTTTTTTCAAAAAAAAAGAAAAAGCACCGTATTGAAGAATAGAAAAGCTAACTAGTAGGCGGAGCATCCTTCATTTTTCCACGAGAACAGTTAAATAAACCAGAAAGTAGGTCACAGGGACCTAACTTAGGTATACAACACTCATTCACTCCAAGATGCACTCACACTGCAAGTTTGGTCTCAATAGATGTTTTGAAATACGAATTTACAGTCAAAACAGGCAGGTCGGGCCGACGCACTGACTGAAGGAGTGAATCCCACATACTGCCCCCCTTAACAGCTTTGGGGGAACTGCGACCGGACTAACAGCAAGTGTGTTACTGGTTCGAATAATGGACAGACCAGCTCGGGTCGTCTGCCGCGGTCGGTCTATGGACAAGGCACTTTACTATATTGCTTGGCATTAAATAGTCTTTCGATTACTCATACGCCGTTTACACCAAACAATAAATTAATCAATTAATCTAGAAGCATAGAAAAACAGACGACATTGTGACCCGAAAACTGGCTCGATTATGAACCGAAGGTAACGTTTTATTTTGTACTTGCCTAACGCTATATGTATCGCACGTGCTGCATAAATACTCGGCTGACATGCTAAATAATGATAGATATTCTTTGTCAGGCGAAAATGTAAATGATGAATGATTGATTGTAAAGATACATACGTATAGGAGGTGCAAATAAAGATAGAGAAGAAAACTGAAACAAATGTGTATGAGTTTGATATATTATTTATCTCACCCAGAGCCCGGAACTGTTAAATATTGCGCTACTTCTTTTAGCCATAAAATCGTGATCGAATGATAGGGAACTTAATCAGTAGAAGACAAGTTACAATGTGTTTCGTTCACATTTATTTTGTTCTCGTAATTTTTTTTTTTTTTATTACTGTTTTTTGCGGGGATGTAAATAATTATTCTTCTGTAACTCTGACAAAAGAATTATTCTTAGCGGTTATCTTTCAATTCCAGTTTAGTGATATTGGTATTTGAATTAGTTCATTAGCTTTTGAATCTCCTTGTCATTTTGCTAGATTTCATTATTCCTGTATTTCTGAAATTGTCCAAGTGCGGATTATAAAGTGTCATAGTCGTCAAGCGATTCCTTTATTGTCTCCACGTCACTCTCTAACGCACTCTCTAATGCATGTATCTCCGATCTCCGAGTTTATCCTCTGTTCAAATGGTTGCAACTACCGTTGAATGTCTAGGATTTCGTCTGTTCTTTGCATTTCATTTTGTAGTGTTGTACGGCATTAGATAAAGTATTAAAACTCTGTTTGAGCAAGTTAGTTGCTTCTAAAATTCTTTCCTTTTGTCACCAATATGTTGCTATAACTGTGGAGCTCTTTCGCTTCACTGTTCAATAGCTTCTATTTTATTGTCTACTTGTTCTCTCCATTTTTTTTATTTTACCTTTTTATTTACCTTTTACCTTTATATCAAACGGATCGAGGAGACTACCTGAAAGAATGAAAATATTTAGACCTAGCTTTGGAATTGCTATCTGAAAAGTTAGTTCACGTTTAATGTTCCTCGTGTGCACGTGACACACGTATGTCTTGAATTTGGGTATTTAATTCTTTGTGGTATTTGTTCCTGTTTGTGAGTAGTTATGTATTTAATATACGTTTAAATCTTTATTATTTATTACACACGACAATTTGTGAGGAATAAATACACTAACACCTATCAAAAGTCCAGTGAAAATATATTTGTATTTTACATCATCAACAGAAGGCTGGCAGAAATCATTAGATTTAGGCTGCCGTGGTTTATCAAGTTCTAAATTATTCTCTCTGGGTTGAGATGGATACGTAGATAAATCTGAGTGAGTATATTCACATAAAACACAAGCATCATCCATCATACCGAGTCAACAAACCACGTGCTCTCGATCTTGTATTCAAATAATCCAATGTCTTTGCTCTGTTTTGGTTCAACTATGCAGTTTCTCTCATTAATGTTTGGATGGATTTAACATCTATAATTCTTTCTTGTTCAGTTCCATCTGGATAAATTAAATTAAACAGACGGTTGCTTCCTTAAAATGCTATACCGTTAGCTATTGCTCCTCCAATAATTACTCCTGCTACTGCGTTTATTGTGTTGGAAGGAGAGGAATATAGACTACGCAATAACTCTGCTCTTAAGTTGTATTTATAAGCAACATATTTTGATGCTGATACCTGTTATTTCCTTTAATCGTGAATGATCAGTTTCGTCTTTGCGTGTTATGAATTCATAATGTTAAAATATGTTTTCTTCAAAATATTACTAACGTATATTCTTGACACTGCGAAGATCAGTACATCGCGTGACGCTGCGTGATTCTCATTTAGGATCTATCTGGTAAGCAAAATGTTGTTGTTTACTTCTAATGAACCGTAAACATCAATGTGACTAGTTGATAAAAATCTAACATATTCAAACTTCGAGTTTATAAAAAAATTGTATAGGCCTGACTTTGTTTTTTAGAATGACATACTACTGTGAATTATCTACAGCGTTAACTTGTATTAACCAAGCAAAACGTGAGCATAGTTAAGTCCGTATGAGTAGCATATAATTTCAGCGGGTTCATTTCAGACTTAAAATTGATCATCAATCCTTTCATCTTTATTTTTTTAAATCCCAGGTTCGGAGTAATTGAATCCTTCTAACAGTTGAAACTACTTCAATAAAATTCACAGCTAAATCAATACTATCTGCATAATTGTGACTTGGTACCATGCGAAAATCATAAAGCAATACGCATCCCGCCATATGATTAGTTTGGTTTATACCAATTCATGCAATATTCTATTTTATCCGTTTCAGTTTTCAATGCCTATATGTATGTTACAAGCTTCTGTTCTAAATCAGTGAAATTGTTTCTTATGCATTTCATCCCTTTGTCTACTTTGTCTATACTACTTTGTCTGTACTACTTTGTCTATACTACTTTGTCTATACTACTTTGTCTAAACTACTTTGGCCCAGACCGATATTTTTTTTAACGGTTCTCGTTCAACAAATTATTGTGTCTGTTTAGAGCGTTCAACCTCAACATGTAACTTGTTGTATAACTCTTGAAGGGTAACACCTTTTATCGTTTTGGCTTTTTCATTTAAATTTGCAATATATAAATCATAAGTTGTGTTTACAGATTTAATCTTACAACTATTAAACCTATCTCTTTTGCAGCGTATCCTATCCTTCTGTTTATCTCCGTTAAATCATTCTTTATTTTCAGCTTTGACAGTGTATTGGTATTAACTGTTATCTTGTTGGTTACGTCAGTAGGTTTTGTGCTAAAAGCATTCACGAGCATTTTAATATCTAGATCATTTTATTTTTGCTAGGGGGCGGGGAGATTTCGTTGTTTAAATCTTTATATAATTGTTCTAGTTGAGATTGTAAGAACCATATTCTTCCAGTGATTGTTTGATCTTATCCATGTCACTCTTTAAAGCACATATTTCACTGTTTATCCTCTGTTCAAGTGGCTGTGCATGTTGTTGAATGCTAACTAATATGAAGTTTCATTTGATCAATCCCTTACTGTTGCCACTATATGAATAGCAGTTGATATTGTATTGAATCTCTCTCTCTCTCTCTCTCTCTCTCTCTCTCTCTCTCTCTCAACGTTTCCTGTGCATCTAATCTGTTTATCTCTACACTATCTTGCCTTCCTATGTTGCTAACTTTTTTCCTGATTGCGTTACTTGTCTCTCTGTTTCTGTTATACTACACAACTACAGTATTAAATTCCCATTGATTCATTTCAGTATCGTTTATGGTCGTGCTTACCATATCATCAATAGTGTTCAATTTACCTATGACAGGGGTTACTCTCTCATCGTGTTTTAAAGCTTGAGGAAGATCAGCTTTTCCTTGAAAGGTTTAGCCCCAAACCCCAGTAAAGTTAAACCAACCCGCTAAACGCCAGATGTACTATAAAACCTTTTGCTATTCCTGTAACCCCTTAATCAGCAGGTGTAAAATCCATCTGACCTGAAGTAATCGTCATGCTAACCTCTACCTAGTTAAAGGGATTACATGCTGTTTTCTATTTCTTTCCGACACTTCTGTAATGTTTGAGCTCGTTAATCAAATCATTTTTAATTCTCTTTATCTTCATCGGGCTGAAAATAATGTCATTGTCTGTCGGTGGCGTAGATAAAGGCAGCGTAGGATACAATGGTGGTGCAGTTTGTATTTTACTCCCATTTAAAGGTATGAGATAGACAGATTAAATCTGGGATTTGAAACAGTTTTATCAAGCTTTCCTGGTTGTGACAGTGTAAGTTCCAGTATGTGTTAAAGTTCTGGTATCTGCTAAAGTTTTGATTTCTTCCCTTTCGTATGAGAATTGAAATGTAATTATCCTCCTTGCCTCCAGTACACATATGTTGCGGTATTTAATTTCTTACTTTATCTGGTAGTATCCCTCCTTGGCACATACTTTATGCTTGCGATATTGAGGTCTACGGCACGTAACCGTAGGAACTTCATGAAATATGCCCTTCAGACGCACCCTTCTATTTACTACTAGCTTCTTGTTCTTCTGTATAACAGGCCAAAGCAATGCAAACAAATAAGCGTTAATTACAAAGAGAAATATCCCCAAACAAGGTGACTTATGATAATTTGAATCAATTGTTTACAGCTACGTAGATTTTGGCCTTAGCTATGGACTATGAGAAAAATTTAATATGTTCAAAAGTTTTAATCTGATTAATACGTTTTATCAAGATCGGACCTTTTACAAAAAAAATGGCGATAGTCATCCTGATCAAACTTCGTTACTGGCAATTTTCCATCAGATTAAAAGTAAGAAGCTATCGCCTGAAAACTTGAACAGAAACGTATTTGGACGAAGTTTAGTTAAGATACCTATTTCTGATGCTGTGGAATTATAATTACTTTTATTCTAACTTCATGGGATAAGCCACTAAATAAAACTTCAGAATCAACCAAAGCTGATAGTAGTATTAGTAATAGTAGCAGTAGTAATAGTAGTGGTAGTAATAGTAGCGGTAGATGTAGAGAATATTGTGACTCTTGTTATGTTGTTTTTTGTTTAGTGTGGTTGGGGAGTTGGGGGTGGGAGATGAGGTTGGAGGTGTTTCAGGGGGAGTACCATCCAGTGCAATGCATACCTTTGCGCCAAAGATTTCGTATTATGACTGGAAAATGCCTTTACTATAATGAAATTACATTTATGGACGAAAATCTCCATATAAAACATGCTTCAGGCTGTGATGAACAAATTCTGAAATACACATAAACTTGTACATTTACTGTATTTAAGCCACATGTAGATGATTTGGCAGTTTCTTGACACTTCTAAATGTTTGAATGCTAGTTAAAACTACGAGAATGCTTGTAAAATAATTATTTAACCCACTTATTAGCAGGAAAAAGTGTGTCAGTTGGCCTGACCTAGACCGATCAACATTTGCACGATACCAACAGTATGTAAATGATATTGATCGGTGACGGTGTTTTTATAGACGCATAATGCCTTCAAAGTACCACTACTGTACCTTTAATTTCTTTTTTAGGTTAGGATATAGTCTTACTAGAATGTCCCTAATGTTAAGCAGAACTTAGCGTTGCAAACATCGCTGATCGAAGACGAATTTCTACTGTGGCCACGCTCATATGCCGACAGAAAAAATCAAGTACCGGAAGTGTTGTGAGTTGTGGGTCATCATACAATGGCAGCCTATAGTTAATTACTTATTTTGTCTCTGCTGTATGTATTAACAGTATTTTTCGTTTTGTGAAAAAATTACATGGATATGATTAATCAGCTTTTTGAAAAAAGCTTGTCACCTGAGATTCAATTATGAAATATCGATTACAACTGCTATTTTGTGTTGCATGAAGAAATATATAAAAAAAATAAAAAAATAAAAAAAAAATAAAATAACATTGTATAGAAAAGTTTTTGACCATGTTTGAGACACAAATCACTAAAACGTACCTTTAATACATTCAGATGTCATTGGGAACAGCAACGTGCTACTGGATTATATACATTGCGCCGTTGTTCCAGTTTAATTTGTGTATTTTTCGTTTTGTTGAAAAGCACTATCTATCATATGCAACCATATAGTCATGTTGTAGTAGTTATTGGTAAATCTATAGAAAGAATTCATATTATATTTTAATTTCAATTATTAATCACGCAGAAAGGTGATCGGCCACTGGATGACTAGCGTTGTGTTCAGCCACCACATTGGAATTCTTAGCAGGAGAATGAATGCTCTTATGCGGAGCCATGTTTGGACGAGTCAACAAGAAATGGGTGTTTTTGTAGCGAGCTTTCTCGTATGGGCTTACACTGATGTATGTACTTTTGACCATTTATCCTTACGCGCATTAACGTAAAGACTGTTGTACCAAGCGCATTAAAGCCAATGGCGCAATTGCCAGTAGCTGGCCACGACGGTGCTGCAGAAATATATGTTTTAATACGTTTGGACTCAGTCGGTTAAGGTTCCAGGCCATTTGAAGACTAATGCAACTTTGAATGACTATGAAAAATAATCCTTGAATAAAAATGATACGGTTTCTACAAAATTTAGCCCTATAAGAGTAACAATTTATTTTTTGCAAATTTTATTTAAAAAAAAAACAACTCGTAAACGGATGTTGTAGCCATGAAAATGTACATGTTTAATCTCCATGTACAAACTAGTACTATTCTAAGAGAAAACAATTATCTTGCTCAGTCTCAAAACAAGCATGAGAAACTTTTAAGAAAATAGTCAACTTTTCTAAGAATGGGATACTTTCTTAGAATCCATTTTTTCCCGAAAGCAATGAATAATTATTGTGTTGTTATTCGTGATTGCTGGCTATTTTGTGAAAAGGCTACAAGGGTAATTTGTACTTTCGTCCGTCCAAACATCTATCCGTTTCCTTTCTTCATGCTTTCTTCTCCCACATCGTCATGCGGGCTCACATATTTTCCCTACGATCTGATATTGTGCAGAGATCATGCGTAAGCCAAACATTTGTAAACCCTTGTCCAATCCACCTCCTCCCATGCCAATCTCTCTCACCCCTTCATTCCATCGGTCACTGATGTCACATTGAGAGCAAAGTTAATCCATATCGATTTTAGCCGGTAAAAGATGGATTGATGAGTGGATCTAAAACGCAGTTTCTCACAATTCCTTAATGCAAAGATTAGATTACACATGAATAATTACTGTAAGTTGCACATTCTCTAACAAACAGAGGGTTGAAGTTTATATCCCTGGATCCAACAGTAGTAAACGTGTGAATATGAAGTGAAGCTATTTACAAAACGTTACCTATATCAAACTTGTTAGAGAGTTGTAATTTAATTCAAAGTGAATAATACTTTAGTAAAATCGCTGCGTTTTGCGGCATTTGTCACATGAATAGATTGACAGGGTAAATAATGGGGATTAGATTTACGCATAATTAGATGCATGAAATAAAACCTTCGAGTCTGGGTTTTCCTAACTTATATTCCTATTTAAAATTAGAAAGGCTTGCTTTAAAATATGACTAAATGAATTATTTTTGACGTAAAATATGTATCTTTTAATTTGTCATTGTCACTGTGAGATAACACCGTTGTGTGGCTGCCTGTATAACTTCATCTAAAGACGGCATGTTCCAAATGTAATCAGTAGATTTGAACAAACAATGAGGGATATGCTCTTATTAAGCATCCTTGGACAACACAGATGTGAGTTACTAGTTTCTAAATAAACCCTATGTTCTCCTATCTATATTATAACACTATTATGTGTACAAAATGTCTGAGTCACCAGGTGTTGTTTTTGCTAAGTCCACCTGTTTCCTGGTTAATTTTCCAAATTGTATGGATATTTTATAGAAAATTATTCCCTTTTGGGTGGTGTTGGAGGTGGGGTGAGCGTAGGAGTGTACTACTGCTGAGGCTGTCCCATAGAGTAGTCACCGAAGCAGATTTAGCCCCATATCATGTACACTTTAAATCAATATTACCTTGATTAGCCCCATATCATGTACACTTTAAATCAATATTACCTTGATTAGCCCCATATCATGTACACTTTTAATCAATATTACCTTGATTAGCCCCATATCATGTACACTTTTAATCAATATTACCTTGATTAGCCCCATATCATGTACACTTTAAATCAATATTACCTTGATTTTGGAGCGGAATTTTTAAATAAAAAAATTTGCCATTTACTTAAACCTCATTTTTCATACATTCCACAATTTAAAGGAACCGGAACGAAAAAAAAAAAAAATTAAACAAAGAAAGAAAACGTTCATTTTAATAAAACCAGAATGTTATTGAGCAGGTAAAGTGTTCTCCGGGTGTCTGACAGGTCTACTTTAATGAACATTTAATAAACCGTAGAAAGGAGGTCACAGGAACCCAGCTTAGGTATACTGTACTTATACATCCAATGATGTACCTCTACCGATCCGTGGCCGAGTGGTCTAAGGCACTCGTCTTTACCGATCACTGCAATCTCACCTCTGTCCGCGTGGGTTAGAGTCTCGGGCTCGGCCAATGTGGTTATATGAGAAAGCTTGCCAGTAGCTTCCCGTGGGTCGGTGGTTCTTCCCGGAACTTTCACGGCTTCTTCCTCCACCAGATATACTGGCCGCCATATATAGCCTATCATGTGCTGAAAAATGGCGTTCAACCCATAAAACCAAACCAAACCTATACCGACCGAAAGTTCTGTCTCATGTGGAGTGTTGAAATAAGAGTTATTTACAGCCCGAACATGCAGGACACACAGACTGACTGAAATAGTGAATTCTATTTACCGGCTGCTGTATTCGATTCGCGGTAGCCTCAAACTAGTTAGTGTGTCGCTGTTTTAAATTCTGTCCACACCAGCCCCGGTCAGCTGCCGTGTTGGACATCTGGGCAACGCACTGTACTCAGATTGCTTCAGCATTAAATACTCTTTATTGTGCTGATATGCCATGTTACACCAAACAATCAGATTAAACTAGAGTCATATGTAAACAGGATACGTTATAACCCAATGACTAACATGTTCTATTACCTAATACCTTATTTGTCGCACCCGTGGCGTAATTACTTGGCTAACACACTTAATAATACTTATATATCCTCTCTGGTCGGGGGAATGTGTAAAACAAATAAGTGATAAAGTAAATGCAAATATCAACTGAAAAGAAAACGGAAACAGCCAGATACGCTTGAGTTTGATATGTCGTTTAACACTGAAAATGTTTGATCTTTAACTACTTTTTAGCCACAAATCTAATAGCAAGAAGTGTCTTTCTATTTACAGTATTGTTTAATATTCAGTGCAAATTTCCTCATCACGTGTATAATCAGATATTGGGGAAGATGTTGGATAACTGAGTAAAAAGTATTGAGAAGTTTAGTATAAACTGAGGAAAAAAGTTTGAAAAGTTAAGTGAAATAGGGGTCATAACTCCTAATTTTAAAATCGTATAGAGCTGTGTTTACATGGGTATTCCCCAGACAAGACCAATGGTAATATTTACAGCTGGTTGAGTTAAAAACATGTTTTAGCGACGTATATAAAATCACATTGAAAAAGCTGAGACATTTTATCATACTTGCAGCCTACTTCCTTGTTGTATTTGTTCAAATGCAACGGGCTGTGGCATTTTGAAATCGATATGCTATTTGCTCCGTGGTGGCTAGACAGACAGAATACATATCAAGAAGTTATGGAGAATTTTGTGAGGATTTTCTTTCTGGGTAAGTAGCTTTCAGTCTATGATAGCTAAATAATCTTAACTGTAAACGATTGGTCATGAACATTGAATAATGTTCTTTTTTATCAAAATGATGTACACCGCCTACTTGACAAACGTCAAGATCCGTAAAAGAAGGAGAAAATGCTACAGACAATGAAAAAAAAATAAGGTGACAGAAACTGTGTAGCAGGGTCTCTCTCTCTCTCTCTCTCTCTCTCTGAAAGATGGAGAATTGAAGTAGACTTTATACAGCTAACTTGGATTAATATATGATATTCAGTGTGTAGGTCTGTGTGCATTTCGTGGGATAATATAGATCGAAACGGAAATGGGAATTAAGTGAATTTCCTCCAAGCGAAAGTGTTTACCTAAACAACATTGAATTGTTGTTATCAGCTAACAGTTCACATCACAAATAGAAGTTTTAACTAAATTAGTTAACCAGAGAACGTCTCTCTCGCATTCACCCGAAGCTTTTGATGTAAACGAGTCCGTAACTTTAGCATACGGGTCTGATTTTTTATTTCCAGAGGGTGAAAGCATTCGGTTTATTCGTACCTTATCCTCAGTCCCTTGTCAAATCTCTCAGCCATACTGATTACAGTTTTATTTGAAATAGAGCTTGGACAATGTATTTGTTATGTAATAATGTGACACACATGACTTAAAAACAAATATAGCACAGGAAACGTCGTACTTAGTATCGAGCAAGGTCATGTAGCTACATGCACTATGTCGGATAAAAATCCGCCCACTGCAATACATTGCAACGAAATCATCAACATGTATATGTTGCTATGCTCTTAAGAGGACGGAGAAACTGTAAATGCAATATGTTCATAACAAACACTTCCTGAGTTGATTTCATCTCTGTAAATTCACACAGACCCACCCTGCAATAGTGAGTGAAAAGCAGTCAAACTCCGCATTTTCAACGCCATTTACTATTAAAAATTTACTGTATTGTTAAACATACGAAAATGTTTATATATTGCGTAAAAGTTGAAGAAACAATAAGGACAAATACTCAATCAAGCACCTTAGGAGAATAGCGACTTATGCTTGGTTAATATTTGGGATGACATCGAAGATAAAATTAAATTTTAGATAGTACTGTCTCCATGGAGACAACATATGGGGCTGGCTCCTGCAAATCAAAAAGGTAAATTAATCTTACAAAACTTGCACAAGCACAGAGACTGATCAATATACATTTCTTCTTGCGATGATCACAATATGTCACAAGTATCAAAGAAATATGTTAATAACTGTCATTAATTGAATTTAGTTTTAAGTTAAAAAGGTCAGTAACTCTAACATAAACTTCAAAAGACGGTGATTAGTCTTTCTGCGCATCTTTACATCATAACTATAATATGGTCATACTATGATTGAAACACTGCGACACCAGGTGAAATCACAAGAATGTATCATACACTGCTTCCAATTGCAATTTAAAAGGGGCAATAACGCTGTCAAAAATGTCAGAAACACAAATATGGGTCAACAAGCTTATCTTCGGATCATGACCATAATATGCATAACAAGTATTACAGAAATCCATAGAAAAGAACATATACTGGATCCTCCTTTCAAACGCAAAAGCTATTCAGCAATTACTAACAATACACATTGCATCACTTCAAAAGGCACGTTCAAGAAACCACCATATACATTGATTCCAAATCCTTTCTTCTGTTAACTCGTACGATTCTTACCATTGTGTATTACTCTTTTGGAAATTAAAAAGGTACTAACAGAATCAAGCAAAACAGCAATATAAGAAACATATATAAACTGGAGGTAGAAATGTGTATGTTCCAATTCTCTCTCTCTCTCTCTCTCTCTCTCTCTCTCTCTCTCTCTCTCTCTCTCTCTTAAGATATAGATAAACTTCGCTTTGGAGAAGACTTTAACTCACAACCATAAGATTTATCAACAAAGCGAGACAAAAAGTATGCAACAAAGCAGCATTGCAAACATGCTTTTCTCAGTTATCACTCTTCTACTGACCACCAACAAACAATATGCATACGTGTTATCACACAAAATCTCCGCAACCAGGGGATGGAGCCTACAGTGCACTTCTTCGGGCCACCCTCAATCATATCGCAAAATTTGAAGTCTTTATCTCAAACGGTGCAGAAACAGTTGCGCAACATTATTTAGCTACACATATTTGTACGTCCAGACGGGTAGGATAAAGTAATCCTCTGCTTTTCATCGAAAATCGTGTGGATAAAGATACCGATAGTACGCACATTATCTATCCAGTCTTAAACATTACGATGAAATAATTAAACGGTCCGCAGTCTCACTCTCATAAGATATGATTTTTTTTACTATGTTCCTCTCTTTTTCTCTTGTGAAAATCAAACACTGATGTCTCGTGTAAACACACACACATTAGTGGCTGCAACTTCCATCAACCTATGTAATATACTGTGATCTTGGGGAATAACGTATATGTATGATGGGCAACTATTCTACCTGTCAAGGAGACCTATGTATACATGGACACGGCCATTTCTTTTAATTTACTTCCAACACATAGGTAAGTTTATCCCCTCACTGTGTACACCCTAACTAAGAATATTATCTGACCTCGCTCCAAGGTATAAGGTCAGAAGATCATAACGCCTTTTATGAGAAAGAGGTAGGGTTGCTAGAATTATCAAAACCAAAGCCAATTTGAATCAAGATAACATCATTAGCATGCCTGGATGGAGAGATCTCTTTGAAAAGCCGATGCTCACGTACACTGATGTCAAACTCCACATTATATATGGCTCGTGTCAGAGGATTGTGTCATACAAGAGGTATTCACAAATCGTCTGCCCCTCAGAAAATATTTGGTAACTGGATCCAGCCAAAAGTCGCTTGGAGCTAAACCAGGGCTGTATGGAAGATGTGGTAAAGTTGGGTGATGTGCTCCTTCAGGAAGTCTGTCAAGACGGCGGATTTATGGGCTGGTGCGTTGTCATACAGTAGATGGATACCTCGGGTTCTGGTGCGCGGACGGGTGGTTAGGTAGTGTTCCATAACTTTTGGCAACACTTTGGAGACACAAAAATGTCCAGTGACACTAAGACAGTCAGGCGCATGTACTGGATCGCCAGGCCTTTTGCATCGAAAACGATTGCGTATAAAACTCTCTTGACAGTCCGATTACGTCGAGCGTTTTGCTATTTCTGCTTCTTTTTCTCCGATCAAAACTTAATTAGTTTGTCAATCGATCAGCATTAGATATTTTAATAGGTTCAAAGGAACAAAATAGCTTATAACAAAATATTCAGAATTTTTCAAATACGCCTCTAACACTGTTGCCAGCTGCAAACTAATCAAAGTACTGTCAGACTTCAGTTCTCTAAAAATGGCAAAAATATGGTTGATTGCTTTTCTGACTTTAGTGTATGTATCAACGTTATTTTTCGGCTTTCAAACAATATCAAAGATTTAAATACTTAACACTCCAAAGGTAACTCACCAAAATCTATCTTTAATCCATTCATATATTATTGTGACCAGCAAGTGTATTTATGGTTTGGTCGAAAAAAAAGCACTATGTAAATGATATGTAGGAATTTAAGCATGCCATGTAATAATATCGTCTCGGATCAAACGTAGGATCGGATGAATTTGTGAAGCGTGAAATTCCAAAACGTATGAAACCCTCGCCAGGCAGAAGTTGAATAAAACATGTTACAGGGAGAGCATGATTTTCAAACATTCAATTGATTACAAAAAGTGGCATGTGCTTATGTTTAAAACAACGGAAGAGTCTATGTGTGTGTATATAGGGAAGCTGTTACTGCTAAGGGACCACTGTATGGGAAGAAACTGTTTATATTTACTGCGACTACGACTGAAATGAGCAAGAACAAAACACAGAAAGTTCCTGCAGTGGCAAGCGTCTCTCAACGAGGCTTGTTTAGTTTAGCTAGTTTCGGAAATAGACTATATAATATGATGCAATGTCGACGCTTTAGGAACGTACTGTTAGCCTCGACAAGATAGAGACAAACTCTACGATCAACCTGAATCGGTAGTATATACACAATTCCCATCGTGTAGTAATTTCGTGGTTTCAATTGCTGACGCGACCTTAAACCACATATATGTTGTTTTTTTTTTCTCTTTGTACTTTTGTGATTTATTTATAGTTCTTTTTGTCACCATATTTTGAATTTCGTCAGACATTTCTAATCTGAATTGAGTAGAAGCCCTATCGATCATAGCTGAAAGCTTTATTTGCCGTTCATATTCGTTGTTCAACGAAGGTAAAATGGACAGAATATTCGCATGAATTCTTTAGGCTGATTGCTGCTCTGACACGTACGACTTGTATTGTAGCCATTAGCATAAACACATTTACGCTCCATGTTCATGCTAGTACCCTTCTACAGATAAGAAAACTTCCATTCTCAGTCGCAAATAATTATGGGCGCTTTTGAGAAAAAAGGTAATTTTTCTTAGAATCGAATTCTTTTCTGAAGGTAAGGAATACTTACTATGCCATTTATTATGATTATTGATTATTTTCTGAGGGCATTTTGAAAACCTCGATCCGTCCGACATCTCTCCGTCTGTCTGCACATATGCTTGCCGCTGCGTCCATCCATCATGCTTCCTCTCCTTCATCATTATGCGGAATCAAACCCAACTTGCTAATGCATTTCTCCGCGTTCAGATATATTTCCGAAGATCATGCGTGTGCCAAAATGTTATAAATTCTTGGCGAATCTCCCTCCTTCCATCCCAATCTATCCGCCCCCCTCCCCTCCATTTCGTTGGTCTCTGGTGTCAATTTGACAGCAAAGTTGGCGTTCCGGTCTCATGACCGAAAGGGTGTGGGTTCGAATCCTACCACTGTATCATCATGGACTGGGCAAGGCGCTTGACTCCAATTGTCTCTGCACTAAATAACCAAAACCAAACCATAAATTTGCCTATTGATCTAGTCATTCTTTACGGACCTAGTTCAAACATACTGACCAATTTAATGTCATCGCTCAAGTATAGCTTGCCCAACTGCGAACACCATGGATCCAGATATGACGGCGCATTATTCGATCTGGTTCTATGCTGCTTACAAATTGGTTTACATGTTAAACACGGGTGAAATGCAGTTGAATTTAAATTGAACATATGGAGAAATTAGTCTCTCTCTCTCTCTCTCTCTCTCTCTCTCTCAAATTATTATCTTTCCTCATAGCGTCAAATTCCCACTTAAAATCTAGATAGTCGCTAAGAGGAACATTTCTAACAGTGGTAGAATGATTCCAATGTATACTTCTGTTTTCATCTTTACTATATTCAGGTACTTTAATGTACTTAAATACTATCCTCATAACACTGCAATTATCCCTGAAATGAGAGCATGCATATATATATATATATATATATATATATATATATATATATATATATATATATATATAATAATAACATGACTTTTAAAAGTGTTGGCATAAAGCGTTTTGATATACCATTACTGTGATTCGCCCATAGCGTATAAATGCACATATAATTATGGTTTCAAGAGTAGAATATTGCTGCTGTCCTATCTAGATCAGTGATGAATCTTACTAATGAGAATTTTTAAAAAATAATTCCCGTTTTGTAATGAACTAAACATATTACAGAGTTTCATCGAAATCCCGTATGCTTTCCTTTTAATCTCTCTCTCATGCCGTAAACGACAAAAATACGTGAAAAACTCTAAAGCGAGAGATAAAAAAGAATTTGAGCTGGATAAAAACCTTGAACTTAAACCAAGTAACCTAGAGTCACCAGAGTCCTTATAGTAGTACGTGTACACTTTCCATGGAATGTTTCTACAGTGTTACACGATACCAATAATACAAAGTTGCAATAGCCTGTGAATACAAGTGGGCTTAACGGTAAATTCCTTGATATACACGCACTGTAATTTATTTGATGCTTACTTTGTTTTAAATCCAATAATAAGGTTCAAAAACAGATCATTTTTAAATATTAAAATGTCTGAAGGTTTCTTCCCTCTTTCTCTTTCTCACTCAGTCTGTGTTGGTTGCTCAGTCAACGTGTTAGTTTTACCTCAACTGACCAAAATCAAGCTTTCTTTCTCCTTCCCCCCCCCCCCCCCCCGCACCCCCTCTGGATCTATGATGGTTAAACTGACACACTAATCGACCAACAGAAAAAATGAGATGGACAATAGAAACAGTATTATAGTCGGTCTCCACCCACCCCCACCCGCTCTCTCTGTTGGTTGCTCAGTCGGCATGTCAGTTTGACCCCTGCAGCGGTGAAGACACCGATGTTTTTATTGGGTTGTATACTACTAGTACTTCCACCAATGATGAAAGGATAGTAATTTACAACTTGACGTCTAGTATCGGCGTCGAGCTAGAGCGAGATAAGTTAATATATCTTCTTCTTTGTTGCTAAGTGATAAGATGAAGCGATTAGATTACATGCGAACTTTCCATCCGTTTCACAAGCATATGACGATGAGGGCAATAAATTTGACAAAATCTAGTGAGCACAGCCTTAGTCAATGCACGCTTATCTTCAGGTGATGACGACTACATGTACCAAGTTTCAAAGCAATCTATTAAACACCTAGGAGACTAATTCCGTCCGCAATAGTGTGTGACGGAAGAATAAAGCAGACAGACAGACACACTATTGGATGGACAAGAAGGATGCTATATATCTCAGTCCAATAGTGTGATGACTTAAAACCCGTAGACATTTTATTAGAGTCTCTCTTCATTGCAATAATAATAATAATAATAATAATAATAATAATAATAATAATAATAATATTAAATTACTAACTTCGATGCACAATCGAACTAATTTACCCTGAGACCCTCTATGATATGTACAATCTTGCCTAGAACTTTTAGAACGAATCAATTTGTTCAGGAATAGCGGCAATTAAAAAGCCCGTATACAGATCATATCTACAGCGGCATACCATACAATGCTTGAAAAGTGCATGCTCCAAAAGTTTTTGTAACTGATTCACACGAAAAACAAGCAACAAATGCTAGAAAAAGAATGTCTACAAAATTAATTGCATACAAGTTTTTTGAAAACATTCGACCAAGGTAACTTTTTGAGTGGCTTAGAATATATTACGTGGGGTACTATAAAAAATTTTGCCGACATATATTATATTTTTATGTGGAGACTTGTATACTTAGTAGTCAATAAGTACGCATCACTGGAAGCACACATAATCAAACAAAATCAGACACGATTGCCACACACAATATTAGAATCTATCAAAACAGAGTCAAAAGTATTAATTAATTAAAGACACCGAATAATAAAGTACATAAAGCACAATATACGGATTATAACTCATGCATCGCAAGAACGAATGAAAATTCTATATTTTGTTCTTTTGAAGAAGTGAACTACTTGGTAGTAATCACTAAAGCACCATTAACTTCAATGATAAAAATCGTTAAATAGCGTTGTCATGAAAGGCATTTCTACATTTATTCTATCAATTGTATGAGCCGTATTGCAACTTGTATTGGGAATTATAATACAGGAATCTGAATAGGGTCAGGGTAAATCGAATGCTTTTACTGATCAGAAACGGGATTCAAATCCGGATGTTAGAGTTATTGATATAATTATGGGAGACTTTGTAGTCGCTAGACAAATAAACTAAAACAAAGATAATTAAAGATATTGTAGTGCTGAATAATCTCACAGACACGCACAACATACTTATATATGACTTAAAAATATATGAACGTCTTTCGGGTTTCAGAGAGAAAATAACAAAAATAGAGGACCCGTGACTGAAGTTGTATGAAAGATTAAGCTGTTGTTTGGGGAAATATAGTCTTTTATAGTACCTTTTAATTATCTTGATCACTTTGATCTGTTATAGAAAAGAACATGACCTTGATCCAAGGAAAAAGACAGCAATACAATCTTCCAATAATATACAGCATAGTTACATAGTTATTATTACTTATATATATATATATATATATATATATATATATATATATATATATATATATATATATATATATATATATATATATATATCACAAATGCCGAGAGAAAACCTGAGCTATTACATGTTTGAATGAAAGGGGGAATTTACAAAAAAGAGTTCATTAATGGAAATAAATAATACACACGCACACACATTCTGGATTGAGTTTTAAATAACAAGATCTTTCTGAGTTTCCATACGGTTTAGCCAATTCGCCTTCATTAGTGGATTCTACATATAGGCGGTTGAAAGGTAACTTGACATAAACAACCTAACGTCAAAACATAAACCTACGCCACATATCACTTTCGATGAAACTTTAAATACAATTTACATTGAGAATTAAGTACTTTTGGAGACCGAGTGTTTAGGTTTTCCATGCAAAATGATACCAACCTATAATATTTTTGTACCATACACTTTCTCAAAACCTATCACTAAATAGTCATACAAAGAGTGGCTATTTGTATTAAAATGCCTTGCAACAGGATCATCATCTTTTCAAGTTCTAATTTTAGAAAGGCTTAACTGTGTTCTTTGTAAAAAGAGTCTCCTGTTTGGCCTATATTGACCACTTTTCTACACTGCTTACGGAAAACAGGTTAAATGAGTTCTACTGATTGACAATTTATATGGCCTTGGAGTTTCTATTATTTACCGTTCGTCACGTAGAAATGGTTGGATTTCATCACACTTTACATACTACACAATCCTTCCCACATGGTTTACATCCATTTTCTTCTTTGTTGTGAAATTGCAGATTGTGTTTTTTGTGGTCTATTATCTCTCTTAGGTTGTAGATTTGCAAAAGTTCTATTACACGTTCTGACCGATGACGAGTTCTTGGGTGTTTTTTTAATATTTCATATACATTTGGTAGTTCTTAAGACAACGTTACAAGAAGTGGTACATAGTAAATTTTCCCTTTAGGTTTGTTCTTTAAAAGATCATTCCTATCCGACGTTTAAACTTTTTGCATTTGTTTCTCTATTATTTGCAAAGGATAATTGCGCTTTTTCCAAATTACGTATTGTTTCCTTTCGATGTTTCCTGTAATCTTCATCTTTGGAGCAAATTCGTTTTATTCGTATACCAAGTCCGTAGGGTATTGATCGTTTCAATGCATCTGGATGACTTGATTTAATATGGAGTTATGTGTGCTTATCGGTGGGGCTGATGTACAGGTTTGTTTCGATATAGCCCCTTTTTAGGAATGTCAGTGTCCAGGAATTATATTTTCTCGAAGAATAGAGCATCTCCATTTGAATTCTTTGGTGTGTTGAATTCGCTATCCTGTAAAATTTCTTAATCTCATCAAGTCCATGGATTCAAACACCACAAAAATCAGCAACAAATTGCCGATATGCATTCAGTATTTTATTTTTTTTTTAAATTTGTGTGTGTGTGTGTTTTTGAAACAATTTGTCTTCCCATTCTCCTACGTATGTATTCGCATTGTCATTCCTAGGTGTGATCCTATGGATGTGCCCTCAGTTTGCAAATACCGTTTTCCAGCAAAGGCAAAGTTTATTTTCTCCAAAACCGTATCCGGCATCTCTAGGACTAAATCCGTAGGAACCGTTTTACAACTGCGGGATACTAGTGTATGTTGTGGTAGCGGCTGTTCAATAGTTCTGATATTATGAATGAAATCCGTTGTACCTCTGATATATGATTTTAAGTTCCGCGCATGCTCTCCTAACTGATATTCTACAAAGTCTGCAAACTTCTCAGTTGGATTGTTACTCCCGGTGTTCTCATAGATCTATTCATTTTATAAATTTTGGTTGGCTTCGACTTTGCCGAGGCTGGTGTCCTTTGGTAATTATATTTTTTGAGTTCCTTTGATATACTTCATCCGTTGTACAATCTCACTGTTAGACGCTTAATCTTGTTTTCATTCTTTTTGGTGACATCCTTCTTAGCTTCTTTGTATGTGGCATAATCTATCAGGTCATTTTGAATTTCCGTCATTTAGTTTGTCCCTATTCATGATCATTACTCCTGATCCTTTATGTATGGCCGTATGACGATAGAAGTGTCATCAAACAGTTCGTACATTGCTTCTTCTTCTTGGCTAATGTTTATTTGGAAAACAAAACAATCTACGAATAATGATCTCTCTAACTTCATATATATATATATATATATATATATATATATATATATATATATATATATATATATGAACGATCATGATGCAATAGGATGAAGCAAACAAGCATTTTTGGGACGAGAGATTTTATAAAAAGCTCAGTAATTCCCCGACAGCTGAACACGCTGAAGCTGTGTGTCAGACGATAAAAGATGTGCATAATGCAGGACACATTGATGACAAAATACTAACTTACCTCCTACTAGTTGACCCCAAACCAGGGAAATTGTATTTACTCCCTAACAGGAACAAAGAAGATAACCCGGGAAGGTCAATAATCTCCGGAAACAACCATTTCGTTGATTTTCACCTTCGGCCTTTCGTGGAAAAGCTGCCTTCATATATCCAAGATACCACCGACTATCAAAACAAAACACCAAAAACTAACCTTCCAAATAACACTCTCCTCGTCAACATGGATGTATGTTCCTTATACACTAACATCCACACGAGGAAGGTATCACAGCCTGCAAGGAAGCATATACTAGTCGACCTGATCCTTCCCTTCCAGCGTTCTATTTGGTCAAACTTTTAACACATGTTCTCAAGTTTAAAAAGTTTGTATTCAACAACAAACACTTCCTACAAATGAATATGACTGCAATGGGCACTAAAGCGGCACCTTTGTATGCCAATATTTTCATGCTGAGACTCGAGCAAAAGCTTCTCAATGAGGCACCCTATAGACCTCTAAGCTGGTATTCATTTATTGACGGCATAGAATCAAAATGCATCGAAACAGGCGACAATTTCGAAATACTTTTTTGTATTCGCCAATAACCTCCATCCTACGATTAAATTTACGTAGGAGTCATCAAACAGGTCCAGTATCTTTTTGGATACTGAATCTACCCTCCTAGAGGGGAACATAGAAACTGACCTGTATTTTGAACCTACTGCCTCTCACCAGTATCTACTCCGCAGAAACGCAGAAAGACTTTGCTATTTAAGACCCAGCACAGAGTTTATGTAGGTATATATATATATATATATATATATATATATATATATATATATATATATATATATATATATATATATATATATATATATATGTATGTATATATATATATGTGTATATATATATATATATATATATATATATATATATATATATATATATGTACATATACTTACATACATGTGTGTAAAGAGAGAGAGAGAGAGAGAGAGAGAGAGAGAGAGAGAGAGAGAGAGAGAGAGAGAGAGAGAGAGAGAGAGAGAGAGAGAGTAGTGTTATGGAATTCTTGTAATTAACCATCTATACTGTCCGGAGTCACCGCATATGACACAGCCTTTGCAACGGCATAATATTTGCAGGTTTGTATGTCGCCATATGAAACAAAGATGTCCCTGTATTTGCAAATACAATTGCAAACTGTTTAAAGGCTGATTTTTGAACATCTAAGCGGAGAGGTATGAGGAAGGTTTAATGCAAGAGGCCCTAAAAGTAGACCCATGTAACACAGTTTATGACCATAGGCCATCAAACTCTTTTATTGGTTGGCCTTTACGGTAATCTTTAAAAACGCTGGTATGTTCTTTCTACATTGTTCATGTGTGAGTAATGCTGCTAAATTAAAGTGTATTGGATGAAGATTATAATTAGAAAGACAAGTATTTCTATACTCTTGAAATATATCTGCTAGTATTAATGTATCGTTTGTGACGTAATAATCAAGTAAGTCTTCTAGAGTTTTCATTCAAAGGCAATTAAATACTTTCTTAATATATCCATAGAATTCTTTACTTATATTATCATCTTTCAATTAACTATAAAATAATTAGTGTGCAGGATTGCTCGTTTCATTTAATTTTTCAAAAGAATTCATATACACATTTGAATATATGTCTTTTCTGAAGAACTCTGTTGGAATACCATTTGGTAGTATATGATCCCAACGTGTTTTCGTATGATAGAATGTATCATCTTGTAATGAGTTTGATAACACAGACAATAATTGAGGGATATCATTAAATGAATAAACCAATTTTGTGGCTATTTTATATAACTATACTAACTTACCTTCCTTGTTAGTATATTCCTTTATTAAGTAAGTCGCACTTAAAGTCTTATATCGTTGACTATTTTATTATATTTACTTCTCCATCAGGATAATTTTTGTACTAGAGCTTTAATAATTAAAAGTTGAAATGTATCCCTTTATATTTTGAATAAGTATGGGGAATTCTCGTGTGTGTGGTTGATAACTTGCAAATTCAAATGTTAGATTCATGATATCATCAAATAAAGTATAAACGCAGTCCACTCCTTTATATGCTTTTGGTTCATATTGTTTATATTATGATACGACATGGCGAGAGTAACCAGAAGGTACGTCATTATGTGTTGTTATTGTTACATTTATTACTGTTGCATTCTCCGGAAGAATACAGGCAAAGTTTGCATTTTTCTGGTGTTCATAAACTCTATCTAGTCAACCGCAGGTTTCGCAAGTAATAATGGGTTATTTTGATAACAATGTCTTTCGTGATCATCAAATTTAATGTCAGAAGTGAAATGCATTTTACACTTATCACACAGATGAAATCGTCTTGTAGTTTGAATTATTTGTAATATGCAGTAGCTTCAGTAAGTTAATAATTGCATAGTAATGTCCTTCAAAGAGGAGACAAAAATAAAGTTATATGTTTCTGAAAAAATTTCTGTACTTCTAAGTGGCGTTAATTCTCCTTCAGCTATTTCGAAAGAAGATTAATATATATTTTTGAAAAATGCTATGTCTTTAAACTTTACTAGGCATTTATTAAAGAATTCTGAATATTTTGAAATATCGTACTTACTAGGTCTTTCCTTATTTCTAGCTAGAGGGTTATTGATGGACTCTATTGCATAGAAAGCAATCATCTTTATAATTAACGTTTTTACTGTTTTCGTATTGTTGACTCAGTCCGGTATTTCTACATACATATGAGCGTCTAATACGTCGACATATCAGTCAGTTTTTAATTTTATGTAGAGTATGTTCTCAATTATAATTGAAGATCATTTCGCAAGCATATCATCATTATTTGTTTTCCTAATATTTCTAATTTCATTAGGCATTACTTAATTTCGATATTCGAATATTCAAATAATTGTATACTTTTAGATATAAAAGCCCGTTCTTTTTCAAGTCCATGAATATTTATGATGTCATTCATTCTCATCTGAAACGTAATTTGCTAATGGTTCTCAATTAACTTATTCATGATATACATTATATTTTTTACACTAAATTGAAATAGGTGCATGTATTACCAATTCTGTAGCGTTTATCTGGTATAACCCCACCAAAAACAAAAACAAAACAACAACAACAACTTGTACCATACTAGCCAAAGTCCCCACGCTGAATTAGTTTCAGTATAAACAACCTTAGGTGTAGATCAGTCTTGTAATTTTCCTATAGTTTCGTTCTTCAAAAGGTCTGTGGCCTCTTCTCTATTATGTCTTGTTCCTCTTTCTGATTGATTTATTTCAAAACCTCTTAATGTGTAATCGCTGTGAATTTCTTTATAAAACTGTGTGAATCTCTCCGTGGCATTTATAAACAATATATTTTTTCAATATAAATTGCAGTGAATATTTTCTCCGTATTTTTGCAATCTAAAAATAAATATTTTCATATTTATATCCAAATATGTTTTTCTGAAAAAACCTAATTTATTCTTAACATGAAACATATGCTAAAAAAGGAATAAAATTAGTTAAAATTAAAACACTGTAGTAAAAGTGATTCTAAAATCCTGTTCTGTGTATAAAGAAATAAATCATATTTATATCTCAAGGATTTTTTGGATATAAATTCAATAAGTTTGTAGGTAAAATTGGCTTTTGGTCATATACAGGGAAAACCAAAATACAATTTTCACAACTACGCTAATATCTGTGATTGATCAAACACTTAACGAATCATATCAAGACTTCTCGAACAGCAGTATTTTGTTTCCTTTATTCTTTCTTCACTTCAAATTGTGGAAAATTGAAAAATTAATATTCACTTGAGAAATATATTTGGCTAATGAAAACTCTAGTCAAGAAGTCATCAGTTTTATTAATCCAAGATCAGCTCTTATATTCAGAACATTGAACTTGTTTGACATAAGATTTATCAGCTGTGTAAATTGGGTACAGAAGAGGAACGCCATTTCTTTGTTGAATACCCTCTGTCCAACAAACAAACTTTTTCATCAGACTAGTTGATCTAATACCTTTTTTAAATAATGACTATGAAAAAATCTGCATTTATACATAATGGGAATGATTATGACATGAAAAATATGTTTTTCCATTGCTTCTAACTTGTAAAAAATGAGAGGAATTTTATTCATCAAGTAAGCTTCAAACCTCATTGATATATGAATAAAGAAGTAACTATGAAAATTTATATTTATACGTAGTCGGAATGACCACGATATTAACAATACATGTTTTTTTATCGCTATGTATCTAATGTGTACCACCAATCATATGGTATTTACTAGAAATATGTCTGTGAAAATATGTTATTCTGGTGATATTTCCGTCATTGGATATTATAGTAATAAATTGAATTGAATTGAAATCTAGTAGTTGTCTTCTTCTATTTTTCTTACACGAAACATTTGTGACTATTAGGGGATTATATAAACTATACAGTGAGCGTGTGTGTGTTTTCGTAATAAAATCCTGAAATTTTGCATTCCAGATCTTATTATCGACTTAGGGAGAACATTTTAAAAGCTTGGACAGAGCAAAACGTTTTAAAGTGAGATCGAGTTTTATATTAACCTGATATGACTGTGGTCGTGTTGTTTCTCACAAATATGCAAAATCCACGTGTGGTCATCCCGTATTGTTAAGTGTTTCCCTCCTTTACTTTCCACAGTGACAATATGCAATGCTGCTGACATCAACTACATGAGGAACACGATACAAGAACATTTCTCCAACATCCGACACCATCAAACAAATCCGACGTACAAGGAGTTGTCCAGAACATTCATTTACCAGGAGTTTCGGAGATTTTGTCTTGACACTGAGTTCCACAACTTTACAACGACTGACAATGTTTGTTTCATCATTCGGTTTTATGTCAATCACATCTCTCTCTCTATCACGCTCTCACGCACGCACGCACGCACGCACACACACACACAGACAGACAAAACACACGCACACATAATTTTTGGTCTTATTTTCCTAACTGCCTCTCTCCTCCTACATTCATTTTTTCATTCATTTCCTTTATATTTCCTTTTTCTTTCTTTTGCTCAATTCATCCCTTTTTTCTTTCTTTTTTCCTTCTATCATCTCGGTTTGCAATGAGATAAAATATGTGTATATCTCTTTTAGTCTATAACCTCCTTCTATCGATTCCCCTCCTGAGATCTGAGATTTATATAAACTCTTACATTTTCTATCTAACTTGATATAACGCCAATTGGAAACGTTTTCTCTGTATCCAGTGTTAATTGCACAAGTTAACAAATGTTTCATTCTGGTGCACGTGAGTAGGTATGTGTAATTGTTATATACTGATCATTATTACTAGTTAACTGCATACCGGAAGAATCTCTCTCTCGATCGATTGATCGATCTATTGGTAGTACAGATATTAAAACAACAACACATTCTGCGGCCTTTATCTACAATGCATCTCTGTTTTGAGTGAGCGAACACCTTTTCTAAAGACATAGTAAATTATCGATCCTTTCCAGTCAGAAAGATAAGTTAGGGCGACTTGTTTTCCATGGATGTGAATTATCCTTATTACTAAATTGATTTTCGCGGACAACAATGCATTTGTCATTCTTTCTCCACAGGTAACAGGTTCCAACATTATAGGAATTTTGAAAGGAAAACGGTTTGGGACTTTCAAAGACAGAATTGTCGGAATTGGTGCACATTATGATACCGTCAACAATTCAGCAGGTATCGTTTTAAGACAGGCCATTATGAACATTTCAACTGTGGCTAACCGAAATGAATTACTGTTTGCATTAACAAGATTTTAGATGAATCCTTTACTGTGCAAAATACTAGGAGATATCAATGTGGTAATTTGGCTCCCGCCCAGACCAGCCCGAGTCGGATGCCTCAGCGTGTCCTTGGGAAAGGTACTTAGGTTCCATTCCCTCGTCATGATTAATTAAAAGTGATGTTAACAGAAAGAAGAAACAAAATTGCTTCTGACTGACTGAACTATGTTTCATCCTAAAGGTTCTAATTATGAACAGATTTGAATAAAACGTGACATTCTGATTAATATTTACAAGATCTGAAGAACGCAAAATATTTACCGTGGAGTCTTATGTCAAATAACACTTCTCAGTTTGTTTACCTGCCTTAACAACGATATTAAAGTTTGCCTCAAAGCACTACATACACCAGTAGAAAGTTGTACTAGATTCTTTTGCAGAATGATATCTTTTCTAGCAGATACGTTGAGAAACTTCTTCCAACCCCTAACCTCACAAGAAACCCCAAAACAAAACAAAACAACAACAACAACAACAACAACAACGAAACATCAAACAAACAAAAACAAAAAAAAAAAAACATTTAGGAGTGGAATTTTGTAGACGAAATCATATTGAGATTTTATACAACTAAAGCCACTTCGTTTGCAGAAATTTCATAATGTACATACCGAATCTGGTATCTCTATTTAAAGATTGCTTAATTACTAAGAAAAGATACAAATAGATTTGTTACTCAAGTAAATATATTACCTTTGAATTTTTTGTACCCACGGCATGAGCGTCCGCACCGATAAAAGCATAACGGCATGAGCATCCGCACTGATAAAAGCATAACTGCATGAGCGTCCGCACTGATAAAAGCATAACGGTATGAACGTCCGCACTGATAAAAGCATAACGGCATGAGCGTCCGCATTGATAAAAGCATAACAGCATGAGCGTCCGCACTGATAAAGCATAACGGCATGAGTGTCCGCACTGATAAAAGCATAACGGCATGAGCATCCGCACTGATAAAAGCATAACGGCATAAGCGTCCGCACTGATAAAAGCATAATGGCATGAGCGTCCGCACCGATAAAAGCATAACGGCATGAGCTTCCGCACTGATAAAAGCATATGCATGTGCAGATCATTACTTCATTTCAGCAATTCATTCATCCTAAATCATAGGCAACCGTTGGGAGTAGGTATTATAGAACCTTTCCTGGGGAGGGGTCTGAAGGGCCTAGCCATATGATACCCCACTATCCCTCCCAAAATCACGATAACGTGGTGAGGGGATGCATCCTAATAAGTACCACACCTTTATTACAGAAAGATATCTCTGTGGTCTATATTTTATGCATAAGTGACTTTGATTAAATTATGTGTTCAAAGTTCATTTATTGGGTGCTGTTTATGTTCGATTCAGAAACTTGACAATTGGAAGCATCAATGAAGTCTGTTAGTACTAAACCCTTACAACTAAAGAAGATCACTGTGGTCTACATTTTATGCTTTACTAATATAGATTAAGTATTTGTGTCTAGCTTATGACTACATATATTTTGCTATGCTCTAAACATCCTAGCCGATACAGAAAGCTCTTTCTGATCAGTAAAGTTAGAAGTAGAAATATATATGTTTATTCAATGATAAACTTTCAATATCAATGACTATACATTGTATATTGTTATATTGTTTCCCGCAAGAGGTTAATTGTGTATGGCAATGTGCATGTTTATAGGAATTATATGGACTACATGCATTTTACATGCGAAGTCTGCTGTAGTGGTTAATCAAAGTAAATACCAATGCATGATCTATCCTTATAATAATGACGTTCACTTTATGGTCACTCAAAACCCGTGACTGTCGCTCACTTAATTTAGTCTTCTAGGGGTAGACAATGATAGTAGATTCTGAAGCCGATTTCTAGAAATATTAATGATATAGCACAAAAGAGAAACAAAATATCTCGTTTTATCATCACATCATTAATGCACCTCAACTTTGATATCATAGAAATGAATGTTCTTTTATTGTTTAATGTTGGTTTTTTTCTTTCTGATTTTGTCTTTGTTTTGCTCTGCTACAGTATTGACCTGTATATGTAAATAACATAATACTGGCTATATATTACTCAATACAAGTTATGGTTTGAAATATAAAGAAACAAAATGTAACTTTTTTACTTAGAAGAGGGGCCGTGAGGTCAACATTTCATTGTCAATATTACTTTAGAATCAATGTATTTTCTGACTGATAATTAATATTTACAACGACTTATGGAGACTACTAAAACTTCGTAGATACAATTTATGTCATCGGTGATTACATTCCAGTTTATATATTTTCTTTCCGTAGGGGTAGATGACAACGGCTCAGGAGTGGCGGCCATGTTGGAGGTAGCGAAAAGAGCAAGGACTCTGGATAGATATAACACAGTTATATTTGTCTCTTTTGATCTGGGGGAAGGTAATGAAAACAGTTAACACTCAAACTAGTAGTTGAAGAACAGAAGGATCTAAAATATAGATCCATTTTGGCAAGGTAACTTGAGACATTTCTAAACCTCAGTGGTCATAAGTTTACCATAGTGCAGTGCAAGTTGGCAGGTGGTACTATATAAGTCAACCAAAATATGATATTTGCAACAAGTAAAACCGAGGAAAAAGTAAAACTTTAATTATTACCACAGTCACTAAAATAAAGCGCTCTCTGTTTTTTTCTATTGGTGTATGCTATATGTTTCTTGAGATCCAAATAATTTACTGCACCCATTGTCCTCAATATTACAAATTGTCAAATCTATTAGTATGATCCAATATTGTTACATATGTCATAATTCTGAAGACAATATACTAAAATTTATCTATCTAGTAGTAAGAAAATTCTTTGAATTATCACACGGTTAGAAATGTTCAGAGAGGTTTCATACGAGATCACGATACTTAAAGAAACATACAATCTGATTCTGGAAGTTCAGCCTCTTCTAGACATCCCATAAATGTTCATTCATCCACATACAACACCTAATCAACTACAGCCTATCGATCCACGAGATCCACTGACAAATCAAGCTGGTAGTAGCCTGTTGCAGCCTTACGAAATCGCTTGTTCACTGGTTATCTGTTTGAGCCCGATAATTGTCAGTGAAAATTCTGACACCTTGATACATTTTACTGTATAACATGTACAAAATTAACATTGTTATAACTTTATCATTTTTCATACGATTTCGGCACATTTTTCATGATATATCCAAAAGTATTACTGTATTATACGCATTATTGTGAAAAGAAAATGTTGAATTGTGTAACAGTTGATATGCTAATGAGTAGGGGCGGCATGCTCGCTCGGTCATTGACCATTTGCCAGAGCAGAGATATCTCCACCCACTTATTTGCGTGACATCTACCAGGATGAAAACAGTGGATATTGTTTTGTATGTATATGCGTGTTGTGGTTTGTTCATGATGTGATATAGTGGTTTTTTTTAGAGAATGTAAAAAGAAATATATATATATATATATATATATATATATATATATATATATATATATATATTAAAAATATATAAAAGAAAGTAAAGCTAATTCTCAACGTTTCTTTTAGGAGAAGTTATGTAGGTATCGCATTTACGCCGTTTGGGGTCAGAAATAATAATTAAGAGGCATAATCTGTTTTGGCATAAACTTTTGATTAAAAATTTTGAATTTTCTAGAATTTGATGTCATATTGAGTGTGGGTAGAGCGGTAGGGATAGGGGAGGGTTATAATCAATGGGTCATTGTTCACTCGCTAGAGCAGAGATATCCACGGCCACTTATTGGAATCATATCTACAGAAGTGAAAGTTATTGAATTTGCGCATGTGTTGTGATTTCTGCATGATACCATATAATTTTAGTGTTTTTTTATAATATGCAAAGAATGTAAAAAAATATGAAGATGAAAGATAATAAAACTACAAGTTATTTAGCCAAAACTATACAGGAATCAAATCTGCTCTGTATGTGATGTGACGAAATAATGATTGAGACATTTATATTGATCATCGGTGAGTTGGACATCTTGTTACGCATATGTTGATTAACAGGTTGTTTGAGTTTGCGATTCGTCTAATGATTAGTCTAAACTTTCTAATAATGAATAATTCTTGAAATAGTGATTTTAAATTCTTGCATTACAAAACACCTACAATTATTGTCATCTCTAACTAAGGACAAATAATAATCAAGTATGTGTGTGTGTGTGTGTGTGTGTGTGTGTGTGTGTGTGTGTGTGTGATACTTGGATTGCGAATGTACCAAAATACACATTGGCAAATTATGTTTATTTCAAAGGCATTTGGTGGACGGACAAGTGATAAATTCGTAGTTGTAAAAAAGCGAATTTTTAAATTACCTTCTCCCTGCAGCGTTGTTAATCTAGATATGTAGCCAACATTGTTTTGTGCGAAGGACTAATGAAGATTCAGCAGGTCTAGTAAATTTCTCAATCTACAAGTCCGTCTTGCTACAAGAAAATTGATGTGATATTCAGGTCCTGAAGAAACTTATTTTTTTCTTATGAGTTAATGTTTATTCACTTGACTAAAGTTGAAACTTAAACTGACACATTATACAACTACATTTTATTTTCCCAAATCTGTAAATTAAATAAATGACACATTCATTAACATCATAACATGATTACAAAATCAGAACCAACACAAAACTATAATTATATAAATTTATAGCCACAGACGCATACATGTTTTGAAAGTCTTACTGAACAATAAGCGAACTTCTTCAATATCATCAGCTATGCGTGGCATCATTTTCTATGCATGAAATGTACGTAGTCGTGTAACGTGGCCATTTACATAATTTTCATCATATTTTACATCCACAAACTTGTGGTCATCTGCACTAAACCATACAAGACGTTTACATTACCTAAGGCCAGTGCAAAACATTGGCATCTGTATTTGCATATAGAACATCCTATTCCCTTTTTTCTTAATAACCAGACTGTCATTGCTACTCTTTTGGACATCATATTTCTTGTTTGAAATAAAGTTCATCCAATGTGGTCCAGTAGTAGGTATTGGACTTCTAAATTCAAGCAGCGTGTCTTCATTTATAATTCCATCTGTGCTCGCTGACAACCAGTTTTCCTGCCCAGAAACATGCATTCCTTTTTCAATAACAGAATATCGACTAGAATTTAAATATTCTTTTGCTGCCACTTCACTTTGAAGTCCGTAGTTTGTGAATTTATTTCCGACAAATTTGGAATGTAAATGTTCTCTTATAAAATTTGTGCAATCTGTGGAATCCTTGATGTGTATTGTTACGCACCGATTGGCTATCTTTACAATCTATTTCACTAGTGATATGGCGGACGTTACTGCTACGCAGCTAGCGAGCGATATCAATCAGTACTACGGGCGATAATTAGAAAGCAGTGTCTATATTAATGAATTTTGTTCCTATAAAATACAAACACAAAAACATGGACGGTTTGACATCTTCAAATACGTCTAGCCCTCAGACATGAAGAATGGCTACTAAATAAGGTCATGTTGTCCTTTCTTTAGTTATTTCCCTTGATGTTCTTGTATAAATAATACATTTAGTATACAGATCGTAAGTATTTACGGTTTACTGTTACGATGTGATATCTTTTTAGAATATTGATTATTACCAATTATGTGTTTTAACAAATGACACGGCATTTCAAAATAAGAATGAAATATTACTACCTACGCACCATCCACCTTCATACCTATCTGATCATCTTTTTACCTACCTACCCACCTTCCCACGCAAATTCATCTATCCATTCATGACGTGTGTAAGTCTTATCTCTGTAAAGCGTTTCCCATCCCTCGGTTGGCCTGACATCAGACCTGTTTTATTATGCAATGTTATGGAATACTCCCCGATCAACTGCATTTAATAACCCACCTATACTGCATCTGGTTACAGGTAAGGACGAATTTTTATTGAAGAGACAGATTTTTAAACGGAAAGAAAACAGTATTTTAAAAACTTTTGCTTAATATGATATTACATCAGCCTGGAAGGAAAGTTGTTATTGAAATTGACGCTGATAGTCACCATGACAGTACTCTCATGCACACAGACACAATATATATATATATATATATATATATATATATATATATATATATATATATATATATATATATATATCACGTTTATTGAGATACGTGCCCGTGCACATTTTTCTAATAGAGAGCTATTATTAGTTTAATCAATAACACAGTTGGGTACAAAGCATGCATATACAACATAATAATAATTTATATTGCTTGGTTAATTCTTTTAAACGATAACAGTAGTGTCAGCTTATCATTCTCGGCATATCGAAACAAAATGATCATTAACCTAATTAGCCATTTTCCTAACGTTGACTCTGAAGGTTATTATTAAAATGAAAACCTCGACCATTTTGCTCTCTAATTGACAGATCTTACGAACGACTCTGACATGCAAAATAAATACTCATACGCACTGTAATTTACGGTATTTAATAAAATAATCATACGCGTTGTAATTTATGGTATTTAATATTGAAAAATAAACCGTGTTAATTATGGTAAGAGATCAATTGTAACACACAACCTTGCATACAAATTATCATTTTTTTTTAAAAATCGTAAACCTTCGCTGAAAAGAGGAATTGTTATGACTTGTTGGTGTAGTTTTCGATTGTAATGATGGAAAGTAGGTTAAAGGTTAAATTGTTTAATATATCACAATTAGGGCATTCAATATGACAAGGAATATGTAATTACCTGGAATTGAGTAATATTACGTAATGATACCAGCCATCCTAAACCAATATTTCCTGAGATAATCGTTCATATTTTGGTATGAAGAGCTGTAAGGAAAAACCTAAGCAACCCAAAAAGTGGCTGTTTCGTTTTTGTTGCAGGCTACTCAGGTACAAAAAGATAACACGATGTACACGTCATCTATCTATGCATGCATGCATACATACATACATAATACATACATGCATACATACATACATACATACATACATACATACATACATACATACATACATACATACATACATACATACATACATACATACATACATACATACATACATACATACACCTCCACCTTACCTCTTGATCTGCAAACATTATTCAGATTGCAGCTTGATTTGTGTTTCTTCATGACCTTTTGATGTAATTTTAGCTATTTTTGAGATGAACTCGCAAATTTGTATTACTATTTTTTCCAGATAATGTGAAGGGTAGTAAATCTTTTGTTCAAGAATGGCTGCCACAATATCTGGTCACTAATTACAACGTATCTCGGAATGGATATATGTATCAGTTGAAACTACACGGATTCTATATCTTGGACACTATCATGGGATATAACAACAGTGAGAACTCACAGAAGTTTCCCGCCATGTTGACAGAAGATAAAGTACGTATCTCGACCATATGTAGCCTGGTACCCTCACCTTTATTTAACTCAAAGCTCATTACCCTGAGTAACGAAGTGTCTGGTATAAAGCACTGAATGGGGGACTTCCTGTACACTTGTACACGGGAAATCCCACCCAAATGGGTGCATTTGTTAGCTTAAAGCTACATCAGTATCTATCTTTGTAATAACTCACAGGGACACCACTGGGTTTTTGATTCTCAAGTCAGGAAAAGATCCATAATTAGGAATCTCAGGTTTATTGCTTTCATAGTAAGTATCTTACTTCGTTTAAACCCTGGAGGCAAGATTTGAGACTATTCTCCCTTCTGCCATGACGTCAAGCACAATTGTTTATCACTTCTTTCACAGAGGAATGGGATTCGGGAGGTGAAAAAGCCGGTCTTTTCGGTACTGCGCTCACCTGCGCTGTACCAAAGAGATATGCTTGTTGTTTAAGAACGCGTACAGCAATAAAAAACATAAAATATAGTATATCATATGTGATTACTCCCAAAACAATATAAAAAATAGGTTGCATGCTAGTCCCAGATTTCAGCAGTAGTTGTCACAAACTTGTTTATGACGTAAAGTGCTGTTATCGGTTTCAAGATCTTAAACCTGATAATCTCATAAAAATAGTGACCAAGTCTTTCGCCCTTTTGAATGAATTTGGCGTTGATAAATTTGGAAGCACGGGCTACTTGATTATTGATTGGGTAATGTAATACAAACTCGATGATATAAAGAAAATCCTATGGACTAATAAATAGGCAAGTCTGCTCAAATGAGTGCAAGAGAAAGCGGTAGCTCACTAGGGAATTCCCGAATCTCACATCAACTATCACAAAGAAACTCCGATTTTGCTACAACACATTTATTCACAGTTGATTTCTCCTATTTTACCACATGCGCTCTTCGTCACTCTAACATGAACAAATTATGTGGCAATGTTTCCAAATGCATCGGATCCTCGATAGGTCTAGTTTGTCAGAGAGAAAAGGAAACATTGAAAAGACACAGCAAAGTGCAAAGATAGTTTTTGCAAGCTTGAGCCCTTTTGGAATCTATGGAGAAAGTTTTAAAATGCCAACAATCCGAAATTAAAAATAAATGACATGCACACATGCACAAAATGAAAACAGGAAAACGATTCCATTATACTTCTAATGGTGTAATTTGAAAGAATACAAAACTGATAATTTATTAAAATCATATCTCGACAGTTGAACGTGGATATCTGACAGATACCGATGAAAACTAATGTCATGGTGACCTTAGGAATTTCCAGTCCGATTATTTTTAGAAGCTTATCAGATAAAGCGTTGCGTTTCGTGTTAGGGAGAGTTATTGTTAGTAACGATATGTTCCGAATGACGCGTATCACTTTCAGAAATTTGAAAGCTGTGAGTTGTTCGGTGAACCACAAGGTCAATAGAACATGACCTCTTGTCGGTGTCCACCAGATCTCCACGTAGGACTGTGGAGATCTGATCTTAATCTGATTGACAAACCTGAATATGTAAGAATGGGAGACGTTATAGCAACTCACTAAGAAGGTTCAAACTGAGAATGTACTAGCACCGCAGAACAGTCAACACTGCTGACCATGGGACCCTTCAGTTGTGGTTGATGATGATTATTCATACAGTTCTTTCTGAGACTCTCAATTCAACAAATTAATTGACCAGACCTTCATTATTTCCAAGCAATCAATCGTTTATAAGTCAAATATGAGTAGTACAGGGTGGCGATAAGGACACAAAAACTGGCCCGATGGCGCCAAGGAAATTTATCATTTATCCACCAACCTGAATGCATGACTCTATGTGGACTAGGGGGAATTTTCAAGGCGTCACCATTTTGAAAGTATGAACCTATGGGAGAAGAATGCCACTATTGGAGGGAAATGGGGAAAGGTAATGCGAACAACACTCATACGTACTGACCAACACGCAATCTTTCTTAGCCTCCAAAGGCCCTTTTCAGCGCCATCCAGATCTTTCAGAAACAGGATACTACAAAGTCATTGCCAAAACTCTATGACTGATGTGTTTGCTTGTTTGTTTGTGTCCTTTGTCTATTTTTTAATCTTCGATACAAATCTTAAATCCCCCTCTATCCTTCTGTTCTTATCATATGTGCTAGTATATAAGTATGATAGTATGTTTGTGTGTCAGTGTAAGCATTCCTACCCTTTTCTCCTACACTTGACTTAGGGTCTATAGTATTATAGGGGATGTAATTATTTTCAGTTTTGTTCATAGTGGTTGTTAGGGGCTGTAGGGTTGTAAGCTTTTAGGTTTTGATTATTGGGGTTTGGCTGATCTTTTCTTTGATTTTGTTGTCAGGGAAAAATGTAAAATGAAGTGCGCGCATTGGTATGCTTCTCTGACTGGAACGCTTAGGCCTTGAATTCAGCATTTCAAGAAACTAATATTTTAATTATTTTGCAACCTTTTGATTATAAGGTTGTAAGTTTTGTGATATTACGGGAGAGAAAGTGAAAACAGCGTGCAAGAAAGAACTTAATAATACCGCCGTATTGTAGATGCAATATTATATAAGCGAAAAAAGATCTTACGTATTATTTCATTTTCTTTTTCATGTGACTAGATTTACTCCGCATTTTAACGGAGGCATTAAAACATTCTTTTCTAACAAACATAGACACTAAATGTAAGATGCACAACAACAATGCACTTTAGTTTTGCCGTTTTGAAAAAAGATGTAACTCCACACTTGAATATAAACGTACACGAAACCTTGCGCAGAAAACCTTTGAGCTTGTTTTGACACGGCGTAAGCATCGTGTTCTATAAACTGGGTGCTGCAACAGTTCGAGAGTCCAAAACAACTAGCTAGAGCAAAAACGAAAAGTGTAATTTAATGTATCATAGATTGTTCTCCCCAGACATTGTTTTGGATCTAACCACCATTCAAGTTCAACCTAAATCCAGGTTTGATTGAACCACTGTTAGCTTTAATACACCAGACCTCAACAACATTAATTTTGCCAATGTATTATATGTGCATGTTATTACTGTTATCATTGACACTTTGTTTATATTTATTTTCTCTTCATAAAGTTCGAATGTTTGTTACTTAAATAGTTATCCCCACCTGCAAATCCAATATTAAAAAAGCAGTTTACATATGACACCATCACTAACTTCTACGTGTAATGAAATTTCTACTCAGAAGATCGTCGACTTTTTTCTCTCGATACGTCTATTGTTTATCTCTATCCAATGTAGAATCACCCAGTAGGTTCTCTTAGTGTGATGAAAAGAGGTTTCGGATTTACACACATAAGCAAATATTTGGTGACAAACTTACATGCGAGCAAATAAATAAATAACTGTTAATATTTTTGCGAAGTTGACGTAAGAATTCTGCCTTTAAAAAAGAAGCCTTATCGAGCCTTGCATGTGTGTCCATTTGTCATATTGAGTAAAAAAGCATAGACGAATAAAAAAGTACATTGAAGCACGCTTTGGCATGCTTCATTGATTAGAACGTTTTAGGCCCTAAGCTCATCGTTTTAAGAAAGTAATAGTTTAAGTACTTTCACAAACTTTAGTTTACAAGGTTGCAAGTTTTCTACATAACGGACGAGACTGCAATGACAAGTTTGAAAAAAAAGAACTTAATAATATCGAAGTTTTGTGGATACAATTTATGTTCAAAAATTCTAATTTTACAAGTATAAACACTCCAGTACTGCAGCAAATTGAAGAACCAAAATGTTCTGCTCTGCCAATAAATCAGTCAATTACCAGAACTATGTACGTTGTTTGCCGTTTAAAAACAACAACAACAAAAACAAAAAAAAAACAAAAAGAAAAGAAAATGTAACTTCCTTAAAGTACACGAAAACCTAATCTTACGCCTGATTATGGCCTTGTTTGACCGTGTAGCATTATCTCTCTATATTACTCAACAACATCACATTTCAGAATTGCAATAGAGTCGCCTCTAAAACTTGATCTGAGATTAAATTTACCCTTGGATTGTAAACGTATGCAATACCCGTCATTACGTGTGTGTTTGTTCTTTCTCCATCCTGTTGAATGTCTATAGACGGCTATAATACCCCTCAATGTCCAGTTCTCACAGGGGACCATACAAATGTAATATTAAATTCCCACAGAAGGTTATACCAGCCCATCATGTTTGAATTTCCATAGGCCAATCATAGTGACATTCTTAATGTAAAATTCCATAGACTCCCATAATCCATAATGCTAAAATTCAATAGACTCCCATAATCCGTAATGCTAAAATTCCATAGACCCTTTGATAATATTTGTTTTATTTCATGCATTCATTTACTCATCCATATTTTATTCCCTTCACAGTTTTACTGAAGAAAAATAAAACATCACAAAACTGTGATTGCGTGGGCGATATAAACTGTTCACTCCCTTCTTTTCACAGTAAGGATACAATCATTTTATTCTTGAGAAGTACAAACACTTCAGTACACTTGTAACAAAACAAAGTGAAGAAATAAAATATTTTGTTCTCTCGATAAAACAGTCAAGTAGCCGAACTGTGAATGTTGTTTGCTGTTCAGAAAAAGAACCTCAAACGGAAACTGTAGCAACATAACAGTACACGAAAACCTTGTATTACGCCAAATTCAGACCTTGTTTGATACTGTAGCATTGTCTCGTTATCCTTTTCCCAAACAGCACATTGCAGAATAGATCTGACATTAAATTTACCCTTGGCATGTAAAAGTAAGCCAATGTCTGTCATTAAGTGTGGTTTTGTTCTCCTCTCCATTCTGTTTAATGTCTATAGAAAGCTGTAGTGCACCTCAGTGTTTAATTACCATATGGGTGTTCGTGAGTAGATGCCGGTGAAGGTCAGTAAGACGGTGAGTTGGTTAGCAGAGGTGAGTGCAGGCTAGTAAGAATGCATGTTAGTCAGAAGGTGTGGGTATTTTCAGACACACAAACACGCAGAGTCATTTTCCACCCATTGGGTTATACTTTAAAAATGGCTCCGCAATGATCAATTTCCTCGTCGGCATAGGGTCATACTTTCAGTGCTAATTCCCCAGCACGCCATAGGGCCAGTTTTATGTCCTTATCGCCACCATTTACTATTAATATTGGGATCACTTTCTAAACTTATTTGTAAATAGTCCATACCAGAGAAACCCATATTTGCTGCTTTTATAAATGTATATTGCATCGTTTACGAAGAATTGCGTTTAACAGTATGACCCTCGCAAAAGTTGACGCAGGTTGCAATTTTAGTGTGGGAAATTTTTAATAAGTTATGAAATGAACAGTGAACAGTAGGGTCTACTTGGAAAGCTCTTAATGTTACTTCCTGGTTTGACACAGTCTAATCGGTAGATCCATATTTTCTGCGTCTTTCTTCATAATGAAATTAAAACAGGAAAACAATAACCATATTTCTGATGTTGATTGCAAATTGTGACCGTATACTGCACACAATTCCTTATTTTAACTTTAAGTGACCGTGCAATCAATACACTTCCACATTAGTAGCCGGTCGACCTGTTTTAGAATGACGGCACGCATAACAGCAAATTCAGCATTAGTTAACGGAGGTGTGGCAATAGACAGTTTTGGGTAATGTGACTCTACACTAAAATTTAACGGTACACTTCGGGACTTGGATTCGAGTAAATTTTACCAGTGAAACCGACTTTTGCTCTACAAATAATGCTCTAAGAAACGCATAAAAAATTTTCATTTTGAAGATTTTCTCCATAACTGACCAATAAGAACGAAGAGTACAATTAACTGCACATACTTCCGCTGTTACATTGTTGGACGAAGAATTTGTTAAAAAATTTGAACAGATCAAAAATTTTAAATAGATATGCATATATTTGGATCAACATTCATTCCTATACAAACATTATTATACTTGAGTTTTAACCACAGTGTACAAAGTCCGATTCAAAACGAGAATCTACCCACTTGATACAAAATTATAAACAGTGAGTTGTAGTGAAGAATCATAAGAGCGACAAAAGGACCATTTTGTTTCATGTAAGAAACGGTGGATCTTAACATAATATACTGGATCATTTTGTAGCATTTGCAACCATCAGATGATTAAATATTGTTGATACAGTTATAATTTCATCAATACTGTTTTTCTTCTTTGTAGTTGTACACGGAATACAGTTCTTTTATGTAGAGAACAAGAATGGCGAGAGTTCATTTTTATCTTATGTGAAAAATCTCATGTGTATAGTTTGCTAAAATTTTTATTTCTCCATTTGTCTGATTATGGGTAAAATTTTACATTGTAAACAATTATGTAACCCATTAAATGTATTATGAGATTAGCTAACGCATGGAGAGTATCTGTTATGTCATTATTGGAAACAAGAAATTATACTCAATGAATGAGTAAAATATTTGAAAATTGCCTTGGCAAGAAGTTTTGTGTGTGTGTGTGTGTGTGTCTTTTTTTGTTTCTTATGAAAAGATAGCGTTTCTATTTTCCACAATTATATACGTCACTAGGACATCTTTTCTTACGATTGTTTCTTTAAAGACAATTATCGCGGAATCGCTGTCAGCTGTACTCCTCGCAAAGTATTTCTCTCTAGTAACTGTAGAATATGTAATGACCTTGAACATGCAAATCAAATAGATGCAAATCAAATAGAGAAGAAACAATATGGTTTTAGAAAGGACCACATAACTCCTGAAACATGAAATAAAATCACTTCTTAATATTAACGAACAAAAGTATGCATGGTTTATGGACTTTAGTAAAGCATGGGACAATGTTTAGAGATGTGGACTCTGAAGCATTCTTTCCTACCCAGGAATTGATGAAAAATTACTCAAACTTATTGCAAAGATGTCATCTATGCAATCAAAAGCATTACGTCCTCTCTGACATAATCTCCAACAGTGGTGTTAGACAGGGATATGGGTGTAGTCCTACTTTTTAATATGTATCTAAATGACTTAAGAGACTATCTCCATGATCTTTGATCTTTGTCCTCAACTTTAAATGTAATTCCAATAACTAAACTTTTTATTTCCTAATGACTTTGTCCTAATATCGGGCTTAATCTAATTAATCTAAAATCACTTAGTACTTAACAATCCTCTCAGGAAGGCACATACATTTATCTTCTGTGACAATACAACATGTGAAGTTACTGAGTCCAGCACATATTTGGGCATAACCTTTATTACCACAGTAACTGAAATCCTGCTATATTATATTTAGAACAGCAGATACTCAGATTTTGGGGTCAATAATGCATGATTTCATGTTATATGCTCCAGGGGACGATTCTAGTGCAGAAACAAATGTGTGCTAGCTGGTTGGAGATTAAATTTTGGCCTGCAATGTACATGAGCGGCTGCACATTTTCTCCAAGCTCCGTTTTGATGTGTTTACCACAATTATGATAGTGAGTGATTTTGTGGCAAATCGGTCCGTCCATGGTCCACTTTTCTTTTCACTGGAGTAATTCATTGCCACTGCCTTATACATGAAATATCTCCGATTTTATTTAGCATAGGTTCCTTATGAGGTATAAAATAGCGAGTTTTAGGTATTTTAACGCGTTGCGGTGAGGTCGGTTGTGATTCGGTTTCTCCATTCTCTTGCGAGTATAAAAACGTACACATATTATTGCTTATGGAGATTTATTTTGAAAGTGGGTGACCTCTAAATGTGAAAAGATGCATCCTCGACTGCGGCCTAAGCCGAGAGTAACTGCTTACTGCTAACAAAAGTCTCTGCAAACGATTATAACCCTCAAAACGAGGCTTACCAAACATCTGATAAAGTCGCTGATAGATTGACAGATTATTCACCATTCTTAGTATAACTTAGATCACATAAATACAAATTCTTCATGTTTTGACTGACTGCATACTATATTTATAGGCAATACAGGTTTTCGCTTCGAAAAGAAACTCTTTCAAATTGTCAGATTGTAATACGAACCCATTGAGTACTTAAAAGAGGCATGCATTGCCCGCTTTCCATCAATACATTCTACCATCTTTACATTACATATTAAGTATGTTTATATTTATCTCTTATGAACAAATAATGCGATGGACTTTACGCTATCGACGGTGTATTTCTTGGACCCAACGAGAGAAAGAGAAAGAAAATGGGTGACACCGATAGGTAACAATTAATTTCACAGACATTTACCAGACGTTTGTTCAGCGCAGATTTCTCAGAGTCAAGCGAGAATCTGGCTGAACGAGACTCAGTAAATTGCGGTTTTATGGAAAGATAAAAATAATGCAAATGTAAAAGTTTCTTCCTCTCTATTTGCAATATATAAATGGCAATAATAAAAGAGCAATAACCTGGGTCCGTTTAAGTACTAACCCTATTATGTTAGAAACGGATACATACAAGAATTTGATTATTAAGGAAAGAATTTGTCCCTTTTTTCCCGACAATGTTCAGGATGAAAAACGCTTCGAATTACTCTATGCGAAGGAGATATTCTTCACATAAATTAAGTCTCTGTGATAGTGTGACTTGGGATGGAAGTATTTCCTTTGTGACCGTGTGCGGAAAAGGTATTTTGCGTTAATCATATTTGCAATTGTGTATGTTGTTTGATTGTGTTGTTGGCTGTTGGCCTCTGGGAGAAAGATCGGATCCGTAAATCCCGAAACCGCTGAGGCTTTGTAAAACAAGTCTCGATGCTCCATGTTGTGTTACTTTGTTCAACTTATTTATTTCAAGAAGTACAGCAGGATATACGGACCTCCTTAGAAAATATAATTGAGGTAGAAAAAAAACAAAAACATAAAAAAATTAAAAAAATAAAACATTGCTTTGATAAATAAAAATATTGGGTATGTAATCGGCAACTCTTGAATGAAGATTTAAATGTGACATATCTAACCATTTATTTTCCAATAAATGATAACTAACAAACTACATGCAACTAAAATGCAAATAAATGAATAAATAAATAAATAAATGTTCTTGTTTTGCAGATCGAATATTTCTTTCCCGCAGTGTACAGGAACTTGAAAGCAGACAACTTTCAAGGGGACTACATTCACAGCTTCTACCGCACAAACGAGGATGACTCCTTGGGTCTTGCTCTTTTCAGGGCCTGGGAATCCCTTTCTGCTCCCAAGTATCAGATGGAATTATTTCCGCTTCCAATTCCTGACGTGGAAGGTATGATCCAATATGGGCTCAGAGATATAGTGAGAAGCGATCACGCCAGTTTTTGGGGAAGATATTTACCGGCGTTGTTTCTTACCGATTCAGGTACAATTTCATACAAGCATTACATTGCACACGATATGCACATGTGCAGATATTCACACGTGTGAATTAGCAAATTTTGAGATGTGTTCACATGGTTCTAAGACGGGTTGGCAAATAAGAAACTCTAGGAACAAATATATTTGTGAAGGTCAAAATTATAGTCGTCACATATATAAAATACGTACTGCAATGTGCCACCAATAACAACAGCATTGATGATGATTTTGATGATGACGATGATAAGAAAAAGAAAAAGAAAAAGGAGAAGAACAAAAAAAAAATGATTGTATGGATAAATGATATTAAATTAGTATAATCATTATTGATATTGTTCTTGTTATTGTTATTTTTTATCAGAGACATATGTACTAAGTGTGTCCCAGTTATTATTTGTTTCGTTATCATCATCATCGTCATTAAGGCGAATTAGCTAAACTTACAAATCCTGCATTGTTTTTGTTAGCAATTTTAGAATAATTAATTCAAAATTGTGCTTACACAGTTACAAACAAGATATTTATACAGCCATCTATCTATTTGTGCACACAGGCAGACCCAAATTACATACCTATAATAACCTTTGAATGATTTAAAGCTCATAGTTGAAGTGAGTCTCTCTGTTGTCTCAGACTGCAGAAAAGCATGTATCCAGTGCCACACGCATCACAATTCCACATACATACATGCAGATAGGGACATACAATGCTTGAAGTGGTACGAAAGGACGGTTACCCCCCCCCCCCCCCCGAAACAAACCATTTCCCAGATAGTTCTTTCTTGCTGTATGTTTCATATTTGCACCGCTTTGCTTACAAGGCGAGCGAAAATGAAAGGCGCTTTTTAATTTTCCACGTCCTGTGATTTTTACACCGCCGAAATATTCTATGAAGGCATACAGAGTTGTTTACATCCTGACTTTCCCTACACTCAATAACTTTTCAAGGATATCATGGACTGAAATCAAAGTTGATATCGGGATTACTATCGGTAGGACAGTGGCCACATTTGAGTTTGACTGTATGAATTCTTTCCTGTCAAAGTGTGTCTGAGTTAAGACTCCATCCTTCACCCCATGACCCAATCCCACACCACCGCCCACCACCCCACTTCCGCTAAGAAATTTGCCCATGAATCGTAAATTTCGTTAATTCTCTTTAACTTTTGAAGTATACCTTGGACTGAAACAATAATCGTATAGGTCCTAATATAAAAATTAACAAGGTAAAGTTAGATACATATTACGGACACGTGGCCCCTGTTTGACATAAGAGTTTGACCTTACGTCTAGAACCAACGTGTCTTCAGCTATTCTATATTGGCAAGTGTATATGTGTCCTCTTCAATTATTATTTCATTACTTTATGCTAATATGTTCGAACTGCACTGATAAAAAAATAACGGGAAACACAATTAAAACTTTTATTTTTCAATAAATCAATTCAAACATCTTGTTCTCAGCCACCTGAGGTTTGGTATGAAGAGTATATTTATCCCATCTAGGTTTTATTCTACCAAATGACGTATGAAATACTTAACGATCACACCAATCAATCAAGCCACTCAGTCATCCATACATCCATCCATCATATCTTGCTTCAACAGAACACTTCGCAAGATAGACAGATAAGCATATAGAAACATGTGTATCTGTGAAAAAAGCCACCAGAATTGCGTGCTCACGTAGAAAGAAAACTTCTCTTTCAAGGTGAACATAGCTAATATTAGACCTTTTCACATTTGACTTTGGCTTAGTCACCCTCTCTCGGAAGGAAAAATGACTCTGTTCCCACCACCCCGAAAAAATTCCTGCGGACGCCCATCTGACAAGCCTTCACGTGTTGAAATTTGCATACAGTGCAAGTTTATAGTCGTGCTTATTTGCTTTCGCACTGCCTCCTGGGATGGTGAAAATTTACGCAAGATGCAATTTTACAGACGTATGCAAATCCGGTCACTTCACGCCATTTGTATACCTATGTATGTATACATTTATATGTAAATTTGCTAACATATATAAACTTGTGCATGCAAACGGGGTGTAATATACAATATCATTTTTATACGATATACTGGTATTATTATTAAAGAGATTATACACAGTTCGCCATGTACACATATTTGCCAGAGAACGATAAAGTGGTTTCAGTTCAGGGCTTCAAAATCCATCCCAAGTGCTCCATCAAACATTTACACACACGAAACAGTGCACGACTGTTATCCTTTCATGGGCAATTGCTAAGTGCATCAATTAAATAGCAAATGTCTACAAAAATAGTTTTATTTTTACTCTACTCAATCGGCACGTGCAGTTCTGATGGTTCAGTAAGGATGACATCACAAAATTAAACGCGTCAAACTAACCAAAACTGGCCTATTGATGTAAGAATATATCATATACAGTTATAATATACACATTTTTGAGTTATTTGAATCAACTTTTGTTAAAAAGGTATCTTTTAAACTTCATAGGAATTTGCTATATATCATGAGTGATAAATTTCTTTAAGATATATTATAAAGTTTGTGCAATATCTTATAAAAGTAAGGATATGGCTCTTTAGTTTTAAATGTTTTTTTCTTTCATTTCTATTGCGAGGTATTTATTTCACTTGGTATTAGTTTGGCTTACGATACGATAACAAGAGGTTCTTTTCCATTCATTACATTTACAGGACAACATCTTATAGAGCCATTGAGGTTTTGTACTTACTCATTATTACAAGAAATATCGATGTATACTAATATTTATTAAATTTAAAGGAAATTACCGTGGTGACATGATTAATTGTTATCATCAGCCTTGTGACAACCTGACTGTCATGCTGACAGACGACAACCTAGGGTTTCTGGGAAAACAAGCAGATGCCTTGTACTACAGTCTCCATTATCTGGCGGAAACTGGTAAGTAAATAAGTACGTAATAATGGAAGGAATGAAGTACATGCAGGTAAGTAAGTATGTTATAAATATAATTATTATTATATTTATTATTATTAGGCACGTAAGTAAGTTGCTAAGCTTAATAGTAAGTCAGTATATAAGTAAACATTTCTGTTGGAGAATATGAGGTTCTTTCTAATGAGACCATATATTTTTAGATCACATCTTTTTCACTAGTATCATTCATTCAATGGTCATTTATCTTATAGAGCTTTTGCTCCTGCAAATTGCACGTGCTGTTCAATTGGGTTCGCTTTAAATTGTATGTCCTTTTATCATTTTCAGAACTACGAAACAGACATTTTGGAAAAAATAGACAAAGACAAATTTTATTTAGAGTCGGTTTGCGTTTACATTATTAAAGGCATTTGCTCATTGGAGCTATTTTGCCAACTATGCACAATATAATAACAATTAACTTTAACTTTCAGACATACATACATGCACGCATGCATACATACATACATACATACATACATACATACATACATACATACATACATACATACATGCATGCATGCATACATACAAACAAACAAACATACATACATAGATGCAAATATACATACATACATACATATATACATACATACATACATACATACATACATACATACATACATACATACATACATACAATTTAATAATGTAACTGGTTATTAACAATATTGTTTCTATGGTAACAATACATAACTACCCCAAAAAAGAGTTAAAATTTATATTTTAAGATTCAATTCAGAGACATCAATTTACACGAATATATTCTACTTTAAAACGTAAATGCAGTGTTAAATATTCCTGCATAATGGCTTGCAAGTACACACTTATGACACCGTTTTACATGCATACAAATTTTAAAATTACAATTACAAGGAGTTGGACAGGACAATTCACAAACGTATAAACGCACACATATACGCTAAGTATTTATGCACTGGAAGCATATATATCACAAGAAAGAATTACATAAGACCAACTAACAGCTTATACAGGGACACATATATGGGAACAGAACACAGGAAATTAAAGTAACCGTAAGCTACAAGCAAAACTACAGAACTAAAACAACTAAAAGCTATACATGCAGCAAAGCTAACGTAACTAATATAAATCTAAGATGGGGACGAAAATCCAAACAAAACTAAGCGTAAGCAATGGCAGCCACATTTGGCTATAAAATCCATATAAAACAAAGTGTAAGCAATGTAAGCCACATTTAGCTATAAAATCGATATAAAACTAAGTGTAAGCAACGTAAGCCACATTTAGCTATAAATACTATAAGCAAGTATACAAAACTAAAACAAAAACAAAGAACCCCCCCCCCCCACACACACACACAAAAATAACACAACCTACAGCAGATTATGGCAACAGCAAACACTTCTTTGTGTCCACATATGCTCCATATTTATGCAATACGCTCCCAGACCAGGTCGTTAAGACGGATTTAAAATTGTTAAAATCTGAGTTGTTATAAAATTATTAGAGAGAGATTTCAGAGTTTAACTGCTGCATACCTGAAAGATTATTGCCTATACGTTTGATGATCTTACGTTTGGACTGTCCAACGTGTTTACATATCTACAAGAATAGGAACATTGTTTTTTTTTGTGTTTTTTTTTTTTTTTTTTAAACTTTAAGACCACTTAAGTATGATGGATATCGCTTGTTCAAAATTTTGAAAACTTAATTGTCATGGTCTTAATCCTTCGGATTTGGAGATCGATACATGTTCCAAATCCAACAATTCACAGTAAAGTTTCAAGAATCCATTAAAGACAAATATTAGAGCTCTTTCATGGATTTTTTTAAAAGATTGTTCATGTTAGCGTCACTGTCACTGTTGAAATGCCAGGTTAGGGGACAGTAGTTGAAATTTGCCACGATGAAGGAGTGATAGTTGTGCGGTATTTTCCAATTCGTTTACGCACATTTAATTGTTTAGATGCTTTTGACAAATCTCAATGAGTCACTGATTTAAGTTTAGCATAAAGTCCAAAGTGACTCCACTAGTTTTACCCAATATTTGAAATATATATATATATATATATATATATATATATATATATATATATATATATATATATATATATATATATATATATATACACACAAATTGATAACGGCGCAAACACAAAATAGTTTCCCAACGTTATGAGCTAAACAAGCTCTTAGTCAGGGGTAGAAACTATTTACATCCACAAAACAAACACTAAACACAAAAGCCAAGAAGAATTCTTGACTCCTACATGTTTCAATGACGGAGAAATAAACAAAGGATAAACAATAGAAGAAAGAAAGACGACAAAATTAAAAATCGCTCTAAAACGGGTAAACTGCATATATATGTTATGTAGCTGTGTACAAAAATTCAAAGAAGTGTTTATCGTGCGTATCACGCAGTGGACCAAATTGCTTTGACTAATTCCAGGCTGGGAAGAAAGGATTAATACCATGCGCGGCGTAAAATCAACGCCATCATCAAAATATGCAAAGAAATTATATCCCGGTAAAGTTATGCATGGAGGTACTAAGGACGTATGCCAAGAACATAGTAATACTACTACTACTACTACTAATAATAATAGCAGCAACAACAACAACAGCAACAACAACAACAACAACAACAACAACAATAATAATAATAATAATAATAATAATACCAATAATACATGTAAAGAGTTATGTAATATTTACTTGGGTAAATATTATCGCAGAAACTGCGTACGTCTGATAAACTGATGTCTGGTGTAGTTTTGATTAGATTGCATTAGGAGGGTGAGACTTTTTCATTTAGGCCGAACTCCCTATGAGTTTTCAATTGTAGTGTCCAGTATCATTCATTACGTGTGCGTTCTATATCGGTCTACCCCAGGTTAGAATCAAACAGTAGAATCTCGAGGGACTCGACTGCATGCCCAGTCGAGTTGTAGTGGTTGGCGAGCTTCACGTTGATTTTGTTGCGAATGTGGCTCTTGTGGTTATTCATTCGTTTTCTGAAATCAACGGTTTCGCTAACATGTTTAAAGATAGATTACATTTTTGTTTCGACATCCTAACTTCTGATCGATAGTGTCGCTAACTCCTGTAGTCGAACTTCTAGACGATTTGGTCTCGGCATATGTTTGTAAATTAGGCAACGCTTGTCTTTGCAGCAATATGTGCCTGAATCTGTGGTCTTGTTGGATTTTTAGGTCTACGGTACGCAACCATAGGAACTTCTTGAAATATGCCCTTTAGATATTCGGATTCAATCTGGTTTCAATGCTCTCGAATTATCTGTTGTAACTTTGAGGCATTGTTGTGGAAAGTAATCTCGAAGGGGAAGCGGTTGTTGGTTGTCTTGGTTTTATATTTCAGGAGGGTTCCTATATCGAGGAGTCCAGTTTTGTTAATAGCCTTCTCGATGTAGCTATTTCTGTATCCTCTCCTTCTAATGTGTCCCTTGAGCTCTCCGGGTCTCTTTTCAAAGGAAGCAAGATTAGAGCATATGCGTTTGGTCCGAACGCACATACGGAAGAAAGGATTTTTTATTGGGGGTGGCAGCTGGTTGGGTGTAGATACAGGTGAGAGTCAGTTGGTTTAAAATACAGGTCAGTTTCAATGTTCCCCTCCAGGAGAGCAGATTGAGTATCCAAAAAGATGTTTGACTTGTTTGATGACTCTGACGTAAATATAATCGTGGCATGGAAGTTCTTGGCGAATTCAAGAAATATTTTGAAATTGTCGCCCGTTTCGATCATTTTGATTCTATGTCGTCAATAAATCTGCACCAGCTTAGAGGTCATTAGGGTGCCTCGCTCAAGAGCTTTTGCTCGTGACTTCCCATAAAATTATTGGCGTACGAAGGTGCCATTTTAGTGCCCAGCGCTGTTTCATTAATTTGTAGGAAGTGTTGGTTGTTGAAAACAAAATTGTTAAACTTAAGAACACGTGCTAAGAGTTTGACCATACAGTATGTAGGTGGGGAAGGACCAGGTCGACCATCGCATGCTTCCTTGCAGGCTGTGATACCTTCCTCGTGTGGGATGTTGGTGTATAAGGAACATACGTCCATAGTTACGAGGAGAGTGTTTTCTGAAAGGTTAGTTATTAGTCTTCTTGGACGAGAAAGTCTCGGGGCGTTCATTTGTTGTCTTTCCAATTACAATAGCTGTTACCTTTTTAATGCCGATATTAGATATGGTTTTTGCTGTAAAATATTCAGTGGCTTGAGCGAAATGTATTTGACATATGAAAGTTCTCCTTGGGTCATTGTCTTTAGAAACATTTATACGAAATCGTTGAAGATCTCTTATATGCAGGTCTGATCAGAAATAGTCTCATCATTTTGTTGTAGGATAATTGAATTATGTGATAAAACACCATTGTTTACTGCGAAGGGTCTAATGGTCATTCAGAAATCCTTACTTTTTGTTCTGCCTAAGCATCGTTTGAAAAAGTAAATTTGTACGGCTTCAGGTCTGACTTTTGTCACCAAATTCCTTTGTTTTTTGTAGTTGTTCCAATGTTTCGAAGTTATAGATCTCTAATCTCTATTGTTTATAAGATAGTTGAAATTTCCTGTAAAGCTTTTTTTTTTAGTTTGCCATTGACAAAACGGAGCTGATTGCATTCTTGGTCTTTTGTAGTTTAAGAGGAGAATGTTCCTCAATCACTTCAGTGAGTAGCTGCTTGAAGGCCCAGTAAACATAATTGAGATCATCAAATATATAAGCTACACGAAAAGGTGTAGACGGCAGGTCATCATTGATGTTTCCTGATTAAACTCCTTAAAACTGCGGTAAATAAATTGCTTGCTTGTTGTTGTTGATACTCTTCCTTTGACCATTGTGAAAATTATATTATGGAAGTTATTAATACCAGTATTACAATTTCCAGAGTTACGTAGATACTGTTTTTTTATTTTGTGCTTGTCCTTGAATTAGTGGATTTTCACGAGAACTAATTTTGCTAATTCGCTGGAGTGAAATATCAAAAATATTTGGTCAATGAGGTCAATAGACATCGATAACATTATGACCAAGATATTTAACCCGCTAGTTTGCCACTTGTTTGGTCTAGAGGTAAGCATGACCAGCTGTTACGCAACTGTTACGCAGGAGTACCAAGTACAAATCCCACAATGTGCTTATTTTTTCTTAATTTAGTTGTGTTTCTTATGTGCTTTTGTACCTTGAATTAGGAAAGAGAATTATGTTACTACTGATGTTTTCTGTGCTAATATACACACAATGCAATAGAACATAAAAAATACACAGCTGCCTTTATCGAAAAAAATCTACTACTTCAAGCTGATATAGATAGTGCTAGCCAATACGTTTGAGCATAAAATATATGAAAATGTGCTTGTTCCGAGTGAATAACGGATATATTTCATCGATGAAATATATCCGTTATTAACACCATAAAAGCAAATACGCTCTATTTATTTACTAGAATAACATCTTCAAGATTCAGAGTTGTATAAACTAAAAGGAAACAGTCATCCAGGATATAATTTTAGAAGTGAAGAGTAAATGGTATTAGGTCAGACGAACTATGTTACTACTTTCAGCTCTACCAGTGAGTTCTTTACGCAATTTTGTTTCGTGCCTTGCATTGTTAAATTCAAACTGTTTTGGAGAAGTTTTGACTTCAAAAGGCCCTACGTGTTACAGAAACAGAATTAATTTGCCGAACCGATTTCACATATCATAGATGACGATGTTAAATCAAGTCCAGATAGTGCTGGGATTGTTTTGTCTCGCGCTATTTTCTGCGTAAACTTTTAGTGAATGTTAAATATAATTTTTTGAACCAGGAATCAATCTTTCACAAATAATAAGAAGATACTTCATCTTTTTATTGCAGATTGTGGGATACCACCAGATATAATGAATACCAGGTATAATATAATAAATGGTAGTCTATCAGCTATGTACAGATGTACTGAAGACACAGTTGTGTTTCCTTCCGAAAGCAACACGAATCTCACGTGCATGACTTCAGGGGAATGGTCTCAGATTTCGTTTGTGTGTGTGGATCGTAACCTCATAAGCGGTAAGTTTATTTCACGTGGAAACAGTAAAAGACTCTCTATTCCTAGTTATAAAAAATAAAAATCTTGTGTCCATTTCATTTAGAGAAATTTTATCGCCAAGAAAAGTTTAATTAAAAAACAAACACGCAAGCAAAACATATGTTGTTAACATGGCCAATTGAAAGCTTTATTCTCGTGATTAAAGAAATGTACTGCAAGACGGGGATTAAAACTGAGGACCTCAGCAGCACTAGCTAGTCCGTGCCCAATGTTGCCATCCAGCCATAATCCGTGTGGTGGTACCCGTTAGAGATCCTCCTACGCACAAGCCCACCCCCGCGAGACCCCCCCCCCCGACACACGTCTAATCTAAGCACAAACGCTCAGCTGTAGCAAAGTAGCAAGCAAGTATAATAAAGCCAAAGTCATTTTACCGCAAACAAACAATGTCTAAAGTGACTTGGTACTCGGGCGATAGTCCGTTTCAAAATGCCAAAAACGATTTGAAGCCGATGATATTCGTGAATATGAAATGCTATTGAAGTATCTCAATTTTCATTCAACTGAGAAGAAGACAAAAATGCTTTGTGTTTTTTTTATTATAATGGGAAAAAATTAGATTCTGGTGCCTTTTTACGTATCGGGACGTCTTCGAAATTATATCTTGAAACAGACCATACAGACCGTAAATATCCAGTTTCTGTCTTGATATTTTAATTGCATCAGGCAATATTTGTTCGCCATATTATGACTTAAGTTTTTCATGGACTTAGTTCGATCAGTTTCTCGCTCTTATACATCGATTTCTCTACGTTGTTGCCGTCTGATTAGAAAGATTATCATTTTCAGCTAAGCAAGGAACCATCTGTTAGATAGAAACCCTATATGATTTGATAAATAATGCGTCATTAAAATGGAAACAAACAAATTATTTATGCTTCAACTTGTTTGAAAATGTGGGTGGTCATTATTATAGACAACTGCAGACACTCTATGCGTAATGTTCTTCATTGTACGGATTTACACACTAAATAGATACAAATGTAGAAACTCTACGTAGTACCTAAGGCCACGTAAAGAGCACAAAACAAAAATGCCCTGTTAGATGTTGTTAAGAAGATTAGAGAGATGGGCGATATAGATTAGCTGTAAAGTTCGGCTGCGGGTTAGATTTTTATTGTAAGTGATTTTTCTCAAAACCATATTTTAGGATGCCGCGGAACCTCAGTTGGTAGAGCGTCAGACTCGTAATCCAAGGGTCACGGGTTCGATCCCTGCCCAAACTGCCTCAGTGTGTCCTTGGGAATGGCACTTAGCCCCCATTTCCTCGGCATGATATAGCAAATAATATGTTCAAAGTGCCGTTAAAATCAAGAAACCAAACCAGACCTTATTTTAAAACTGAGTTTTAAATACACAAGAAGGGTCCATGGTTCTCCTACACCTGATGCTGCATGGCCGCTAGTAAAAAGCGAATATCCAATTACGAAATCTTAAGTTTAAAATATCCTAATTTAAATCTTTTTTTTTTCAGGAATGGACAGTCTTCACGCCATCAGAGGATATTCCTGTTTCCTCGTGTTATTGATGACTATGCTTCTTTTGATGCCGGGCTAAAGAGAGTGTTATATTGGACCGTCAGAGCAGGAATTGTTATTTCATCCAGAAACATGAAGTCTGTCTTTTCTTAGGTCTTTTTTAGCTTTAATAAACAAGTCTTATGCACCGTTGTTTTACAAATGTTGAGTTGTGGCATTACTAGTTTTAATTGTTTGCCAATAACCATCGTGCAGTTTTCACCACATCTCGTATGACAAAAAGAATGAACAATGAGCACTTATTTTGATCGTAGTACCGTAAATAAGACAGCAAATTTACAGAAAAAATTAAAACGTCTCCTGCGGCGTGTCCCAAAAAGTTGTTTGGCCTTGTATTTTAAATATGCTCAATCAAGTGCCTTAATCCGAAACAAAAATTCACGTTATATAATATTTTTACAAACAAAAATTGTAATGATGAAATTTGCTAGAATTCTGCATATTTTCATATTTTTGAATATAGCTATATATTTACAGCTATTACATTGCATGGTTCATAAAATATCCATATAGTTAAATAGCAATAATGTATGCTTTATTTTTAAAAAAAATGGATCTCAATTTTAAAGTGACTGCCGTCAATATGTTCTTTACATTGTAACATTTAATTTTATAAATTTTAATTTTGGAATTGTAATCATGAATAATTTGTGTGCTTAATTGATAAAAAAGATATTTAGTCGATTGATGATATCATTTTTATCACATAGAAATTGTGTAATTTTTCAAATTTATAAAACATTTTTTAATCCAAGGAATATTTCACCGACGTAGCTTTTGAAATATAACGACATTTGCACGAAAATATAAAGCAAGTGAACGCAAGTGTCCATTTACTATGTTATTCTCATCACATGCCTGTTACTTTGGATTTAAAGGATGAGTCCTAGTGAAAAATAATATATGCGGGGCTTTAATGTCTGGGATAATGGTATAATCATGGATGATTTAAACGAGGATTTACTCAGTGCTGAATTAAAAAGTTACAGAGAGGTGATTATACTTAATGACATGCAAAATAAACTAACTGAGCTGACTCGAGTAACAGATAACTCCAACCATAGATGTTCGTCATTCTGCAATTATCTCTGTTGATGCAAATGTAAGTGATCAGAAGGCCTTCTATTTAATTATTCGCCTGCATTATGAATCTTCCACTTGTAATAAGAAAGAAGTATGGCTTTATAATAAAGAGCATTTTTAAACATGTAATAATCTTACAGCAAGTATAGACTGGACAACAAAGTTAGGGACTTATGGTGATGTCAACGATGCCGTTGCAACTTTTACCTCGTCCAATATTCAATTTGCTGAAGATTTTATACCATTTTGCTCATTAACCATTCAAGAAGCGCGACCGCATGACAAAATTGATATTAACAGTAATAATCTGAGTCATTGGGAAAAATACAAAAAGTACGTAACAAAGTCAATAATAAGAAAAAAAGAGCAAAGAAAAAATGTATTCGTAACTTGGAGAATATTGATTCTATTGGTGGAAACTCGAAATAATATTGGAAACTGGTGCGTCATTTTGTCAAGAAAAAGATTTCAAGCTCAATACCTCCACTAAGGAGCATTAGTGCGAAAGATTCGTTATATGTAGCAGTTTCCAATGTCGAAAAAGCAGAATGTATTAATTCCTTTTTCGCTGCTGCAGCTAAGGTTGATAACACTAATTCAATCTACCGGATACACACTTGAAAACTAATAGCAAAGTTACTAATATATTAATAACATAACAAGACATTTTTGATATAACCAACACTTTACCCACCCATAAAGCATGTGAAGTGGATAAAATAAGTCACCATATGCTCAAAGGAACGGTCGCATCCGTAGTTAAACCACTCTGTATTTTATTAAACATGTTCCTTGTTAAACAAATGTTTCCATCTTTATGGAAAACCGCAAAAGTAATGTCAGTGTATAGAAAGCAATGTGCCAGTGATCCTTCAAGTTACAGACATATTTCAGTACTTATTTTTTATTTTTTAGGAAAGCTATATAAAGAATTATGTTTAAACATCTCTACAGCCACCAAATGATCTTGTATTCAAATATTAATCCGGTTTTCTTCCCAATAATTCTACAGTATTTCAGCTCATGGATATGTACCAAAGTATAAGTACTGCACTTGATAACAAGGATGACATGTGTGTGGTTTTTTGTAATGTTTCTAAAGCATTTGATCGGGTTTCGCATGAAGGTCTAATACATAAATTAAACTGCAATTGCATTGATAACTGTATTACTGATTGGTTTTTGTCTACCTATCAAATATACTCCAAACAGTTTTTATAAATACTGCCGAATCAAGTAGCCATTTATGTTGCAGCAGGCGTACCACAGGGTTCTGGGTTAGGTCCGTTATTATTTATTGTGTATATTAACTATATAGGCGACGACCTCTTGAATGCAACACATGCATATGATAGCTGATCATAGCTCACTTGCGTAATCATTAAATGATATTTACGAAATTGAATATATACTGAACACAGGTTCACAAACGATTGACGATTGGTCAAGGCAGTGGTTGGTTGACTTCAATTCAGCGAAAACTGGGACAATGTTATTCTCACGTAAGCTAGTAGTCTAGCAGCTATATCCTGAAAGGGCCTAAAATATTGAGTTAGTTCACCCTGAAAGCTACAAAATGTCTGATGGTGTCATGAATTTGTATGACTCTTGTGGGCAACCCAAGGATCGATGTGGACTTCTGAAGTTGTGTAGTTGTTTTCGACAGAGGGGTTTGTTGAGGGACTCTGAGAACAAATGGATGTCTATGAAGAAGGGAGTTTTCAATAGAATCTAACCCACTGTACTAAAGAATTGCAGCAAATCAATTTACTCTCAGAAATCAGGCTTCAAAAGGATGTATGACTAATACCTAATTCTTTTCATCATTTGTTTAAAATCAGCACCATAAACATGATTATAGGATGATTTTAAAAACATCGTGTAATTTTGTTTCACATTAATAAAAAACTAAGCTGCTATCATTCAAATTAAAATTATATTTGTTAAACCTGAGTTCATTCTTGTTGGAATTTTATGTTTGCTTTATATGAGTTATTTAGAGTGTAAATATACCAAGAAAATGGTTACACTGAACGTGGTGACACCCTGTATCATGTAATACATTTTATATCCTTTTGTCACAGAATGCATATGAAATTATATTAAATTGACCAAGCAATATATAGTGCAATATACATAAACATTTATTACTTAATATTGCATGTTACCACATCATACTTATTTTTACCTTACACACATTCACACATATAACTTTAAAATGGTTAATGTCACACATGAAGACATTTATCTTAGCAAACTGATGATAACCCATATGAATGTAAGACATGTAATAAGTAGATTAGAATTTAAATTTGAGGATTTCTGTAATTGACAACATGTTCAGCAAAGTATCACAAAATATCATGGTGGTCAATTTAAAAGAACTTTACGTTATGTTGTTACTACAAATTGTACCGAAAAAAGATATGTGGTAGATATATATGCTCATAACTCGGGTATATATGTTTTATACTTGCGAATAAAGTACAGTATTTGTCAAAGCATTATTTACCATTCAAGCACAAGACTTTGAGAAATGAGTTAAGATTTATCATTCTTTTCAGAGTCAGACAAAGCTTCAACAAGTTTGTTGGTGCATTATTCATTATTATAAGATCAAGCATCGGAATACACCATTCCTTCTTTTTTACGTATGCATTGCTTAGCTGCACAAGCAGCTTTGCAGTGACACTGCGCAAAATCCAAGACTGCTGCAGGAGCGTGAGCACTTGCATAAGTTTTCCAACGTTATCAACTTTCCATCAATTGCCAAGTGCTGATGTCCGATTCAAAACCTGTTCTGTAACATGCAGCCATATGACACTTTGACAGTTTACTCTCTTTACATACTCTAATAAAGCACCCATTGTGGGTGGCAGCTTTTCGCTGGTAGCATTTTTCTTCAAGAAAAGCTCATATCTCAGCATGTCCAGGGATGAGCAATTGCTCTTCGCATATACCAGTTATGTGAGTTGCACAGATGATGCCATTGTATCATCAGTGATGGATGCAGAATCTTGACCAAGTTGCTTGAGGCCATCCTGTCGGTCACAAGATGCAGTTAGGGTCTTCATCTACTTTCTTTTTTCTATCCCACTGAATGCGCTTGTGGAGTCACATCCATTCAAGGTATGGATTGAGGGCAACATAATGAAAAAGTCGCATTCAAGATCTTGAACAACAGAGTGCACTGGGATGTATCACAACTTTTGTGCAACTCCGGTCTAGAAGAAGATTTCTTGAACATCTAGCAGGAATATACATCTTGGGCACATGGTAACATCATCCGAGTCAATGCTCCACAGTACAAAACTTTCTACATCCAGTATTTTATTTGCATGGTTATTGAGTAGGAACATTCTTTAATCAGCCTATTCGTAGTTTGACTGGAGCTCTACTACTCTGCTAAACTCCCCATGGTCCACCACAAGTACCTTTCGTGTGTCTGTGAAACACCCTGCCAAGATCAACTTTCTTCCATCTGACAATCTTTCTTGGCCAACCTTCATCCAATCATTCATTACGACATTTGCTATGTTAGCCTTGTTAGCAGGATTAGAAACCATGTTCTGTCGCTGTTTGTAGCCTAGTAGCTCTTGAAGGCTTACTTATTTCCTGCCATTTGATTCTGCCACGTATGGCTCGTTCTTCACTTCTGATTGACTGATCATACAAATAGCAACGTATTCCAAGTTTTGAGAAAGAATCATTCCTAATAGTTTCTCAGAAAGATCTCAAAATGTATGACAATCACTTCCGTCATTGCAGACCATGCGTATGATCATCATGAAGTCGACTACAAGGAGACTTGGATCAGTTGTATTTGGTATTTCAGGCAAATTATGGGCTTGTTCTAGACAAGACATGGTTGCACTTTTAATTGTTTTGCAGAACGACCCATCCAAATTTAACAATGAGAAACGAACAGGTGAAAGCTCCTGCTTATGGAGATCGCAGACATCAACATCTCTTGTTTGTGCTACCACTGTCAGTTTACTGAATATTTGTCTGTCAATATTCATTGATTCTGTTTTTTTGCTTCTGTTTGGAAGAAATAGTCTTGTTGAGTCTGGCAAATGTGTTCCGCTTTGGTCTTTGTATCGGTGCAAAGAAGTCCACTTTACTTCATTCTCTTCGTAATAGAGTCCGCAAGCCTCTTCTGTCCATGTTCACGAATTCCACAACGATGTTTTGCCATGTCAGGCGGTGCTACTGTGGATGTAGCGATGTTGATTAAAGGTTGTCTGTTTTCTGAAGACTAACCAGCTTCAATCTCATGGATTGACCATCTTCTCGCTCACAGTCTTGACAACTCTTTAGGCATCTTCTTCATCTTTGTTTATCATTGATGAACTAGCCTCCTAGTGGATTCCTGTGAATGCACTTTAGATCCCACACAGGGATTTGAAAACTGATCTACATTCTTCCTTTAGGTGGGCAGTCTGGTAATACTTCTGAAGTTCCTCTTCTTTGGTACACAAGTGGCGATATTTACAACACTCTTTATTGATTGACTGCTAAATCCCCATATCATGCCATTCTCCAATTAAAGGTCTTGTTGTGTGATGAACATACCAGTTTCCATCGCAGATTTATTGGTAAATCTCAGGCTGTTTCTTATCTAGGAGTCTCTCCTCAACGATATTGATCGTGACCCATATGGCATAGCTCAGGTGGCCACTCATGAAGGTCAAAATGGGATCATTTCAGCAATAATGTCAAGCTCTATTCTGCGTTCATCGTCCCACATTGCTTCAGTGTGGTTTAACAGCAACTGAGACAAGTCTATCACATTTCTGTCCCACATATTACGTTCCGTAAACTTGTACATGACAGCATCTATTGGATGGAAAACCTGGATGAACTTTCTGATTCAATCTTGCTTTTCTGATTCATTCTCATCATGCACTTTAGTAATGTCAACAAGAAAGTGAATGCATATTGTTGCATGCTCTGAAATCTCAGCTTGCTCCTCTTTAGTTACAGATGCATCTTCTTTTGCAAGCCATTCATCGAGAGCCATCCACTTTAGCGTGTGCATGACCTCATTCATGATATTGTGTGTGCGAACACCCCTCTTATAAGCTTTGCCTTTCATCACACGAGACACAGCAGATGTGCCATAGATGTCACTCTCAACAAGTATGTCCTCAAAACCACTGTCCTCCATCACATGTCCAAGGTCACCCATGAAATGCATCACTCTGTGCATGCCACCCATTTTCAGCTCATCCCTCGTTAACTCTTCAGTGTTTCTCCACTTAATGATCTGTGCTTTGCTGTAAATTGCTTCATCTTAAGTGACAAGGGTTCAATCTTGGCCCAGGGTATAGAACATCATTTGAAACTGTTTCAGCATTGTTCGAACTGTGGTGAAATCCACCAATGGTGCTGTGACAATTGGACAGTATCCAATATTTGCTTTGCTGATCACGGCCTTGTTGCCGAGGATTGCATGATACACAGTCCAACCTTGTACACTGTGTTCAGGATATTGCTTTATATTTAAGTCAAAAATCTTCATGAGCACAATGAGTGCTTGGTCAATGACTCTGATATCTTTATGATGAGATGTACATTCAAGAAACTATTCTTTCTTCACTCTCTCTAGCAGGTGTTGTGGAACAATGTTTCAGCCACCCATGTTAGGGCACACACTTATGTTCAATGAATCAGAACTTCTTTTATTCACTGTCCTTAATGAGCTTTTGCGGACAGGTTCCCATGGACAAAATGCCCTTGGTGTCCTGGCATGTCCCTGTTTGTTTTGATATAGCACAAAGTTCACTAAATCATGGTGCTTGCCTTGTACTGAAAGTTTGGCTGTATTAAAATGTAGGCTAGATCCTGTCCCGGGTCAAGGATGTGTCTGTGAAGCACCTGGTCCTTCTCAACCATTCGCTCAACAATATCCACATATTTCTCCGGTTGCCTGCACAGGATCCGGTAGAGTTCATTTAGCACTTGACACTCACAGCTCTCTATTGAAGTACAATGGTCGAAGTGGTTGATGCAAGATTACTTTCATGATTTAATCAAGTCCGAAGGATGTGTGCTGCGTGGAAAAAAATCAACATAGAGGATGATTCTTGCTCGATGACATCATGGGTAACATCTTTCTTAACTTGAATGTTTCTTATGGTTTCCTTTAGATTTGCTGCAATGTTGATTATATCTTGAAGATGAATATTTTTGTTGACCACAATTTCTGGCTTGGTGTAAAGCACTGCGCATCCTCCTCACTCACATACTTTGTCAGACACTACTTATATTTGGACAGCATTTGGTTCTTGTCATCTGCTTACCTAGTGTCCAAAGTTAGCATAATGAGAGCCAGAAAGTTATCGGATGCCTTATCGTATATATTTCCTGATGACGCAACAGTGGGTGTCTTCTTCTACAAAATGTATCCACTATGGCACGCCTAGTGGTACTCAGCCTCTAGTGCAATCACTTTTGAGAAGTCACCAATCCTGCATTGAAGGACATGGTCACCCTTCTCCTATACCCTTCTTTTCAGTGTCTTGTAGAACTCAAATGTGGCCACCCTGATGAGAGTTCTGTCTTTGTTTTGAGACTTCTGCCCACAAAACATGCAGACCTCATTCCAGCAGAATTCGGACCTTTGTGGTCGTTCTTGCGAGGTCGATGCAGGCTCATCCTTCTTTGGACCTGCTACATGAGTACGGTTTGTAATGTTTGTGGATGATGAATAACATTTGGTATGCCACTGGATGAGTAGTTCACCAGCAAATGTCCACTTTTCTTGTTCATCAAGTATATTTTGATTTGTCTAATGTACTTTACTGTCACCTGGTTCCATTTTCACTTTGAGGGCCTCCAGAAAGCTTCTTGGATGCCTGCTAGTGATAAGACATCTGCTTGGGTTAAATGATTGTCTTGGTTTATTGGATGGAAAAGTTAGATTTAAAAGACTGGAAATAATCTGAAATAGGGTGAAATATAAATATAATGAAATAACCTCTATAATATTTAGTCATGATATCGCTTATCAATCATTATGTGATGTAAACTATTGCAAATTCCTAAGGACTTAAAATTTAGGCGTTTTTACAATAGTAACAGCATACAATGACAACAGCAAAGCGTGAACGTAGCATTGAACAAAACAACTGTAGATTTTATTATCAATCACCATGAATCAGATGCTATAATTGTTGCAAAATACTGGGCAAATTCAAACTGGGAGAGGTTTACGTAGTGTCTTGCGCTTTGTGGAAGCTTAGCAGTTGCCCAAATATGATTTATTATCATTAGATAGTATATAAGTCAATCAATTATTCAAAAGAATCATTCTTTATATGCGACTGTTTTTGGGGTACCAAGTCTCTCAACAAACCCCTCCGTTGAAAACAACTTCACCACTTCAAAAGACCACATCAACCCTAGGGTTTCCCACAAGGGTCATATAAATGCATGGCACCATAGGAAATGTGTTAGCGTTCGGGGTTAACCTTTCGCAAATGTTTGGTTCTAGCTACTAGACTATATAACCCGTTTTTCCTAAACTAAAATTCAAAACGAAATTCTCTCATGTGTTGACTTCCATACACATCTTGGTGTAACTTTTAGTTGTCAGGCTACTGGACCAAACATATCGATAACATATTTATGTTGACGTCAAACATTATAACTGCATTGAAAATATTGAAATATAAATTTAGCCGTAAAACGTTAGAAAGGATATATTTTACATATATCGGCCCATTACTAGAATATGCTGTTTGGCTGATAACTCTCTTAAATTAGAAAAACTACAATTAGAAACAGGCAGAAATCTGACTTGTCTTACTGGAAGTGTTTCGTGTCGTAAGATGTATATATAATCTGGTTGGCCTACCTTGTCAGATAGACGAAAGTTTCATAAAATATTATTTTCATAAAATTGTATACGGTGTCTCTCCTTCTTATAAGTATAATCTTAGAAATAGGAACAATTTCATTCCAATTAATGATAAACTAGAAATAAGTAGAAACTCATTCATACACTCTTCTATTCATGCTTGAAATTCAATCTCAGATTCAATAAAAGGTGAAAGTAACTATTCTATCTTCAAAAGTAAAATAGAGGATAAGACAAAACATGTGCATGCCCATTTCTTAGTTGCTAACAGGTCATTATCTATTATGCATACTAGAATTAGAAATAACTGTAGTGACTAACATAATGATTTATATTCTAATTATTTGAGTGATAATTCATTGTGTGCTTGTGGTGATGATATAGAAAATGTATATCATTAAATATTTGCTTGCAAATACTATATAGAGCAACGTAGGAAATTTGTTCAAAATCTTAATCATCTGTATATACCAGCGACTACAAATATTTTGTTTTATGGACTATCTGATTTTACTAAGAATGTTAATATTCGCTCATTTGACTTGTTAGAAGCATATATAATGGACACTAAACGCTTTATATAATTAAGGAGTATTCAAAATTTGATTTCTCTACTGAATTAATTAATGCCATTTTTATAAATAAAGGCATGATGTGCTTGATTTTTAGCTATTGTATTAATTTTGGTATATGTACTCTTGTCATATTTCTGCCAAGATCCTTAATTTATTAATCTCTCTCTCTCTCTCTCTCTCTCTCTCTCTCTCTCTCTCTCTCTCTCTCTCTCTCTCATATACTTATTTTCCCTGAATCAAGTATGTTTCCATATAACTGTGTGAAATCATATTACTTTCGTGCCGCTATCCATATAAATTTCTTAACGATTGTAGGGGAAATACTTATTCTAAGTTCTGAGAAGTTGTAGCCCTACTCCATTTGTCAACATTTATGGCAATAAATATGTTAAAAAATGTATTTATTTACTTACATGTACTTACTTATCTATAAGCTTCCATCACATATTGCAGACTGTAGTAATACAAGGCATCTGCTGGTGTTCCTAGAAACCTTAGATAGTCTTCTGTGAGCATAACAGCTAGGTTGTCACAAGGTGCATGATAGCAATTAATAACGTTGCCACGGTAGCTTGCTGCCAATTGAATCTACATAAGTACATTCTGATGTTCCTTGCTATAATGAGCGGGCACAGAAACTCATTCGCTCTCTAAGATGTTGAAACTGATATTATTTATTTTTTAAATTTCCTACCTAGCAGAACATTTATGAGTTAACTTCTTAAGTTTCTAAGATATTGTATAAACTGTATATCATATAATATGGAAATCAATCAGATATGTTACATAGTATATAACATATAGTATGCAGTTTAGAAGGTGTCTTTAAAACAAAGTTAATTACCACATCCCAAAGATTGTATCTTATATACTCTTTATGATATTTTTTTTATATAATTACGGCAGTTTTTGACTGGTTTAATGCACGCGATTTTGTAACGTTATATGTACATTTATATAGGAATAGCACGTGCCGATTGAGTAGATTTTCATTTAAAAAATGAAACTACTTTTTGTAGGCATTTGACATTATATTTAATTGCTCATGTTAGAATAGCAATCGCTCACCGTTTCCTGTGTGCAAACGTGTGATGGAACACTTTTGAAGGACTCTGAAATCTTGAGATCAGACTCTTTCCTCTTTCTCCATCAAATGTTGTACACAGCTAACTGTGTATAATGTATACAATAATATCGATATATCCCATGAAATTGGAAAAATATTTATGTAAAACAATATAAGACATCTTACACTCACCACTGTCTAGGACACTGACATACAAGAGATAAAGAGTGTCTGGCGTACTTTTCCAAAGCAATTATGAATGAGGTATATAGCAATAGTTAACTACAATGAGAGAGAGAGAGAGAGAGAGAGAGAGAGAGAGAGAGAGAGAGAGAGAGAGAGAGAGAGAGAGAGGATATTTACGTTTTTGAGCAGATATAAAGAAATATTTCACGAGTGAAGTGGCAACATTGCATTCTCACTACTGTTTCCATGCAAAAATGAAGAGCTTTTGTATTTCTGTTAACACATTTCTTGCGCGGATTGATACGGCAAACATAGTTGGGGTAGGGGTATTGTAGAAACATCACAGGGCAGTAGTATCCGACAGACTTCAGAGCGTATCATCTTTAAACAAAAGCTTCTAATAATTGTGAGTTTACTTGTATGGATTTTGGTTCTTTATTTTATTTATTTTTTCTGCATTCAAACGTGAATTGTGTTGCCTTGGCAAGCTTGCAGTCTAGTTCGGTAACATACGCTGTACATATATTTCGATTGTCATTTAATTTCAGTTTGCAATCAACAATCATCTATCCCGATTTCTCCACCAGTTTATAACATGAGTGCGACTGTGATGAGAGTTAATATCGCTATGTAAACAGTTTTATTACTATATTTAATCAAGAACTTTTCCTAAAAATGTATAACGTTTGTCGTAGAGTGTAACAGGTATTCGGTGGGCTACTGTATGGGTATCACAGAATATCGAATAGCAACAGGTCATGTAAATTCAGTCACTGACAATTTGCATGATTCATGTGGAAAACTAACTATACAAAAAGGTAATAAATGAAGCCTACTTTTTGTTGTTTGGGGTTCTTTTTTTGGCTGGCATTTCTTGATGGCGCCTCCTCATTGATTACATAAATGTATACTAGAGAGTCTAGAGTCTTGACATATATTTTTAGATCTGTTCATCATGAGAGAGAGAGAGAGAGAGAGAGAGAGAGAGAGAGAGAGAGAGAAGGAGCAGAGGAACATGAGAAATGGAATAAGCCTACATATAGAAATACAGGTTTGAATAACGTACATAAGGGTAGAAATATTTTCTAAATGGGAAACGAAAATAGTTTCAAAGGTGATATCGCCACGACGGCTTTAAAAGTGGTATCGCCACTGTGGCGATATCATTTTCTCCTATTGATATATTTCAATATATCATTATGAAATATATAGACAAACGTTATAGCGTAAACTTAAGTCTGAAGCACATTGAATGACTCACACAATCCCATTACACAACAAATGACTTGCTCTATCTATTGCTGATGAAAACTGCTTTACTCCTTGGAGAATACCTTAATGTTCATTAAAATGATTTCATTCCATCCCATCCCAGCTGTATGTAGTCTTTTATTACCCCAGAATTCACGGGAAATGATCTCAAAGTGTACCTGCCGTACGTGTCGCAGACTACACATTGAGGCGTCATATGACTATGTTCATCGTAATAATGCCTTCTTTTTAGACTGGGAAACAACTACGTACGTCTAAACGTGACCGTCTTTCAACACGATTTTTGTCCTTTTTTACATTGAGCACAATCTTAATTTCACGATTTTTCGACAATTTGAATCGGACAGACAAAACAAATTCAAAGTAAAATTTATGAATATTTATAAAACGTTTTTGAAGTGTCGTCCCTAATTGTTGCTGTCGATATTAATTTAAATTTGAACAAATCTATTTTGAGTCGACTGTATGAAGTGTCTAATGTATTTCTGCTGACACTGTAAAATCCATGTCTGACTGAAGAAGATTGTCCTTGGAGCAAATTAGATCAGTTTACTTTATTTGAAGCAAATTATTGCTTATTGCTAGCTTGCTTTCAGAGAATGCATTTTGCTTTAAAACTGTTGCTTTCTAAGCTTCTACCCCCCCCCCACACACACACACATGCATGGACAGGAAGTGGAAGGTGACATCATAGATAAAAGTAGATTCTTGTCGTGTAGTCTGCTTTTTTTCTTCGTGCGGGACAGGTACACTTTTCTGCCAGTATAGCATAATGTTACCTTGCATTAGGGTGGGAAAGACAGTCCAGTATTCTCGGGCACATCATTATATTTACATAGTTCACACCTGGTACACTATTTTGCTATTATGGTGTACATTTCTTGATTAAACAGTGAAAGACAGTACAATAAGTAAGTACCCCCAAATACCCGTATGTAAAAACACAATCTAATAAAGACGATCTAGCGTCCTCTAGTCAAAAGAAAACAGAAAGCATATATTTACCAACCCATCAACCATGTATTGGCAAGCCCAACCGAACACTCGAATCAACACAATTCATATGATTATCAATAATCAGCATATTGGAATTTGCCACTTAATTCAACATTTCATCACAACATGCAATTAATTCAATCAACATTATTCAAAATTCAAGTTCAGGCAGACAGCGTTTACAGTACAATATATATGGACCTTGGAAATCAGTTGTTCACTTACCATTTAGACTCAAATCCAGGTTAATACAACTGCAAGTTGTTGACTGCATAATTAAAATAAAGTGGAATATAGTATTTAAACTTGCATTTTGCGGAATCATGCCAAATGAACTGCAAGTAAAATCCTGCAGTTCATCGGCCACAAAGAGAGGGGAGGGGTGGAGTTGGAGATAACTTAGGGTTAAATTAAAGCCATGGACCAAAAACTGCCGTTGGTGGAAATACACGGTTATTGGTGGCAATAAAATGATCAGGCCAACTTCCAGACAACATAGGACATCATCATTACTGAGGAGTGGGAGACGAACTCCATCTTTATGGAGTAGACCTTGAGAATGTACTATTGTTCGATACCGTTCTGTCCTGTAGTCAAGCGAAGTAATAATTGAGACCAAACAATTAAAATATTAGCCATATCTTGACATGTGATCAATAGTCTCTTTCATACATTGGTGGCGCGCTGGTTCGTGGCCCCCAGGGGCAATGTTTAGTGGCGCCCCTACTTGGCTATAGAGAACAGTTTTATGTCAGTTGCCAACCTCCCTCCTCCCCCCTCCCCACCCACACCCGCACACCTAAATATACGTTTGGTGAACAATTGCCCCCGTTACATTTAAGTGAAGGTGACATACTATGAAAATGTTAGCTAAAACAAAAGCTCCCGACTGCGGCGCCCCTTCGCCTGGCGCATGGGGGCAATTGCCCCATACCAACCCTCGTCGCGCCGCCACTGATTTAATATTTTGAACCAACAAGTGTAAGGGCAGTGTCCCAAATTTGTTTGCCCCTCACAAGTATGAATCACAACCACGTATAGAGGAGGCTGTTCTAACAGAAGGGCTGCAAATTCACTGTAGAACATCACCCTTGTAAGACCCCCAACACATTGCCACCAAACTGAGATTCCCAATCTATGGAGGCTCAGATTGATCCCAACAGGTCTGGTGTCAGCATGGTTGAACGCCCTTATAATTATAGACTATGCAGCAATCCAAATTCTTGGGCAAGGTGGGTTACCTGAAAACCTTAATTAGGAGGTTAATAATTTGTTTCTTCCTGAAATAATCTATTCCAGAATCCTAAAACAGGATAATTTCTTGTATTAACGGCTTCCATCGAATGTAACTTTACTGGGATGACCAGAAATATCTAGCCTAAATTTCATCCTGTGATAAAACTTGTTTGAATTATGTAGTGGCAGTAAAGTCTAAAAAGAGTGTATTCTAAAAGGAAGACTATTTCTCAACGATACAGCGGAATATCGGACAAGCCATTGACATGCATTTTTCAATGTAATATTCGCGCAAGAATTGAAATGCAACAAATCAGAATCTCCAAATACACAGTAAGAAATCGAAAGATGGAATAGATTTTTTTTTCTTTTTTTCCAGTTACTGTCCCCTTATATAAATTCTGAATAAATACTCAGTGCATGATCAAAAAGATGAGTAACGTACATAGCATAATTCAGGACCAATGAAGTCACCAACAACAGAGTCCTGGGAACTAGATAAGTGAGTTACCATGCACCTACGCCCTCCATTCTTTGACATGAAGTCAATTAGCAATAGCCTCCAGTTAGGTTATGGTTTAGTAGAATAAACTATTCGCCCTACTTCGACATCTTTCAAGATTTTCTAGTGTAGTTCAGGATTAAAGTTTCTGGCTGATTTTACATGTTTGAGCCAATCGGATTTCAAAACCCGAATATTGTAATCCAAAACCCGCTGAAAACCCTTTCCACATATATTCCTCAGAGGCACGATCCTGGTAGTTCTTTAACAAGTTATGCAATACATCAAGGTTTAATGGCGACTTTCCTTGTTTCCATAAGTGTACAATGGTGGAAGGTTTTGAGACGTGCCAGGTATCTGGCATTGAAATGATATCTATGTGAAGGTGGAAAACGAAAATTGCTTACCTTTTGAGTGCGGGGCCTAAAGAGGGATTGCAACTGTGAGGGTCATTAGCAGGAACTGTGGTTGGCGTAGCACCTTAAACGCCGTTATAAAAGTGTCATGTTTGTGGGATCCTTCTCTGCTACCTTCTTGCCTTGCAGTTGACTGCGGTTTCATCCAGGCATAAGTAGATGTTGATAGTCGCTTGGACATTAGCACCAGCATCTGGTACCATTAACTAAAACACTAACTTTCTTGATTATTTTCTTATTTATTTATCTATTTGTAAGCTGTGTTTGTGCATCATAATGCCTGCTGGAAACAATTTTGTTTAAAGGAAATGATGACCGTGATTACGATGATTATATGTTGTTGTTGTTATAATATTGCTTCAGTAAGTAAAGTTCCACTTCCATCCACATATGTGCACATTTGCCAAGAATATAATGTTCAGACATGAGAAATAATGATATTAGTCGAGTCATATGGTCAACAATAGTAATGTAGCTTGATTATATGTCAGCATACAGCAGTAGTAGCAGTGATGGTAGCAGCGGAACCAAAGTTGTATCCTAAGTAGCGGCAATGTAACATTGTCAACAGATTATTTTGACCAGTCAGCTCTTTTACAATAACAGTGATAGATTTCAGACAAAGTATCAGTGAGGTAATTTCACATTAGATTCCTTTGTTTTTAACGTACTCGATTTATGCCTTTTATCACTGCATCGAGTAGTATTAAAATCGAAAACGAAAAGAAGCGATTGTATCATTGCGTGAAAAGAAATAGTGTAGGATCAAATTGTCAGAAGGAAATTGTTTGATTATTTACCACTCAGCCTAATATTGTATTAGTGTCCGTCAATGTAAATTTCCTGTGTTTCAGTCAACAGCCCAATTTAGAAGAACGTAGTGTTACTAACTGTGTCTGTAATACAAAAAATTGTTTTATTTACTCTTGTGTATTGTTTTGCTTAAGCAAACGGAGTGATACACGGGACATCCATTACTGTCATCTGTTTGCCCTTCGATGTTCGAACGCGATTGCCCGCGCTATGTTCTCTAACTACAGCAATAGCAGTTAAAATATGATGTCCATCAACTTCAATATTCGTTCCAAACTTTTCTTGTGACATCTTTACAAACTTAACAATTGCAAAATTAGTGAGACAGATAAGGGATATACTGAGTATCGCCTGGAAAGACTCATTGTGTGACCTTTGGATTCTTCTGGCGGCCGTAGTGTTGTGGGTAACGGATCCACATGTTGTGCGAAAGAGTGGCGGTTAGAATCCCATTGTCTCAATTTGTTTCAGTGCCATTAATTTCCTTATTATGTCATGCAAGTCTTTTTGTCTTTCTTTTTTTACATAACTATATGCGGTTTCCTCGTGAAAATAATTTTTATAAGGAAGATTGATGCCCGTTTTTTAGTATTACCTTTTGTGGGTGTAACTATCGTATGCCCACCTTTGGAATTAGTATACACTAGGGGAATAGGAAAGTCCATAGAGTTGAAACATTACAACTGTTTCGTTTGAATATACACATGAAAATCCATGCAGTTAGATTATCAGAACTTTGTACTAGAAATTGACCTTAGGCTATAAACCTACCTTTGAAAATCCATGCAGTTAGATTATCCGAACTTTTTACTGGAAATTAGCCTTACGCTATAAATCTACCTGTGAAAATCTAGGTTAGTGTTCCGTGGCTTCTGACGAAAGAGATTCATAATGATTTCTACACTCACAACTTTAGATTAAAATTGGTTTAATTAATGTTCACAGCATACAAGTCCTACATCTTATTTTTTTAAATAACGTATACACGTTGAAACCTAAAATGAAGATTGGCTAACTGCCTTAAAATTATAAATATAGGAAATACATAATATGAAAATAAACATTGTATCGCTCCCCTCCATTCCAATATTTATCTTGATGGAAAGTGATAGAAATATTTTAAATGTCAGCATCGTTCCTGTCCACTAAGTGTGAGTGTTACTTACAAATGCAAAAGTAAAAAAATGAAAACATTTTTAAAGCAAATAATATGAAGCGATGTTGTTTTAAATAAGTCTACATTTTATCCTCATACACGCACACGTATCTTCTAAACTGATTTGTTCAGAGTGAATTCAATGGCATGAGTTCAAAAGCCCATATCTTCTCAACCGAATATCCCAAATAAGAGAAATTATATTTTGTTAACTTTGATAAACATAACGTTTTTAATGTAAACGGGTTCAAATTAGATTGGAAGATTTCCGTAAGCTTTATCCATAAGAGGAATATTTATATATTGCAATTGATTGCCATATTTTCTTGTCACTACAAAACTATCAAGAATGAATTCGCTGACAAAACCATGTGTTTGAAGGCAGAAAAGCATGAACTGTACGTCTAAATGATGAAAAACTGTTACAATTTAACCTAGTGCTAGAAACAAAAGACCTCTTATGTAGCCAGCTAACAATGTTATTCGTTGATTTTTGCAATTTTGTTCTAATTTTGAGAATATAATTTAAAAGGACGCACTTTCGGAACAAAATGTAACCTTTGCAAACCCTCAAACTGGTCCCTGGGTGGCGCTCTAGCTTTCAAACTGGTCCCTGGGTGGCGCTCTAGCTTCTCTCGAACCGCCACTGATACCACAACAGTTGATATCAGCTACTTTCTTGCAGGAACGACTGCTCTTATTTAGTTTAGTGACAGTGTAAATAACCTGCAATTTTCATTATTTTTATATATGAATGATCGGGAATAATTTGTGAGAACAAAGCTCGACCGTACTTATGTGCATCTCTCAGAAAATTGCAAGTTCTACATGGCCAATTTTTCACCTTCTGAACGTTTATAGTTAAAAAGTAGCCTGTAATTTCTATGAAAATGAATTTCTTTTTTTCAAGAACATTCAACGTTAGTGTGACTTGTGGTATTTGAAGTTCAGTTTTAAAACACACAGGAACATACATTTTTATTAGCTGTTTGCTTCAGATAGAACATGGCTTTCCCAATAGTATTCAAAAATAGCTGTCAAACCAAGTAGGTGAAAGACACACATATGCATGTTAACATTCGGTATATTGTGAGAATTGTAGAGGAAACACCTTTGCCCTGTAAGATCCTCTCTTTCAGCGGTACCCTAAAACCCTGAGTGGAACCTTATCTACGTTACTAGAGAGCAGTCGGACAAATCCGTGTCTTCCTTGCATTGGTTTCAAGAGGTAAGAGTGTGCAGCAGCAGTAGCAGTTTGCGCCGTGACAGAATTATAGGAAATACATGTGGAATAAGAGAGACAACCCCAGCATTTTCTACAACTGTTTCAATATCTAGAGGAGTTATCTCCTCCTAAACTAAGAGAGAGTATTCTGAGCTTTTTCATACCCTGATTTGTTATTAGGCGAATACATATATATATGTGTGTGTTTGTGTATGTGTACTTTCAATAACATGCGACGCTATAATCCGATGATCAATTGTTTTTATATGCTTTTTGTCGTTTCACATATTGCCGTATGTATTCCACGTGCGTCATAAATACTTGGTTAACTGCCCAGGACCGCAGAAAGTATTCTCAAGTCATTATTATATGTGAAAAAATACTAATTGAAAAGATACATACCCACAGAAGATTTGTATAACAACATAATCGAAAATTGAAAGAAATAAACACGTATGGGCTTGCTATATGTTGTATAACGTTACACTATAATAACTTGGGATACATTTATAAAAAAAAAAATGTCAAGAGAACGAATCTCATGAGCATTCTTTAAATCCTCTTTTCGGGTCGAAGAAAATATTCTTTAGCTCTGTATCCTTTTCGGAGTACGCCATTCTTCGTCAGCGCAGTTAGCACTACTTTTTCGGTGGCTACCCATTCTAACTGAGTGGACCTGACCAATATGCACCGTGTAAATGAAGAAGAGCCAATCATTAACAAGACAGAGAAAAACGAAAGTAAAGAATACATCTTAGAGCAAAATGCTCAAAAATAAAAGATGGGCCTAAAGTATTAGATAAGTGGCGAAAAAATACTTGCTTAACTTGTAATTCCTAACTCGATGTCATAACCATGTGTTTTTTACAAATTGGTTTTAATGGCTAAAATGACTTTATAGTAATACAGATTATAAAACCACGGTAAAAACTTGTATTATTAACTGGGATGAAATGCACATTTTCGAAGTTATTAGGATTTATATAGGCGATTTTGTTCAACCGCTCTATGCATGTCAGTTTTCTCAATGTACTATAATAACTCAACGAAAATGGACTGTCTCATCTAGTTTTCCTTGGAATAATTATTAGAACCGGCCCACCTGATAAACAGGTATATAAGTGCGCATGCAATGTACATAGGTAAAATGAGGGAATTAGTTATCTGTCTTATTATATGGCCTATTATACGCACATGCAATGCAATACCTATGTTTGAGTGGACTAGGCTCCTTATAAATATTTTACTGAAAGATTAAACAAACACGTCTTATTTTATTTTTTTGGGGGGGGGTGACCTGTATCACTGTGTCTTTCCGTATGCATGTAAAGAAGGGGCGAATATAAATTAATGGTATTAGATAAAGGACAGAAAAAACACGCTGTTTTTCCTTGTCGGAATTTTCTGATATATCTGACAGGCGCACAGCTTAACAATGTAAGAAAGTACGAAAAGAAAGTATGCATTACTTGTGTGAAAGTGAAAGTACGAAAAGAAAGTATGCATTACTTGTGTGAAAGCGAAAGTACGAAAAGAAAGTATGCATTACTTGTGTGAATGTGAAAGTACGAAAAGAAAGTATGCATTACTTGTGTGAAAGTGAAAGTACGAAAAGAAGTATGCATTGCTTGTGTGAAAGTGAAAGTACGAAAAGAAAGTATGCATTGCTTGTGTGAAAGTGAAAGTACGAAAAGAAAAAATGCATTGCTTGTGTGAAAGTGAAAGTACGAAAAGAAAGTATGGATTGTTTGTGTGAAAGTGAAAGTACGAAAAGAAAGTATGCATTGGTTGTGTGAAAGTGAAAGAAACTGTTTAAGCCTCTTTAAGGACTTTGTTCCAGAAATACATATTTAATTACGAAAGTACTTCCATTTTTCCCAGCTGGTTTATAGCGTTTCCAGCTGAATTTCGTTTACCAAAAACATGAGATCCTTACCCAAAATTGTCAAAATATTAATCATTGGTAGAGACAGAAAAAAGAATAAAAAGTATTTCAACTTTAACACAAAGTTGTTACTTATCCTATGATTAAATGATTAGGGATATCGTTAGATTTGTACTTTACTATTACTACTACTAAAGCGCTTCTGAGTCTCCTAAAAAGCGATTAGGAATTTCTCTAAAACATATTTGCTACTACTACTACTGGTGTTGATGCTGCTGCTGCTGCTACTGATTTTGCAACTACGACTTTATTTCAAAATTTAAAAGAAATGGCAAAAAGACCCCCCCCCCCGTACTTTAATATTATATCCTCATTATGAAAATAATATTATCATACACCAGCAGATTTATTATTAGTACTAGTAAAATTATTTCTAAGAAATAACACCTTCCAATCCAAAAGATTTCTCTTCGCAATTTTGAAATATCAACAAAATTTGATATTTAGGACAATCACCTCTGTGTATGTTTAATTTTATAATTACACTGACTTTTTTCATAATAGTTTTGGCAAACAGTTTGACAGCATCAACATACTATAGTCATTTCATATCCATGATTATCATGTAATATAGCTTATCTACATCTAAAATTGACTGATCTACAGGTAAAAGTGATCGTACAGATCTCTTCGATCTTTGTTTTTTTCTTGGCGATCTCTCTCTCACCTTTTTAATGCAATGTGCAGTCCCAAATTAAAAGGAGGGAGATTGCGTCCTTAGGGAGCAGGGACTGACAAGATATTTCCGGTTCCGTGGCATAACACAGTGCTTTTAAGCAATGATTAATAAATCTATAAAGTAGGTCACATTAATCCAATTTTGAAGCACGTTTATCGCAAGATGCATCCTGTCACAACTCTAGGTCTTAAAATAATGTAACAGAAAGAAAATGAAACCAACAATGTATGTAAAATCAACAAACAATTTATTTCTCTGTAATTAAAATGAAAATTTAAAAGACACCTACAATTTGTGAATTAAATACCGAATAATCCTAAATGTCCTAAAAACAAGTCAGAAATTATAAAATGTTCTGAATGAATGAATGTTCCGAGTGAATGAATGTTCCGAATGAATAAACGTTCTGAACGAATGAATAGTCTTGAATGTCCTGATGTACCACAACAATAGTCTTGAATGTATTGATGTAGCACAATAATGTAATCCAGGCTATCTTTGAGGAGAATGTCCACAAATATCCAAAAGTCATATATATAAATCCAAAGGTTAATGAGCACTTTATGGTAATTCCAATGAATGTTCAAATACAAAATTACTTTCTAGTTATGTCTAAAACACTACAGCATTACAGCATTACGGCATTACTGCACAATTATGACTCCAAACAGTCTGATGATTCCAAACAGACTGATCATAAAAAACAGGAATATTTTTAACACAGGATTTAAATTTGGAATGATTTTAATGCCTTCATCAAGTTCTTATATACTCTTTACAAATGGCCAATTAGCACAACAGAACACGTGTCATCTAATGATCCACAACGCAATACAAAGTACGTCATTCGAGTGGAAAATCCCCAACAATGTTGTATATAGTTGTGAATAATTGTCAACAACTCTGCCCTTGAACTAATAGGTCAGTAAATACCTAGTTGACATCTTAACCAAACTTAAAGAGCAAGTTATTATTTGACCGTATTTTAATGTAGAGTCATAGACCGAGAGTTTAGGCACTCATTATAGATTCTATATACATAACAATCCATAGAGCTCAGACATAATTGACATCTCGGTTGGGTGGAACATATGTGAATGGCATTGCAAACATTCCAATGGCACCCTATCGAATCTGATCACACCGTTATGTGTAAATGTTACCAGCATAGATTGTTGTTTGGGCAGGAGAATCTCAAACCAAATTGGCCACCAAGGCATTATTGGGTATATAACATTAAGAAATTAAAATCTTTATCACACCCAATTTAGTAGTCAAATTTTGATGAAATTTGCACCATATACGTCAAACTTCTGTGTGGTTCTTTGTACATGTTTTCAAAAAAACGAAAAAAGACTGTTTTGAAGAATAGAAAAGCTAATTGTAGGCGGAGCATTCACCATTTTTCCATGAGAACAGTTGTGATCAAAATTAAATAAACCACAGACAAGTATGTATATGTTACAGGGACCCAGCTGAACCGATGCAAACTTTTTTATTAATTCCCTAACGCCATATTTATCGCACGTGCGGTATAAATCCTTGGATAACATGCTAAATAATGCTAGATATTCTGCGGAGACTGCACCATACTACAGAAATTAGAAAATGCTCTCTGGTCAGGAAAAAATTTAAAATTAAAAGAGATTGATTGTAAAGATACATACGTAGAGAAGATGCAAAACAAAAAAAGACAGAGACGAAAATTGCAGAAATAATGCGTAAGAGTTTGATATATTGCTTACTCCCACCCCCCCACCCCCCCCACCCCCGCCGCAAATATTAAATATTGAACTACTTCTTTTAGTCATCAAAAACATGGTCGAATGATAGGGAACATACTCAGTAGCAGACAAGTTAAAGTTTGTTTCCATACCGCCTATCATACTTTCGTTCACATTTCTTTTGTTCTTGTTGTCCTCCATTATGGGGTTTTTTTTGGGGTGGTTGGGGTGGAGGTGGGGGATAGTTGATTAAATAATTATTCTTCTGCAACTCTGCCAAAGAATTATTGTTAACAGTTATCTTTGAATTCAGGGCTCGTGATATTGGTATTTTAATTAATCCATTAGCATTCAAATATCCTAGTCATTTTGTTGGATTTAATTATTCTCGTCTTTCTGTAATTATTCAAGTGAGGTTTATAAAGTGTCATAGTCGTCAAACGATTCCTTTATTTTCGCCATGTCATTCTCTAACGTATCCATCTCCGAGCTCCGAATTTACCCTCTGTTTAAATGGTTGCAACTACCGTTGAATGTCTAGTATTTCGTGTACTCTTTGTCTTACATTTTGTAGTGTTGTACAGCATTATATAAAGTATTAAGTTTTTATATGAACAAATTAGATGCATCTAATTTCCTTTTCCTGTTGTCACCAATATGTTGTTATAACTGTGGATTTGTGTTAGATTGTTCGCTTCACTGTTCAATAGCTGTTAGTTTGTTCTCTATTTGTTCTCTCCATTCTTCCCCTTTCATCTTTATATTTACATTTTACTTTTATATCAAACGATGCCAAAAGATTATCTGATAGAACGAACATATTTGGACCTGGTTTTGGAATTGCTATCTGTAAAGTTTGTTCGGTTTAATGTTGCCTCGTGAAACGTGACACAATCAAGTTTAAATTTAGGTATGTAACTCCTTGTGGTATTTTTGTTGTTCTGTTTGTAAGGAGTTGTGTTGTTACCATACTCTTACATCTTTACTATTTATTACCACAAACATATGTGAGCAACAAACACACTAACACCTACCACAAGCAATAAACACACTAACAACTGCCACAAGCAATAAACACACTAACAACTATATCAAGCAATAAACACACTAACAACTATATCAAGCAATAAACACACTAACAACTACCATAAGCAATAAACACAATAACAACTACCACAAGCAATAAACACACTAACACCTACCACAAGCATTAAACACAATACCACCTACCACAAGCAATAAGCACACGAACACCTGCCACAAGCAATGAGCACACTAATAACTACCACAAGCAATAAACACACTAACAACTACCACAAGTGCAGTGAATATGTATTTGTATTTTACTTCATCAATAGAAGGCTCGTAGAAATCATTAAGTCTAGGTTGCAGTTGTTTTATCAAGTTCTAAGTTATTGTCTCCGTGTGTAGCTGGATAATGATTGTATGCTTTGCATAGACCAATGCCAAACAAAAAGCAGCAATACCACCGCCTATCAAGTAATGCATTTTGTTGTGCTAGTTATATCTACATGTGCCTCACTGTTCGCTTTCCTCACAGTTTTATAGAATACAAAAAACTAAAGACTAGAAACCATTGTAGGGACCAAAATAAGGACTATAATAAAAATTGTAGAGCAGAAAATAGAGAATATGTAAGATGAATACATGAAACAGTATATGAATCAAAGGCAATACAAAGACGAAATCAAGAGTTATAATTGTAACTGCATTAAATCTTAACATCAAGTTCGATACGAAGTTAAAATATTCGGCGTTCTGTCTATTGATTCCTACAAGTCTTCTTGGAGATGATTAAACTTCACAAAACCAGGTGTCGATGAAATTGATCTTGATATAGATGGTGTAATTCCGTGTGCTTCCGTCGACCTATCTAACTAGAACAGCAGAAGAATGGCTTTTAGTTGTTAAACACTAAATATATAAGAGCTCGTAATAACAGGTCGAAATGTTTTTAAACGTCGGAGAACTTCCAAATGTAGAGCATAGATTATTTACTCTGCAAGATGAGAGATAACTAATAAGTTATGTGAATGTCGCAGACGTAGTCAATTCAATTATGGAGCAATTGAAATGAGAAGATGCAACGTATGACAAGCAAATAGAGGACATAACGAAAGATACCAGCAAAGAAAAAGATGCAACTGAAAAAGGTAAATTGGAAGACCTGTTGAAAAATACTAGAAGTGAAAGAGCACATGGAGTTCAAAATTTAACAGATCTAGAGTAACTTAGAATCAACATTGAAAGCATAAATTCAAAAGTTAGAGAAATGCTACCATTAGGGCAAGGTTAAATATCTATTCATAGAGAAGGGTGTGACAATTACCACGATTGATACAGCTATAGGTCTGATGGGAACGAAAGGTATCGTGCAATTTTCCTTATTCTATCATTAATTGATTTGTTGTTAGCATTTTTGACCAAAGGTGTAGATACGGGTAAAAGAAAAATAATACATAATAAACTATTTCAGAAGGCACATTAGGCAAGCTCCTGCAGCCATTGTCATGAATATAAGTGAGTGTGTATTTGTTTCGTTGTCTATGTTTTTACAATATGTTATATCGCGTTTGTCAATGGCTCTGCTGTTGTGAGTACAATTACAATATTGTCACCTTGTACGAGAGAGAGAGAGAGAGAGAGAGAGAGAGAGAGAGAAAGAGAGAGAGAGTATGTAATGTATGGTTCAATATAAAAATACATGTATATTCATTGCCAATACCGATAACACTTGCAAAGATTTAACTGATCAAATAAAGATGGAGGAACGAAAGAGATGAAGTATAACTTATTTTCTGGTACAAGGTCGTAGCAACTTTACCTGATGTCTTTATATCATATACTGATCATAACTTTCTCTAAAAACAACTCGCTGTACTAAAGCACAATTGTGTAAGTCATCCGCTTTTCAGAAATGCTTCGCTTTAAAAACGCTTAACAATGTTGCATTTTTCTACTAAATAACAGCTGCTAAAATCTTGTTTACAATGTGATATATGAGATGGAAATTACAATAATTGCACTTATAAATGTAACTCTTTGCGTGCAGTAAAATAAAAAATGCAATACGTCACCCGCCTCTTGTTTATTATATATATCTGTAGACACTTTGTTAATCTGAATGAAAGAGGGAAAGTTTTGTGTCAGTTGTCATCTTTCATTTGACCAAATTATTTGTACCACTTGCCCCTTCAGGCAGCGTCTCGAAATATAGCTAAATTTATCGAATTCGCTTCGTGCACGAATAATATAACCATAATTCTTATCGATACACAGCGCAACACCTTTCATTCGATACATGCTGAAAAACAGTGATCTGCATACATGTAATCCGCATGTTCGTCCTTGTGTTGTGGAATAGTCCATTTTTGAGACAGCACTGCACTTTACGGGAACCGTCGAGTGCCACATGTAAACAAACATCGTCTCTATCGTCTATAGCTTTCTTTAATTTGCATTCTACTTTCATTTAAAATGTCAGTCAACAACAACAAAAACCAACCAAAGGCAAAATTGCCTAAAAATGAATGTAATCAACCTTTGAATATAAAGAAATGCACAGTAAACAGCTTTGGATAAAACAACAACAATAATAATAATAATAATAATAATAATAATAATAATAATAATAATAATAATAATGATGATGAAAATTTTGCTACTGATCTTTTCACTTGTTTCAAATAGTATATTAAACACTGTTTTAAATGATCGTTAAATAGCTTGACTTCAGTGTAATAATTGTGATTTGTAAAAGGTAAATTATTTATTTTTTTATTTATTTGAATCCATGTATTTTTTCAACACCCATATTTAAGTGCCCAAAATAACATTACATCAGTCATATAGCCCCTTTTTTTTATTACACAAGTCCATTGTTGCCAATGTGTGCATTTATTCACATAGTTATTATCCAATAATAAATTCTATTTCCTTTTGTAAGCAAGGTAAAGCATTATTTTTTAAAATACAACAAAAGTTAAAATTGTGCCTCCTATTATAATTGTGAATAAACCTGTTTGTTAACTGGAGAATTATGTGCTCCCCCCAGCCAAGATATTTGATAAAAATTCTGTCCATTTGTACATTGTTCTCATTTTTAAGGTAACATACTTTTGCAATTAAGGCTAAACATATTATGAATTTGACAATGGTATGGACAACAATCCATGCTATAGGTAGGGGGAAAATATATTGTCTTGATGGGGGAACTACTCAAAATACTTTTTGGCCAAGTAAAAATAATTGGCACAGTCATAGAGAGGATTTAATGGTTTAACATTTAAAAAAATTTTTTTTTAGCATTTAATTTAGAGATACGACCTGGAAATTATGAACTGTAACTGCAGCATGTTAAAACATTGCACTACAGACTGCTGTACAGCATAAACCACATCCCAAGAACATTCAGGTGAAAAGAAATTGCAATTATTTCACTTGTTCAAATTTTGCAAAATTTAATTCCAAGTAATGTTTTATTTATTTATATTATATAAATTATTTTGTATTCCATAGTGATTTTATTGTATCCACACACATTATAAAATAGTACTAGAATATTGATTTCACCTCAAATCATCCATTTGTCTGTCTGTTCATAAGCCTTGCTATCTATTGTACATGCCTTATGACTATATTTCAATAAAATTGAATATCAAGGAATTTGTTTTTATCATAGCTCAATATAGCTTGCTCCCAGGCTTACCAAGCAATAATTAGACTGGATATAACTTATTATATATTTTATGCAAAAGTTTAACTTTAGAAATCAACTATATATAATGTTTTTTTTTTCTTTCTTTTTTTTTCGTTGTTTGAGATACAAATGTCTACGTTCCATACACCTGTCGCCATCTTTTGTTTTGCTCATGCACTGCCTATCAACGAATGTAGATTACTTTCCGCTTGTAGATTTTATCTTAGATTAGAACGTTGAACATAACGAAGACTTTGTGCATGAAACTCAATGGGCCGTAATTTGAGTCATATAAGTTATTACATGTTGTATGCTCCGGTAATATACATTTAAGTCAGCTGTATATTTAAACAGACGATACAAAAACAATGTTAGTATACTGAACATGGTTCTCGTAAATCTTGTAAATAATTCAACTCATACGCGGGCCTGATAATGATACTGACAACGGTATTAAGTTCGTAGTGTTAGAGAGTTTAAAATTAGTTCATCATCATCATCATCATCATCATCATCATCATCATCATCATCATCTCAGTCATAATATACAACATTATTATTATTATTATTATTTTTATTACTATTATTATTAGTTGTAGTATTATTAGTTGTATGTTAATAATAATAATAATAATAATAATAATAATATTAATAATAATAATAATAATAATAATAATAATAATAATAATAATAGATTGTACCTTATAAAATATTTTGATATGCACAGATACATAGTTAGAGACGAGGATTTGATAATGAGATATTATTTAACACGGATTTGAATTTTTATTTTACAAAATTGTATTTTTTTATCTAGAGGCATACACAATATCTTTTTCTGTATTTGTGATCATGATGTTTTGTTTTAATTGATTGAAACAACAACAAAAAAACAAAAACTCTTTTATTCACACCTTTGCAAATAAGAGCAAAGCTTCCCAAACATCAATTACTCATGAGTAAACCGAATGAAACATACAGTCTTAAATTAATGTAAACTATTGAAAAATCGCACGATATTTGACAGTTAATCAATCATTTTAAAGTCTCCGAATCCAGATGCCGTGAGACGAATACGTGACTCACATTACATTGTCAAAATGTTATGTTGATCACTCAAAGAGCCGGAGTCAGTACAACAGACAAAGAAAATGATAGATTGATTTCGACTTAGATTAGTAGGTTAGCAAAGTTGTGGGATAAATGAAATGTAAAAGTGTTTGCCAAATGTGAAAAAAAATCTCTTATATTCTGTTATAACCAGTTTCGCCACATTGTCTTTTGTTTCGTATCAACGGAAGAGATTAAGAGTAATAATGACAGTTGTTTCATAACTTTCCTGAGGTAATCTTATAAATCTGCCTAATATATGTGTAAACTTTAATTTTTGGTCATGCTTCTAGTAGATGCTTTAATACATTTGTTTTTCAGTGTGCTATGTATGATGTTTATATAATATTATAAAATATTTAGGAAATTATAAATGTTTCTTGACTTTAATATTTGTTTCAACCTTAATGTTAAGTACAATGTTGACATGTTTATCTATTGTCCTTGAATTAGGTTGTTTTCTTAGTATATGAGTTCAAGGACGGTTTTGGTAAACAAGTTGTTGATTCAATTCGAGGTCAAGATTTATTTTGTTTACAGCTAAAACTAGAATTTCCCTTAGAGCTGTGTGTTAAGAGTCACATGTACATATAATATTCTAGAACATTCTGTCATGTGACCTATCTTTATATATACCATGTTAAGTGGACAGTTTTTCAGTCTTTAAAGAGCCATTACAGCTGTGAAAAATCATTCCAAATTCAGAGAGAGGAATTATTTAAAATATTCATTGGATTATAAAAGTGCTCATAGACTTTTGGATTTTGAATTGATGATTTTTTTGATTTATGTGAACTTATTCAAAGATATTCTGGAGTACTTCATTTTGGCACATCATCACATTAAAGACTACTGGCACATCAAAACATTAAAGACTATTGGCTTATCAACACATCCAAGGATACAGTCAATCATTCGGAAGATTCTATATTTAGGACTTGTGATTAGGACACTTAGGATTATTGAATTATTTGGATTTTAATTCACGTTACTGTAAGTGTCTTTTGAGTTTTCACTTTAATTGTCTAGAAATAAATTGCTTGTTGATTTTTACTTGATTTGTTGGTTTCACTTTCTTTCTGTTACATTTGTCTTAGACGAGAGTGTCGTAACAAGTGAATAACATTCAGGAAGAGTTCGTGTTGAACTGAAAAAAGATATCGCGTCGTTTGGGGTCTCGTATCTAAGGTTAAACATTCGATTAATACAAATATGAAACTGAAACTTTCTTTCAAACAGGAAGACAAGAAGGCTTGTTTGAATATTTGTATTAATTCTTGAAATACAGATTACACTTATAGGTTTATTTCCTCTCTCTCTCTCTCTCTCTCTCTCTCTCTCTTTGTATTAACGCTCTCTTTCTCTCTCTCTCATGCGGATATTACTGGTTTGGTTCAAGAAAGGTTGACGGGAACAAAGTGTATTTTATTTTTTGTGCAAATGACTCATGAAAACATGATACATCTCCTTGATGCATGTAGTATTTGTAGAGACATAGATCAAATATATGTATTCTAGGTATCTGATAAAGATATACATGTTCTATATCGTTCCTCTTGTTCACAAGTCCTATGAAACCTAGAAGTTAAAAAGGACAATGAACATGTTAGGATTGACTACAAGCATTAACTTTGCAATTATGCTCAGGAGAAAATCGGCAAATTATAATTGAACTCTAAGTTGTTAAATAATATATATATATATATATATATATATATATATATATATATATATATATATATATATATATATATATATATATATAAGAATACAATGAAACCCCCAAAACCGAATCCTCGGTATACCGGAATCCCCTTAAGATCGAAATGTTGGTGGGTTCCGAATGGTTTCTACTTTAATATCATCATTTTTTCCCCAGTTAACCGAAACCCCTATAATCCAAAAACCGAAACAAATTTCGATCAGAAAACTTACGTTTCACACACAAAAAACCCACATTAAACCGAAACTCACTTCAAACTCGGAAGTGTATTTAAGCTGATAAACTCCTGAATCAAGCTGGGCAAGATTATTTGCTTTTAGCAAGTACTGTATTAATTTTATCAGTGATCAAATGTCCTAAGGGCACTAGAGGTTAAAGTAATACTTGAAATGTGCGCAAACACAGATTAGGGCTGAAAATAGGATACTCTGAAGTCTTTGCATCATAAAAAATAGCCAGGTTTTAAGGACAATTATTAATATCTAGACGCTTGTCGATACGCCATTTAAGAAAGACTGTGTTTGGCTGCTAATTATTTTATTGTGATTTATGCTATTCGTTTGTATAAATGATATATAGAACGTTTTTTGTTTGTTTGTTTCGCGTTTGTAATTAAATTCGAGGGATTTATTAACCAGGTATGCAGACTCGCTTTTGATGCTTTTTAAAGGGAGACCGACAAAATAGTATTCTGCAAGTCAGACTTACTCAAAAGAGAAATATCATTACATTCATGTGTTTAAGTAACAATGACTGTTATTTGTCTTGACTTGTATGTCAAGAAGTGAGAACAACCAGCTAAGCGTCGTAGGATTGAATTGTCCTTACAGGATACAATTAGTCTGATCAAAGTGTATGGTTATACACCACAACCTACGTTAAATAAACTTGGGGAAACAATTGGCATAGGAACGTTACGAATTACACGCAGTGTTGAAACATTATGGATTATTATTCATAATTCTAACTGACTTACAGTAAACTTATACAAATATCTCGTTTCTTAAATGTTTCTTGAGACGAGGGCTGTTCTATGTGGAACAACTGTATTTACTAATGTGACCAGACATGATTTTCAAAATAGAACGTATGTTGTTCAGCAAATGTTTCCTTAAATGCAAGAATCCCCCCTCGAACCGACAACCCCGACTTTCTTAATTTTTGGAATTCTTGCACACACACATGCACAGATGTTCTATAGTAATTTCTCTCTCTCTCTCTCTCTCTCTCTCTCTCTCTCTCTCTCTCGCACGTACCGTAAGATCATCTAGAAAGACATATTTTCCCACCTCTGCGAAACCCTCAGGAAACCTATGATCCATCTAAGCTTAAATTAGGAAGGTTTTGCTTCATATCCATTTATTACATGCACATTTATTCTTGCATGATTGATTTGTAGTTCGATATGGATGTTCAATTCGTAATTCCGTATTGAATACCCTAAAATTATTTCGGTATTTTCACTGACGTCCACCTATCGATATTTTTATCTGCATCTAATCCAACTTTTGTTAATCGCAGTTTGTTTTGAGTTCCATTTACATTGTATAGCCAAAAATAATTACAAAGCACGAGGGGGAGGAGTGCGTAATTAATACAAAACCGTATTCGTATTTTGTTCGAAGTTGAGGGAAAATAATTCGTTGACATGGTGCAATAATACGTCCTAGACTGCGATACCGCCTATGTACATTATAGCAATGGAGAAATATATAATTTGATCCCTATATTGTCATAATAGCCGTATCTAATAACATTGTTTCCATTAACCCGGAACACAACACGTGTAAAGTTTTATGTATGTACATATCACAAACATGAAGTAAGAAGAAGCAGATAGATAGATATGCATAAAAAGAGGGCGTTAAGATAGAAGAAGGAAATAAAGAATATACCACGTAGGATGACATACCTGAAGCAGCACTTGTATGTTGGATATTTTCAAGCGGTTGATGTCCTATTAAATTGGTAAATATATGCATCTACCGCACACTTACGTAAGTTTTGACCAAAGTTATCTAAATGGCGTATTGTCCTAGGGAGGAAAAGATAAATAGGTTCAAAAGAATGCAGATCTACAACGAACACAGTAAAGTAACCCCTTTAGTTGCTATTATTTGGTATAATAATTCCCCGTTGCTTATTGTTGAATACATTTTTGTTTCAATGTTATAAAGATCAAATCGCACTACGCAGCAGAAGTTCCGTGTGTATTGTGCTTCATATTTCATTTATTTAACAATCATGTCAACGTGCATTAAAACAATAATAACAATCAAGTCAACGTGCATTAAAACAATACATACATATATCATTGGATTCTAATATCGCTGTGATAGATCGATTGGGATCTGATACAAACGTCGTTTAGATATAAAATATTGCTTCTCCCGGAGAGGTACTAAGTCACATATACCACTGAAAGCATTATTTCTGACACAGTTAGACTATGAATTATGGTTTTGTAAAATATTTTCATGCATTCAGGGAATACCAAACTAACATTTTTAAATTCACAACCAACATGCACCAGAATAATAATTCATGCTATGATTAAGTGCAGTAAATTATATCGTTACTGCAAACAAGCTCATCATGGAAAGCTTCATATAGATCGGTCATATCATATCGATTGCAGGGATATGCGGGGCTGTGTCGGGTCTGCGAAGGAAAGAATTAGTTTCCAGACCGCTTGAACATTTTATCATCCAGATGTAAGTAACTATACGTCTGTAATTATTTGTTATACGCTCACAGTCTGAACATGTCTCAGGGTATAAGCACGATTGAAAGAAAGACAGAAAGAGGGTAAGGAAAGTTTGAAAGGACAGAGAACAGAAAGTTGTTTATGAATTTGAAAGTCACTTAGAATCGACACTAATTCTATGTTGGTCATTTTCACATGTTTGTTTCCTATTAATTGTATTTATAGATCTCTTGATTAATCTGTCTATTTATCTATGTATCTATCTACAATTTTAAGAACGGCAAATCTTTGTATTTCGCAATAAACATCTAATTCAAATTGCTTGTTAACCGGTACTTGCTATAGGTAGACAGCGCTATTTTTACCAATGTCCAAAAACAGAGGCGAAGTGGTCCATGCCTAAATAGGAGAATTGTTTTTATTCGTCCTTCGAGTTCAAAGATGACCATGACATCACTAACTGGTTTGGTTTCTGTGAGCACGAGAGTAGCTTATTAGGCCAATTTGTGCTCTGAACTGTCTGTGACACAGTAGACGGGAGATGTCGCTTGGGGTTGCTTGATCACCAGAGGACGTGTTGCAGTTCCAAGATTTAGCCTGCTCAGGCGTTTGCGCTGCCTCTGCAATTCTTCTCAACTCATAGTCTGTAGTTTCAGTACGGATGATACTCCGCCGGGTGAAACAATCCCGTGCGTGATCTTCCCAAGACTCTTGTTCAATGTTGAAGTGTTTCAATGATGACTTGAGGGACTCTTGGAAGCATTTGTTCTAACCTCTCTGATATCTCTTTCCCTCCTTCAGCTCGCTGTAGAAGATCTTCTTTGGCAGTTGCTCGTCTGACATCTTCGTGGATGCTTGGAATGTATGCCCATGTAAAAACCTCAATGCCTGGGACCTTGTCCTGCCATATTATCTTCATTAGTTTCTTCAGGCAGTTCATGTAAAAATGAATCAGCTTCTTGACATGGCGTCTGTACACTGTACAGGTTTTGCATGCATAAAGTAGGGTTGGCAACACTATGACTTTGAGGACCTTCAGTTTTGTTTACAGACTGATGCCTCTGTGCTCTCACACAATTGCGACACTTGCTTTGGCAATTCTGGCTTTGGTTTCGTCATCGATGTAGACTGCACGTGAGAGTGCACTGCCGAAGTAGGTGAAATTGTCTGCTGCCTGAACGGTTTGGCCATTCACTGTGATGGTACACTCTGTGTAAGGCTTTCCTGGTGCTGGTTGGTGCAAAACCTCCGTCTTCTTGATAATGATTGTGAGATTAATATTGTCACAAGCTGAAGAGAAATGGCTTTTACTGTGTTGCATGTCAGACTCGGATTTGGCATTCAGGGAACAGTCATCAGCAAATAGTAGATCATGAACATTCACTTCCTGTACCTTTGCTTTCGCCCGTAGTCTCGTCAGATTGAAGAGCTTGTCATCAGTCCGGTATCTGATGTCGATCCCAGTGTCATAGTCATAGAAAGCATATATAAGCATGGCGGAGAACATCAAACTGAAGAGGGTTGGGGCCAACACGCAGCCTTGCTTGACTCCATTGGTGACTGGGAATGGTTCAGATGACTTATCTTCTTCCACGACAAAAGCGAGCATGCCATCATGGAATTGCCGAACCATTATGAAGAATTTCTCTGGGCACCCAAATTTTGCCATGATCTTCCAGACGCCCTCACCACTAACTGTGTTAAAAGCGTTTGTTAGGTCGATGAAAGTCGTGTAAAGGTTGAAGTTCTGTTCCTGGCATTTCTCCTGGAGTTGACGAGCTGCAAACACAGGCAGGAGTCCCTAATCGGTGTGATGCTCAATGGGATTCAGCTGAATTCTTGCGAGAATTTTGCCGGCTTACTGATATATGCTTCTTGATTAAAGATGTTGTAGAAGTGTCCCGCCAATCCTTGTAGTATATTTTCTTTGTCCGTGTGCAGTGTGGTGCCGTCAGCACTCAATATCGGAGATGTTCCTGATGACTGTGACCCTTAGATTGTCTTCGAAGCATCATATAAGTTCTTCATGTCATGTTTGCGTGGGATTTAATCTCATCTGCCTTGTTGCTCAGCCATCAGTCTTGCAACTCTCTGAGCTTTCATTGGACAGTGCTCTTGATGTTGCTCAATGCTGCCTTCTTAGATGATGATGTGCTGTCTTCTAAACAGGCCTATTTGGAGCCGATGTTTTTTGTTCAGCAGTCTCCATATGACAGCATCGTTCACATCAAACTAATCTTGATGTTTACATGTGGTGGGACCACGGGTGTTGGATGCAGCATTGTACACAGATGCCCAGTTTTCCTCAACGTTCTCGGAGTTCGCATTACTTGTTACTAGATGGCTGTACAGTTCTTCAACAATAGCATTTTTAAGATTCTCCTGTTTCAATTTGGAGCCACTGAGCCTTTGGGCCGCTTCTTTTGCCTTGTGGTCGTTTGCTGGGCTGAATCCGGATATTAAGCTTGGAGACTATGAGCCTTTTGGTCAGTGAAGCATTCTGCACTTCTCATTGTTGTCGTCACTTGGACATCCTGTCTGTCTCTTCTCCTGATGATAACGTAGTCATTTAAATGCCAGTGCTTGGAGCGTGGGCGAATCAAAGACGTCTTGTTGCGGTTTGGCAGGCGGAATACTGTGTTGGTGATTAGGAAGTAATGTTCAGCGCATTTCCTCCGTAGGAGGAGTCAGTTGTTGTTGCATTTGCCAAAGCAGTTTTTGACGATGACGCCTGGTCATGTCTGGTGATCTGCGCCAATTCCAGTATTAACGTCACGAAAGATGATGACTTACCTGACTTCGGCACTTAACACACTCCAGTTCTTCATAAAATTTGTCCTTGATCTCATTTGGGTTGGTCATGGTGGGTGCATAGGCGCTGATGATAGCTACATGTCTCTTTCCAGACATTGGGAGTCTCGTTTGCTTGAGTCTATCATTCACGCCCTTATGGAGAATTGTGAGCCTGCTGACTAGTTGTGATTTGATAGCAAACCCAACACCAGCTTCACGTTGCTATTCTTTACCTCGGCCACTCCAGAAGAAGGTATAGTCTGCTCCTACTCCAGTGAGTTGTCCTTCCTCAGCTAGGCTAGTGTCTCTCAGGATGTTGAATCTAGTTATTTGTCACCTACCTATAGCTGTTCTTCTTTCTGGTATATCTGCTGATGTACTGTCTATGAGTGTGCGCACATTCCAGTCACCGATACTGAGTGGCGTCACCTTTGTCTTCTTGCGTGCCTTTCTACTCCCAAGGTGGGATCCACCTCAATAGCAGTATGCTGACCAGGGTTAAGGTGAACAGGCAATGTTTAGGGTACTTTTTATTGTTCTTTGCTCGTGCTACTAGCGTGACCAGTGCGATCCTAAATAAGGCTAATCAATTGCCCATTGAGCTGCGGCCTTCCACCGCTGCTTCGGTTTAGTGAAAAGAAACCCTATGCCCTATGCAGGTCTGCAGCGACAGCTCCATTTGTATAGACACATGGTACTTTGCCGCTCAATCATCGCCACGTGACTTGAAGATATCTAGAGGGGAAGGTTGAGGATGCCATGACTTGCACGTGAGTTTGATTTATGTGAGGGAATGTTGTCCAGAGTCACCCTCACACTCTCGTCCAGGCCTGTCTGAATCCGGTGGCACAACAATGTCGAGACGTCTGGAGACGAGTCCGGATGCAGTGGACGGCCATGAGGCCCTACTGCACCTGAGATAAATCCCTCCCCTGTCCACATAGTTCGTGCCATCTGCATTCACAACCCGGGTGATGAGCATATCTGCTCAGCCGCAGGATCCACCCGAGAGAACTTTCCAGATTGAAGCAGGTGTAACTGCAACTCTGGGTCAGCAGCCTCAGGTAGTACCAGCTACTGTTACGTACAGTAGCAGATGTAGTCTGACCTGACCGCTATTAAGGCATTGTATTACCACAAGGAGAATTATGTTGCTTGAGACGAACAAAGTGGAAGGTCATTGCTTTAAAATATAAGTTATAAATCCTGCAGTCTCCAAGTTGAGTTTTGTTCAGCAAGTTTAGCTTTGCATTACTACAGGATAGTGAAATGTAGAGCTGGACATCCGGATTTAAAGAGTTTTGATCCATGTTGATTTAAACATATTTTTATTATAAATAATGCAATTTCCATCTGCTAAAAAGTCCTGACAGCTTATTATCGCCTTTACCATACAAATAATACTTTCTAATACAAAACGTTTATAATGGCTGGCATATTCACAAATTGAATTTATAAATAACTATTATAATGGCTTTATTAAAAAGAGATAATTTGCGCAGACAGAATAGGTTGAAAAAAGAAGATTCTTGATCATATGTCATAGATGCGGGAAAATATTCAGGCATTGTTGGGACCACTGTTAGTTCCCAGAGATGCCAAAATAGTAATATCTGTTAATAGTCTCTGAAAGTTTGAAGTTTGAATTCCCCGCATTTTCAGTCTTCAACTTTTGAATGGAAACAATGACTTTGTAATGTACTATTTATTAAATATTAACTACCTATATGTATCCATGACCTCTGTCATGCTGAATGTACAAATACAGCATATTTTAAATGTGTGTTTTGCATGTATTAAATTTTCTGCATCAGGTTATATGAACTCTATATCATGTATTACAAGCATCCATAATTTTGCCCAATGCGTAAATGAATGAATGAATGTAAGACCTATTATGATGGTGTGTGTTCTGAGTGATATATAGTTCATGTGGTAAACCGTTTTAAACATAGACCTAAATAAATAAATACATTTTTGCTTTTATTTAATCATTTTGTTGAGGAGTTGCCATTGCAATTGTATGCATGTAAAATACATTTACAATAAAATTGCATGCATCAATATTTGATGTCATTTATATGCCAGTTTTTCAATTTGTAACGTGGATACAGGTAGATGTATAACCTGAAACTGTACCGTTATGAAGAGACGATTAATGTATGCTTAGAAATGGTATAAAACGGGAAAGGTACGATATGTAATTGAAATAGTCAGGAAAGGTACGATACCGGAACACAAATAATAATTGCAAATGCTACAAGTATTGTAAAAATACAATTTCTCTAACTGTATGACCATTATTTTTTTTTCGTTAAAATGTTAAACTCCCGATGAAAACAAAATAAAATTCTTGCTAAAATATTAAGCATCAAATCACCAACAGAGACATATGACTTCTTTTTTGCAAAGTGTTTCCTATTTGCAAACAAGAAGATGATTGTAATCACGAACTTTGGATAAGTAAAACCATGTTATGACAGATGTTTCCTGAAGAGCATTAATGATCAAATTTCCTGCATTCCACACCTACTTGTATATTTAATTTTGCGAGCACATACTGATGTCTAGATCAATCTATCTCGATTGACGTCGCTGAAATATACCGTTTCTCTTTAATTGGGTATACAAATCAGGGATTGTTAGGGAGGCTTTCAACTATGCAATTAAAGGAAGTCAATTATGTACGGTGGCACCAGGGACTGGAATCTCCATCACTGACTCTTGGAAATAAAGATCGCACTACTTCTGGCGACTTATTCTCGAAACGTTTGAGGAAGAAGCTCAAGCTCGGTTAATTGACTTTTTGCAGTCAATAAAATTGTATAAGTCGACGTACAAATGTTATTTTTAAAACGCTGATGGCCTTATAAAGACAACAAGCATACTTTTTATTCTCATTTTCAAAAATATTAGTGTATAGACAATAAGATTAGGTCATTGCCAGTATTCTGAAGAAAACGTGCAAATTAGCAATGTCAGGGTTCTTGGAAGTTCCTTACCATAAAGTACACCCCTTGCCTCTTTTAGAACGGCCATCGTATAAACAGGTTGCTCGTTTGTTGGACATGTAGGAACTTACAGATGCCGCAGTAATGTAGAGCATCGTTTTATTTGCAATAGTAAAATTATAATAACTGTAGTCCGGATTAAAATGATTGGATTTCTGCTTTTCGGTTTCCTTTTGCAGGAACGGTTTTGGTATGATAATATGACAACCAAGAAACAAGTTTTTAAAGAAATGTAGAATTTTGTCATTTTTTGACATTTTAGTTGCTAGATACATTATTCACGCATTTGTATGCATATGTTTAACCAGCTTCAAACCTACTGTCAGATGATACTACTTGGGGGTGAAATGAAAAATAGCATATCTCTTTCCATCGGTTCATAAATGTCTCGTTAATAAAGTGTGCCTCTTAATACTATAACTGTTATGCCCACGGACAGATTACTATATTGTCATGGTGTCACATACCAAAGAATACTGTGTATTACGATTTATGGAAATTTAGTATACATTTTAAGAGAGCAAAAAGGATGATATCTAATTGATTCAAATGAAAAGCAGAACGAGCAGGCTTTTATATTTAAAAAATGTACCAATAAATATAGTAAATTGATTAAAGTACTTAGAAATAATGTTTCATAGACATGGGGGAATTGTATACAATATCAAATATCTTGTTAACCAAGATAAGAAAGCAATGATTTTTATTGACGAAAAGAATTCTACATTTGGATGTATTGATAGGTATTCAGTTAGGCCAGATTACGAATACTGACATATGGATGAGAGTTATGGGCGTTTGAAACTACTGCCATAAGGAAAGCTTTATAGTGAACTAGAAGACATCCCTCCTTCCCCACCTTTATATGTTATGTGGAAAACTTGGACAATATCAATTTGTATACACATGTATAAGATAACTCTTTATATATATATATATATATATATATATATATATATATATATATATATATATATATATATATATATATATTGTTTGTCTTTTTTTTTTTTGGGGGGGGGGCTTATTAGGAGTAAGAAACAAAATTATCGGTTATAAAGTATAATGTTTTGCATTGTTGATATGATAACATAGTAGCAGGTAGATAACTAGTGCTATTAGAGCTTTTAATGATTCAGGCTTTACTTACATATGGAATAGACAAAAATGTTCCAATTCATAGGGAAATAAAGGATGACATATATAAACGTTTGTCTGATCAATGCTTACAAATTTGGCACTCTGATTTAGAAAGTTCATACAATGCAGAAACTAACTAGCAAATATATACACTGCGTAATTTAAATGATGACGGTTACAAATTTAACTAATTTTCTGAATGTTAAATTTTCAAAGTTCGACGTATATATAAAACTACCTGAAGTTTATTATAGACCAAATATATAAAGATAAGAGAATTGTTTAAGAGTACAGGAGAAAAAATAACTATGAAAAAAATTGCAGATTTATTCAAAATATAATTGACAACACATAGTCCTTTAAAATTCAGTAAAATTTATAACGACTTTTATTTCCTATTATCCACAGTATTTGCATGCGTAAATGTTACACTTAACTAACATATTACTAACCTTTTACATTTCTCTATATGAACTGCATATTTGATCTTCATCCACACCCAAAATATTGGAAACTTTGTAAATAAATGTTCACTTACGTCCTATTTGAATTGATTTTGGACACGAGTATTTTAAAGTACTTATATATATATATATATATATATATATATATATATATATATATATATATATATATATATATATATATATATATATATATATATATATATATATATATATATTGGACGTGTAATGTTATGAAAAATAAAATGTGGTGCCCAGAGAGTCGCAAGAAAATAATCATGTACAACTGATATTCTTGTTGTCGTTGCAATTATTATTATTATGTTATTATTATTATTATTATTATTATTATTATTATTATTATTATTATTATTATTTGGCGTTCCCCGGTGTGTTTGGAAAACAAACTCCTGCAACTCATTCGATGACTATCACAGAAGGAGACGAATGAGACGCTTGCAACTAATGAATAATTAGTGATACATAATTGCAAGCAAAACTGCTGTACTCTTTTCTATTGAACGAAATGCACCATAACAGACTGACATGTTTCCTGAGAGTAAAATCATCATGTTCTTTACAATGTTTACAGGACGCTAATTAAAGGGGAATAAGACAAAAGAATGTTATGTTCAAGGCAACTACTGCATTGAGTATGATATTCCTCTGTGATACCATGTGTAAAAGTCTGATAATAAGTGGATTGCATAGTTAAGTTATATGTATCTCGTTGGAACTTGTGTGAAAGTCAGTCAATAAATGGTATGCATAGCTAAGTTATTAACGTCTCGCGGGATCTTACCATGAATATGATTTTCATGTTTCATAAATCAGCAATTTAAACTGGCTCAGAACACACCATTTAATTCACAATGTCATGTATTGCTATAAAGCAATGTTTCATACATTGTTTGTATGAGATATTGATAGAAGTACCAAGGAGATAAAGGTCTATTTCGTTTTCCACATATGCCATACGTGTAACTGTTGATGCATCTCAGCTGTGTTAATATTAACCATCGTAATCATGTAAATTTCCTTAAACATGTTCATGCGTATATGAACTATTAGAGGTCTAACATGAAAAACACTCTAGTTAAATTACAAAGGTGCAACTAAACACACTGACTTAGAATGGAGAACAAAAAGTTACGGTGCTTATGGATAAAATGATATTTGACAGATACTAACAGACGTATACACTACCTACATAATAAACTTCAACAAAAACAACTATATGCGGGTTTTGCATGACGTTTGCGAACTTTAATCCTATTTGGATATCCATGGTCTGGTTTGCATCTCTATAAATGACAAAGACTCATAGTACCCTGTGGCTGATGACCGATTTAAACCAATGCCAACTTATTTAGACCCATAAATACCGCAAAGACTGGACGAATGACACGAAGCGTACCACCAAGCTCCTGGGTATAAAGAAAGACAGTGATTAGCAGGATCTCTATATTTTGTGGAAAACTGATACCCTGAACGCACAGATAGACTAGCGCCTCCTGATCCAGAATAACCATCCACAAACAGTGGGACAGATAACATTGAAATGATGTAAAAAGCGCAGACTGTGTACAAAGAGCTAAGATCTAGAAGCGCTGCTAAAACTATATTCACAAAAGATAAAAAATAATTTAATTCCGCCGGCCTTTGCCATATTTTTAAAATGGAAATTAAAGCCAAAAATTCAAGAGATCTTTGTAATTTAACTAGAAAATTCAGAGGTACTGCACATAATGAAAGTAGTTTTAATTACAGACATTCCTATAATGTACCACTTTTTATCCTGAATTTATTAGGCTATGCTTATTATCTGTTTATGAAGACCTTTTAATGAGATACGACCCAGATCAATAAGTAAAAACGATGCCTAGTGATGATGTAGTAAACAGAAAGTCCCTTAAGTAAGCATTTTGTGGTCAATACGTTTTTAAAAGGATGACAAAGAAATTCTTATAAAGAAGACAATCAAATTACTAGACAGTTTTAAGTTTACGGGACAATAGTTAAAACAACCTGAAAATAATCCAATGATGAAAAATTCATTGGAACCATTAGACATTGTAAAACATATGGATGACAAATATTTGAGAAAGACATTTGCCCGTGCGAGTACATGGATGATTGTAAAAGGTTGAAGAAAACTAAATTACCACCACTCAAACAATTGTAATCAAGTCTTTAGTAATCAGAGATAACAAATAAAGATTACCATATATCAAAATGTCATAACATATATTAAATTGAAATTTCTTCATGATCTGCATGAATACTACATAAATGGAGATACATTAATGTTGTGGACTTGTGTTGATGAGGAATATCAGAATGAATAATTATAAAATAGACCCAGTTCATTATTACAGAGCACAGGACTAGGTCAAGATGCAAATTTGAAAATATATCAAGTTTAATGAGAATTAAATGCAGAGTATGATATGGTCCTCACAATATAATCAGGACTTAGAAGAATAGTTTGCATATTAGCTCCTAGATACATGTTAGGCAATCCTGAGTACCATGTCGATGATAAAGGTAACATTTTAGATGATGTTGAATACGATAGGACAAGTTCAAGTAACAAGATAAAAATAATAATAATTTGTATGGTAGGCCATGAGTCAATGCATTCCCGTAAAGAACTTAGTTGTAGAACCAAAACACAAATTAACGTCTTAAAGGACAATCCAATAATATAATGTTCTGGAAAGATGAAAAGAGTTGAGTGGTATTTTAGAAGCAGATTTACAGATACCAACATATATACAGTTATATTTCAAATACTACACATTAGCCCCAGAAAAAATATTTCTACAAGAATGTGATTTATGAATTGATCTTAGTCAGTATAAAGAACAACAAAATCAAGTTGCTCAATCCCGTTTAATGTTATCCAAGTTGCTGATGCACGAATGTTACTACAATACGACAAAAGACGAATATGATGATAGAATGAGTTTGTTAATGGCAGATAAGGATTCATTGTGTATTCATTTACAAAGCAAAAACGTTGACAGATACACAAAAAAGAACACCAAGTGTTTGAGACGCTAGTAATTACAAGAAATATAATATATTTGTTTCTTCAAATAAATAAGAACGTTCCAGGTCTTTTCAAAAATGCATTATGTTGTGTGCCTATGCAACAATTTTGTGGTATTGGAAGAAAGTTATATTCCTTTAGAATCGCGAAAGATACAAGATGATCCGCAAAAGGATGTATAAATCTTACATTTAAAGAGGCTGTCTTCTCAAGCAAACTGTAAATTACCAAGAGATGATTTTAATAAGATCATATTATCATTAGTTATAATACATTACGTTATATACGGTTGCTTTACCAGATAAGAGGTATTTTGTTGATAAAAAAACACACTTAGAAATGGTTACAATGTAATAAAAGGATATCCCAAGCTCATTTAAACGTTGTTTCTTTTGTTTAGTTTCAAAATTTCAGCTTTTTTGTTTAGTTTCAAAATTTCAGCTATCTCATTTCTCAAGTATGGGTTTCACATTGTTTTCATAGAACACATTTTCTCTTATCGTTTCATTTGAAGTAAGTGACCACTAAAAACCTAAATTCTCACAAACAGGCCATTTATAGCAGAATTTTATTTCTGCCCTATCACCCACAAAAAATGTCCGTAATGTCTACCCGTAAATGCTAACTTGGTTAGATGTGTTGCTTGTTTCTTTGCATCGTAGACGATAGAAACAATCGTCAGTTAGAAACAAAGTATTAGTGTTAGTGACATAGTAAATATTAACGAGCAAACTATTTGTCTAATTTATCACCAGGGTCTATTAGAATTACATTGTTAGTTGCACAAGCTAGTTCCCACAGTAAGTCTTGTTGGACATGAAGGTTGGACAGATGAAAACAACATAGTCAAAGAAGTGCCTGTTTTCCGTTTCAACCATTATCCAGTGCTTTTCCACAATTTTTAATGCCACATATACTCATGTTTAGGGGTTATTTCAAAACACATTGTTTTGTGGTAGCTCTGTTTGAATGTCAGTGAAAAGTCCTGCGTGGGTATTGGAAACGGTGTTAGTTTTTCTTGCTGTCGTAAGGGAGGTTTCTGAAAGTCATCTTGTCGTTAGTCTCCCCGTAATGTAGCAATTCATTCCATATGAATTAGTTGTGGTCTAATTTATGATGGTCCTTGTGTTGAAGGGTTTTGCGGACGTGCTGATATCGTAGACGGAAAATATATTGTCCATATATAAGATAACGTTTATGGTTTGATCAACATACCTTATTTTCAGAAACTTGGCAATAACTTAAATACTTCCACAACAGGAGTACCCAATATTTTTCTGTTTATTTCATTGATCTTTAACTCGTTCAGTATCTCGTCCACCAATATATATTTTTTGGTGTTATAGTTATATATTAACGTTTTAGAAACGTAGTCGAAGTTAGTATCAGATTATGTTATGAAAACCCTCTTGAATGCACATACAGTAGTCATCTTTAATTCACTTTTGAGAATGTTTATATAGCATTCGTCTAATTACACCTTTTAAATGTATTAATTTGTTGTTGACTTGTGATGTAGTTGAGTTTTCTTTTAACTTTTGTGTTCCTTAAGGTTTTGTCATTATTTCAAAGCCGCATATCACACATGTTTTTATACCCCCTTACTCAACAGCACCATTCATGCTACACCTGTCACACTCAATAACACCATCTGAAAGCTTAACATATAATGTATCCATTTATTTCACGTTACGTCCCTTAAAACAGTACAGATTTGACGTGGGTATGAATTCTTACCTGAGTATCAGACACAAAGTTGATGAACATGTTGTGCGCATCTACGTTATTTTTTCTGTGTTTCTGTACGTAGATACATTGTTGGATATTAGTTAATATGTAACCTGTAGCATGGCATATATTGTCATGTGTAGTTCTCAAATACGCCAAATGCAATCGTGGTCCGTATATAAATTCATAACACTCACATTAGTGAGTTCCATGTGTTTTTGTTGTTCGGCGAAGAAATACTTTAGTGCTTCTATAAAATATTGCCTCAGTTTATAACCCTGAGAACAAAAGTAAGAAAAAAAAAAAGAAAAAAAAAAAAAAAAACAACAAACAAACAAAACATTTATCGTAATCCTTCCTCGATAATCATTATATTTTATATTGATGTATTAACGATTTTTTTCCGAATTAGTTTTTCCCTCTTTCTTACACCGTATCAAGACTTCTTTTAAACTCATTCGTAGTGAATCGAGTATGACATTTGCTAAAGTACTCTTTTCTGCCACATCAATAATTCTCTTTCTAGCGATGTAGTCGTAGAAGAATGGAATTTTGTTCCTGTACTTGTCGATAACACATTGAGCCATTGAAACTGAAATAATCGTGTCGAACAAAAGAGACAAATAGTTTCCAACGCTTAAAACTGTTTGCCACTTTCTATCACTTCAAAAACGTTTGAAAATGTAACGGTAAATCTCAAATCATGAAAAACAAAAAAGTGTTACAATGGACAATAATATGTTAGGATCCGAATGTCAAGTGGTATTCTAAACTTTTTCTGTATACTGCGAACTGAATAGCTTCTGTGTTTTGTACATTTACACGGTCCTGCGTTTAGCTTTTTCAATTTATCATTCATGATACATTCCTCAATTATTTTTGTTTTGACAGACTGAGGTAATCACAGATCTTTATACTTCTTGAACATGATATAGACGTTCAACATTTAAAGAGCATCGCTACCATAATAAATGGTTATGTCTTAAACAAACATTCTTTCAAAATTATTTATAACCAAATTGGCTTCATCTGTTTTATCATTTACATCTAATTACAAAAAGCACCGAAATACTATAATGAGAAGGGGCCGGATAAGAAATAGAAGTAGTGCAGAAGAAAACGGTATAGTGTTTAAACCATTGAGCAAGGGGGACACTAGACTATCTGAATAATAGATTAATAGAACACTATTTGGTTATGCAGTTGTTGTAATTATTGCTCGGATTGAAAAGTACTTTAGAGTTATGTTTGATGCAATCAATACTTATTCACTGTAATTATTAGCAGCCATCCCCTCTTTGACTTTAACTTTGTTTATGTACATCTCAAGGTTATATAAACCACCAGGAAAATAAATAGCCTTTGTTTCCTTCTTGTCCTTGACGTAATAGAGTATGTTGTTTTTCAATTTATGTGAAAGACTGCAATGACTAAAAATAAAATCTATTCTCTGTAATGAAATGGATAATTTAACATTTCTGTTGTCAATTGGATTGATAAAAAAGATTTCTGTCTCAGGCGATCCTTTGATCGCAATATAGCTATACGTATATGTAGCGTAAATTAAAACAGCTACATTTTTCAAACAACTGAGTTATGGATTGTCTGTTCACTTTGGATCCTTTAGTTTCTTGACCAGAATTGACTGTCTGTGTTCTGTACGTTTCTCCAACATTTTTGTTCTCATTAATTTTATTTCTTCTTGTAAAAAATCTTTTCTAGCTCCTCACTATCTTGTATTTCTGCATTACTTATTTTCTTCCTAATTGCATTATTTATCTCCTTGTGTCTGTTGTTCTCTGTAACAATTAAATTAAATTCCTTATGAATGATTTCATTATCACTCAATGCCCAACGCACCATATTATCAATAATGTTTACATTATTAATGGCAGAGGTCACTATCTCATCGTGGTTTGAAACGTTGTTTCATATCATCTTTTCCTTGAAAGATTTTGCAACAAACCCCAGTAAAATTGCAACAAACCTGCTGAAAGACAGACGGATGATAAATACTGTAAATGCTCTTACTATTCCTGACAATCCTAGATTAGCAGCTGCTTCATCCATCCCACTGGAAACGATAGTCCTTTGTTAACTTCTACCCAGTTTTAAAACATGCTGATTTTTATTTAATTATGATACCTCTGTAATGTTCGATCTCTTTAACCAGATCATTTCTGATTGCATTAATCTTTTGCAACCTGAAATTAATAACATTCTCTGTCAGTACTGTAGAATATATAGATGGTGCAGTTATTAGTTTTCTCTCCTATTTATAAGTATGAAATAGACGGCTTAGGATTTATTAATTTGATTGGGTGTATTTAAATTGAAACGTTTTCTTCAGTTTGCTTTTCAATATTGATGTGTAATTATCCTTAATTCCACTAATGCTGATATTTGTACTTCCGCTATTTGTGGCTTACACTGTTTAATTTCTTAATTAATTTGTCTAGAATCACTCCCGTATGCTATCACCAGCAAATAAGATCAGCACAAACAATCATAGATGAATACAGCGAAAGAATTCAAAGTGGAGCTCTTCAACCCGCAGAGCGAATATTATTTACTTCGGTAGAAGAAAATGAATTAAAAGTTATGCAAGTGTTGTAATTGTTGCTGAATTGCTGATAGAACATATGAAAGTAGAGGTTGAAATGTATACAAGCAGGTTGAGGACATAGAGAAAAAGATATCAACAAAAAGCAGATTCAAACAGAGAAAGATTTAAATTAAGAGAACTGTTTGAAAGTATTAAAAGTAAATGGGCGTATCCAGTAGGACATTTAACAGATCTCGAACGTACCGTTTGAGACAAAATTGAACAACTTAATTCAAAATTTTAAAAAAGGAACAATTAGATGAAAGGTTAAAAAGATTTTTCAAAGAGAAAGGTTTGAAAAATGCAACGATTATTACAGCTATAGTTATGATTGTAGCAACTCTTTATCTATCCAAATAAAATGTTAACAAATATGGGCGCAAGGGCTGTTGGAAAAGGTAGCATAGAGTTATTTGTGAATAAAATAAAACAAGGCGTGAAATATATTGCGAATTCTTTGTTCCAGCTATTCAAAAATAAGAGAAGCGGTATTACCTGGTATCATTGGCAGTGTAATAACTTGGCTAAACCTCCTAACAAATTAAACTGCGAGATTAAAATGATATTACCATTTAAAAGTCTATCCTATCTGAAGAAAGCTGACTGAACCCCTTACTGCATTAACTTTTCATATAACTCATTTCGATTATAAATATCTGTTCCACAGAAGACTACATATCATTACAGTTATGTATAATGAATTTATAAATACGTGTCTATAAGGTAAGTTGTACTTTAGTCATTTAAAAAAAAAACATGTTTGCTGCATTTGAGTTCAAGGTTAGTTTTGTTCAAATAGCATTTAGTATTTAGAGTGGAATTCTCCACTGTTTACGTGCGAAAAGGCAGGTCCGCGGAGGAAAGTTTCCATTAGAGTTGCGCATATTCTAGAACATTATGTCACGTGACTTTTGTTTATATATAGAGATTTTGGTTGACAATAATTCATTCTTACTCAAATGGTCAGTCTAAGAAGAATCATTCCAGTAATCAGGTGTTTATATTTGTGTTGTGAAAATTCAGAGCAAATTCAGAGAGAGGAATTATTTATATGAAATATTAATTGAAATTACCAAAGTGCTCATTCTCATATTGGATTAATAATTGACTTTGCTGCTATTGTGGATTTATTCAAAGATATTCTCGATTACATCATTCTGTCCTATTAGAACATTCAAGACTACTAGCACATAAGGACATTCAAGGCTGATAAGATTCATTCGGAACATTCTATATTTAGGACTTGTGAGTAGGACACTTAGGATTATTGGATTATTTGGATTCTAATTCACGTTACTGTAAGTGTCTTTTGAATTTTCACTTTAAATGTCTAGAAATAAATTGCTTGTTGATTTTTACTTGATTTGTTAGTTTATCTTTCTTTTTGTTACATTTTGTTAAGACCTAGAGTCGTAACACTACCATGTATTACTATGGCCTATTGCCTATGAAGGGAATAATACATACTCTGGTCAGAGAAATGGCTTTATCATGGAACTGTTTTTAAGTCTACCTTATTAACTTCTTTATAACACCTCAGTTTTTTAGATGCGTTTCAAACATTCACTCACGATATCTGAAAACGTTTCTAGGATGTATTGCCGCAGACCTTTTCATTAATTGTGTTATATTTCTTAAACACTTTGCCCTTTAACGACGACTACTATTACTACTAATACTACTACTACTACTAATAATAATAAAGCAATAGCAATATCAATAGTAATAATAATAACCGTAGTTCAGATTCAATTGATTAGATTTCTGCTTTGCTATTTCGTTTTTTATGGAGGTACTACCGCTACTACTACTACTACTACAACTCAGAAAAATAATAATAATAATAGCAATAGCAATAATAATAACTGTAGTCCGGAGTTAAATGATCTGACTTCTGCTTTCCGGGCTTCCTTTTTTATGCATGTACAATTCATTTGTATGATATAACGATAACCAGGAAACAAGCTTTTAAAAAAATGTGTTTCGACTCAATATTACAGTATTAACACATTTGTATGCAGATCTTTTACTAGCTTCTACCTACTGTTACAGGATAATACATGGGAGTGAAGCCCTTGTTGGCATGATCTTGACACCAGATTAAAGAATTATATTTTTTTCTGATCAGTAATCGAACAGGTTCTGTGAGTAACGAGACTTATCGCATACCTTCTATCCTACAGCGCCCTTTTGCCATGTGCTCATCATCTTAAAGGATTGAACAATATCGAATGAAAGCCATCGACGTGCATAGGAACAAACTGGCTAGATAAAAGGACTTGAATACTAGCTACATGCACACATTCCCTGGATTTTGACTTCGAAAAGAAGGTTACAGATATGAGTTATAGTTTTAAATAAAAAAATATTTGCCAGATACATACATACAAGAAACCTGTAGTAAATACATATCTATTCAATGCATACATTCAAAGACCACGCATATAACATAATTAGTAAATATATGTATCATTTTTGCATTTTTCGATATCATTATTGCAAGCAACTAGGAAAAGTTAGTGTAAGCTATTTAATGACCGCTGAATACATGTCACTTTCTTGATGTGTATTTGTGTGTAATAATCCGATGCAAGACCATTGTTGTACTTTCATCCACAAATATCAAGCCTGACAAAAGACTCTCAGATGATTACACTAATTAATGGACTTTTCTGAAAGGTCTTTTGATTATTTATTGCTGAGCTTAAAACGTGCCCTCTGATAATTAAAATCGATACGCCCATTTTGTCTTCTAAGAACAACATCATGACGGATAGGCATCACATTTCGCTTGAGGGCTGCTCGTAAGTTTCCTTTTATTTGTCATTAATGTAATATCAAAGTAATTTGCTTTAACCTTCCTCCCCAGGTTTTTTGTTTGAAATTGATGTTTCTGAATTTAGAGGTTTCTAATTCAAGAACTTATGAGAGAACAAAGGATCGTGCCCAATGGATGTAATGACTTGGGTCAATACACAAAATCAGTAGAGCGACCAAAACAAACATCAAACTGGGACGAATTCCCTACATCGGCATAAATGTATATATTAATTTATAACAAACGAAACATCACAGGCGGCAATAACGAGAACTCTCCTTTAGGAACACTAGATATATAATTCTACCATCATACTGAACATATTGGAAAGAAAAGAAGGAAAAAAATCATAGTGTGCACATGCAAGTCCTCAAAGTAGAAGAGAAGGTATGTACAATGCCAGAAAGTTATGTTCTGGTATTTCATATGAGTACCTGTTGCGACAAGGCTGTGGCATCGCCAATTACAGCAAAGCTAGCGCGAAAAGCAAACGTTATGAACAACAAATGTATGGTCATTGGTACACTACTGTAAACATTTCGAGGAAGGAAACCAATAAACAAAACTGGTAATTTCGTGAACCGCATTAGAACTTCCAAAGCTGATTCAGTCTATTCATAATATTTCTGTACACAATATATTTAAGTTATATTCAGCGGAGTAAAACATAAGTTTTGAATACATTTATAAATCTGGCAAACGCTTGAGATACGAAGAAGAGATTATTATACAGTAAGGGATTTGGATGACAGGTTCTTTTGGGGCGTACGAGATTCCAACGATAACATTGTAGACATTTTTTCCGCATCTTGGTCAATAAAATTAAGTAGATGATAAACATTTCTGCGATTTGGTAAAAGCAAATCATATCAACTAGAGATCAGCTTAGTAATTTGTTCTGAAATATCTAGACCGATGACATTACCAATTCGAACTGCTGCGCTGAAGCAAAAAAATATTTTCTTTCAGCAGACACAGTACGCCATATCAAGTTATAGCGCATTCACAATATCATGGCACAGTTATTATGTTTTGATTTTGGCTTTTGGTCAAGTCAATTGTATTCTATAAGCAGATCAGATTCATGGCTCAGAAGAAAAGTCATGATCAAACCTTGTGGGAGCAACATACAGAGGGCTAGACCATTTACGACGCGTTTTGCTTTGACACCCCAGAAGTTGATAATATATGTTTGCATTTATTACCTGTGCACTTATAGTGTCGGCGCAAAACACATTCAGTTCTCCAAAGAAGCATTGCATTGAAAATCGCAACTAGTTACTCGCACTACCTGTCTTCAGTTCCTTCTCATTTCACACAAATTGCACACAGGCAGGTACCATGTCTTATGTAGTTGTCGTCTAGCTGCAATGACAAAACATACATGCATAAAAGCAGTATTTTTGGTAACTTTCAACGAAACAACGTGTTACTTGTTGCGTTCATTTATGGGCTTTCGAGAATCATGCAGTTTTGAAACACTCTCTACTCAACAGGTACGATTCGTAGGTCGCCTGGACTTGTAAGCCGCACGTTGATGAGGCAGCCGCAGCTACGCTCAATCTGAATGAACAATATTTCAAAACAAACTCAGGTTCATTTGACAAATATTTCTTTGTCCCTTTCAGTATGGAGCACATTTTCCTGCCTAAGTTTTGCTGAAATAATTCATCTCGGCTACCTTGAAGACGTCCACACAACCAATGACTTGCCAACAATAAATGTTTTATAGCTGTGGTTTTCTTCTATGCATTTCGTTATAGTAATTTTAATTATTGTCTCACTCTGAGTATTAGTAAAGACATCGTGTTGCAAACTTACGTCGTGCTCTGTATCTTGAGCCGGATTCGTCTGATTACAACTGTGGAGTAAAGCTAATGGTTGTGGAAATTAAAAACAACACTTTGTGAATACATAAGTGACTTCGTTTGTACAAAAGAAGCACGCGACGCAGCTCACTGAAATCATCTAGCGTTAGCATCCTGATCCTTACGGCAGCGCAGCTGATTTGTCACATAGTTCTTGCAACTAATGAGATCAAGTTATGCCAGAGAAACGTTTGCAAATTAAACTTTAATGTGATCGTTGCTCAACCAGTGCGCTAAACTTTACTGACAATATAAACTACAAAAAGAAACGTTTCACGAGTGCCAGCCTCATCCTCTAATGAAAATGTAATGAAATGATCTGATCCTTTTGGCAATAATGTAATGCTGTACTTTACATTGACATGATGAATTTTCCAACTCTAAATTACCAGAAAAGGCCCATGTGCATGCTCCTGAAAACGTTTTTCGTCATTTGTTGTAGAACACATGAGTGGACATACTGTCACCAACTGACTAGCAAATAAGGTATGATAGCCTTATTGGTACCAGACCTATATTTGTTTTAATTTCACATACCTTCAAACAACAGCAAATGTCTGGGTTATATCCTAAAATACCATTCTTTTCCGTTCAAAATTTATGGCAGAAGAAAGCCTTATCTGTGGTACAGGCCGAACTGTTGGCCGACAAAAATAGTATGAAACGGACAATCTACTCAAAATATGGTGGACAATTTGCGTATGTTTCGATAATTCGGATGTAATAATACAATTTAATACGATTGCGCAGCTTTCTTTGCTTCGTCCAATGCAAAATAAATAAATGAATACATCGAGTAATTCAAATTCAGTACTTCCAAAATATATACAACTCTAATCAATACTTCACAAATCAGACTATGAAGACAATTAGAGAACACGTAATAATAATTTGACATTTTATACATATCAAACTTTAGACAGCGACCCTGAATTGTTGTCGTCGACTAGTGCTTGCAGCATGAATTACTCAACTGTTAAAATGGTGTCTAATTATATCTCCTCTGTTTATGTCTCAAATATTTAGAATGCACACAATTTAACATATTTTAGGGCTATAATAGTCATTGCTAACAATAACTTGTTGTTTCAATTTTTAAACAACAATCACAGACACACATTCCATGAAGGCATAGTACTAAGTTTTCGTAGGGACTCTAAGGTCATAAAGGCAGGTGTAAGGTTTTGGCATGCATTCATGCATGTGTTCCATAATATTTAAATTTTAGTCCTTTTTTACACTGGAACTGGACAGACGATTTCCCGCAGAAATATTAAGGGCAAAAAAATCGAAGCAAAAGTTGCTTTCTGATTCTTCCCCACTTTTTTATAATCTGCAAAATTATAGAGATCACAGCGTATCTGCTATCTTTACTGTTCAGTTACTTTTCAAGTGGATGTTTTTTCCCCCAAATATGTACAAATCAAACATTCATAAAATGATCATTTAATGGCTTCTTGACCAATAATATGGATATTGAACGCACGGTCATTGCAGTCATGTAATTGTCTGACAAAATAACAACAAATGTATTCTGAATTCGCCAATTTTCACTCGTCTCAATTTACTTTTGTTTTGTTATACACCCGCCATTTCGTGGGGGTTATATTATTATGGTTTTCGGTCCATCCGTCCTTCTGTCTGTCAGTCCATACATTTTCCATATTACCTTGAGTTCTATTTATCTGATGGAGATGAAACTTTACAGAAATGTTGCTCTCATGTAACGAACAATAACTACTTATTTGAAGGTTACTCTGTCAAATGTCCCGATCACAGCGGCTTAAATTAGCTCTCTGTCCGTCAGTAAACTTTTTAATTTCTGGATGATGCTTGATTTATATTTGTCAAAGGTCGTGCAACTTCATAGGAATGTTGTTCTTGTAGAGCGGACGAACACTATTGATTTGGGAGTTGGTTGAGGCAAAGTCAAGATCAAGATGTCTAAAAAAGCTTTTCCATCTGTCAGTAAACTTCTTCGGTTTTAAGTACAAAACATACCTCGTTTGACAATTTTAATCAATATGTTCAAATCTGGAAATTACTTTTTTACTCTAAAAACTAGTGTTTCTTGGGTATAAGTGACATTAAAAGGGAGAATGAGACACAATGTACATAATAATATTTTAATGAATTTTCGACACTTTTTTCAGTAGTACTGTTTGATTAAATATAGTTATCATCATATTTTTGTACCAATATTAGAAGAATTAAAATTGAGAGATTAAAATTATCTTTGAAGACAAAACTGTATAAATTAATGAATTCTGACAAATTCGGTGATTTTGAACAGTAAGAAATAAGTTTGTGTTGTGTCAGTCACATTTACTATAGTTTAGGTCTTGTATGATAAATGTTACAACAACTATGAGTAAAAAAGAGTGCATGCTCGCTACACTGCATATTACCGACCTTTGATAAAAGCTAATTGTGAAGTTAACAGTGGGCTCGATATTTGATGTTCAATTTTGAGGTATCAAAGCCACTGCTAGTAGCTAATGACGTGAACAGTATTTCGAAAAAAGACTAAATGCTTTTAAGGGTTTTTTGTTCTTTGCTGCAATAATATATGTTTATTTTAAAATTATATTATCAAAAGATTCAAAATTTTAGAGATTTAGAGATGGAACGGTATTTTGAAATTAAATGTTATTATATACACTTATTACAATACCATGATCACAAATATTGTTATTCTGTAAGAGACTTGTCTATCCAGAATCCCCTAATCTATAAGTATGCCGTTTTGATATTCCATTGATTCAAACACGCAAGAAAAAAAATTCTGACGATGGCAAGAAGTCTTCAATAATATGATATATTTTATGCTTCCATCTTTAGGTGGGCGGCATATAGTGTTAGATTTTATATCCGTTACTCCATTGTAGTATAGTGTGGGACTTGGGTAACAAACATGACACTTAGGGGGCGACGGGAATTTACATTACGGTGGCCATTTTGAAAATCTTGCACTTGGAAGACAATGGAATTCCGTGATAAAATGTCCATAGATCCAACAATAATGTTGCTCTCTGGGGACAAGGGGAATTTAACATTAGTCTTTTTAGCATGACTTTTCTGATTGTCCCTTGAAATTGTTTTTGGTCTTGAGTACAAGAAAGACCTTCTGGGGATAAAGGAAAATGTAATTTTATGTAAGACATTAAACGTTGCTTTGTTATAGGAAAGGTTACATAAATAAAATACCATTGGTAAAGCATGAGGCTAGGTGTATTTTGCTTAAGGCACTTTTTGTCGGCAATCCATGCACAATTACATAGTCCTTGGTAAACTTTAATATAGACAAAGACAGTAACAGATTAAACAACTCCTTGAAAGAAAATGTAGACCGCGGCTCTATCTTGTAATCCGCTAGTGGTTGCAGTATTAATATATGTCAATTACAAATAAATTGGAGACATGCCCAAAGCCAGAACCAACATGAAACCAAAACGTCAGAACCTATACAAAAATGTGCCTTCGGCACACGGACACTAAGTAACCAGCACACTTGAAAAGACTGAACAAAGTCCAACGTCTGAAACTTTGCAAATCAAACCAACTGTACAGCCTAGTAACAACTATTATATACCTCAAATATTTTAAATTGTGTGTATTCTAAATATCTGAGACAAAAACATAGGAAATATTACTTTCCACGCACCATTAGACACCATTTAACAAGTCAGGGTTACCATCTACATTTTGATATGCGCAAAATGTTAAATTATTATTTTGTGTTCGCTAATGGTCATAATAGTATGACTTGTGTAGTATTGTTTCGAGTTGTATGTATGGAAGTACTGAAATTTGATATTTCCTGATGTTTTCATTAATTTATTTCGCATTGGCCCAAGCAAAACAAGCTGCGCAGTCGATACTTCTTCGTTCCATAATGTACCTACATCAAAGCAGGTCGGGAAGACGCACAGACGAACCGAAATAGTGAATTCCATATATCGTCTGCTGTTAAAGCTTACCGGTAACCGCAGCCTGATTTATAATCAGTGTGTTGCTTTTTCAAATCTACACCAGACCAGACCTGGTCGGCTGTAGTGGTGGATCTCAGCGCAAGGCACTCTACTCCAATTGCATCGGCATTAAATAGACTTTTATGTCAGTATCGGGTGCTAAAAACCAAACAATCAATTAATCTAGGAACAGATAATAACAGGCTACCTTACGACCCTATGGCCAACATTTTGTATTGCCTATCGATATATTTATCGAACGTGCAGTATATGTCTTTGGCTGACACACTCAATAATATTAGTCTGCCTAGACTGAAACATACCACATACATTATAAAGTACTCTCTGGTTACTGGAATGTGTGCAAACAAAATATGATTGAAAAGATACTTGCGTATAGGAGACGTTAATAGAAACTGAGAAGAAAATTGAAACAATCAAATACGTTTGACTTTGATATGTTGTTTAACTGCTTAATATGGTAACTCTTTAATTACGTTTATCGCCACCAATTGTAATAGAATAGTATAGACCTTATTTATATCCACAGTATTGTTTTATGTTTACTGCAAATTTCCTCATCATACTTGATGCGGGATATTGGATACTTGTTGATCCATTGAGGAACAATATTGAGAAGCTTAATGCAAACTGAAGGGAATACTTTGAGAATATTCATGAATGGTCAGAACTCCTAATGTTAGAATAATAATGTTTGTTTGGGCATTCCCCGTGCATGGCCCAGTACAAGGCACAGTTTCATATTTACGGGAATCAAGCTAAGACGTGTGCAAAAGTGATTGCATTGTTGGACGTTGAACTTTCATAATACGTTCATGACACACCCTTGCAGTATTTGATCAAATGCATCAGTTTTGATAGTTTTAAATCTATACTGTTTGCATCTGGGATGAACGTCATGGAGAATTGTGTGTGGATATTTGTTTTGGGTAAGTTGATTTCAAACTAACAGATCTAGATAATGATTTGGAACTGCTTCTTTAAAAATGTTATTTTTAATATAGCATATGTTCACAGCTTGCTTGTCAAATTTCAATATCCATAGTCATGGCTGCATATGCATGTTATAGAAAATGAGAAAAAAGACAGTATAAGACAGCGTGTACTGGATCTCTCTCTTTCTCTCTTCATGTGTGTATGTGTGTTTGTGTGATAGAGAGAGAGAGAGAGAGAGAGAGAGATAGAGATAGAGAGAGAAAGTATTGAAAGAGGGAAAATGGAATAAAATGTATTAACATAACTTAGATTATTATACGATATTCATTGTGTAGGTGTGTGTGTGTGTGTGTGTGTGTGTGTGTGTGTGTGTGTGTGTGTGCATATTTTGGGATAATATAGACCAAAACATGGAGTGTGAAGTTTAGAGAATTTTCTCCAATTCAAAGTGGAAAGTGAACCACTATTTGTACTCAACAACAGTGAAATTGTTAACATCAGCTTACAGTGCACGTAACAAATATAAGATTTATGTACAGTCATTAAATAGGGAATGTCTCTCTCGTTCACCCCAAAGCATATGATGTGAATGAATCTATCCGTAACTTTAACATACGGGTCAGAAGTTTATTTCCAGTCGGTGAATCATTCAGTTTATTCAAAGCTTATCCCCACTTCCATGTCAGTACTCTCCACCCTATTCATTTTCGTTTTATTAGAAATAAAGCTTTGAAAATCTAGACATTTTATTTTGTATGCGATAACTTGACAGACATGTCTCAAAAACAAACATAACATTTTTAATGATTGTATATATTTTGTAAAATCTAAAGGAGCAAATAGGACAAATGCATAATCAATCACCTAGTCAAATAGTGACTTTTGATTGGTTCATACTCTGGATGACATCTAAGATAAAGCTAAATTATGGATAGTACTGTCTCCATCAAGACAAGCTGTGTGGCTAATAGCTGCAAGTCAAAAGGTCAATAAATCTTACAAACATTGCGCTATCACAGTGATTGATCACTATGCACATTTTCATAAGATGACCATAATGTCAAAAGTATCAAATAAATCTATATAGTTTCAAGACTAGTTACAGTCACGTAATTAGGTCATATATTCCATACAGCTTTAAGTTCAAAAGGACAATAACTCAATTAATAGGTGCCTGTGCCAACTACGACTGTAGAATTCTCTGCCAACTTTTCCTCTTTACACGATTCGTCGAGGATTGACCTGTCCTCCGGTTCGGTGCTGAAGAGTTTGTAGCTTAATCTGGATCATAATCTAAGAAAAACTTGATCTACAATTCATCTTCCAGATCTATGTGCTAAAACAATCCCTTTAGATGAAATAATACAAAAGACTTACTGTCTTTAACAGCTGAATACTAACTACATTCAAAACTATTTACATATAGGCAAATATGCAAAAATGACTATAAACAAGCTTCTGCGATCCATGCGGCTGCCTGTTGTTGTAGCTACCACCAGATGCTGATTCATGTTTGCATTCTCCCAGATACAAGTTACTTAATTTCAACTGGTTTCCCCCCCCCCCCCTCTCTCTCTTCTTCTGCAGAATCCTGGCTGGCATCCTGACTGTCTTCACCAACTGGCATATAGCACTATTTGTGGTTGCTAAGATTGGCACTAAATTCATAGCGTGATATCGAGTCAAACGTTGAGAAATCAGATTTTCCTTTGGATTTGAACTCTTAACTAACTGAAGATTTACACTTTTGCGAAGAATTAAACCTTTGCGTGTCTTGTCAGGATATATAGGTATATCTATGGTAATCGTCTACTCAATGAGACGTGTATTTTGGACTTTGTTCGTCTAAATCAATGTAAACCTGAGAGCTTCATGAATACTGCGGTGATCATGTTATCGAGTAAGGGTAATAGATGTTGCGCCTCAGAACGGGAGGCAACTGTAGTTGTTCCTGTCAAATCTCATCATTCCCTTTGTATAGGAATCAGACCATCATTTTACTCCATTCTGATGTGTGAGCAGGGAGTCTTACCGTCCTACCTGGTATCAGTGTGCTGGAGTGGAGTTGTGCTGTGAAAGAGCCCAGTTATGAGTGGCAGCAACTGTAACAGTCAAGGGATTCTAGTATACAGTTGGTTTCTAAACTAATAAAGGAGCATATCCTCATTAAAACGGATTTTTTTTCTATTATTTTGATGAAATCTTGGTGAATCATGTTTCAGTAGATTTTGTTTCTTTATATACTTGGTTGTTAGTTTTATATGTTTACTCTTCCTTTCTTTGATTCTCTTTTCCTTTCCTTTGTAATTTTCTCTCTCTCTCTCTCAAAATCCTTTTTGCTCCTTTCCTTTCCCTTCTATTATCTTCTTCTCTTCTTGAAAGATCTTGGACTTGGTAAAAACGTGTCCAAAGCTATCAATTAACGGTACCCGAGGAACAAAAGCCTCAATGGAAATACAGACAAATGACAATAAATGTCAAAGGGTTTTGGAGTTACAATTTCAAAATTGAACCAAGAAGAGCTCATATTCTTTGATTAAAATCTAAAATATAACGTGTTTATCTCTCGTATACAATAAAGTTGAGAGTAAATAATGAAGATCAATTATTTTTTAACTAGAAGTATATTTTTGTGAGCTATTTAACAAACGCCAAAACGATATGGCTAGCCTCTTGACAAACACGTGCTATGACAATATCGCGTATTGGAGACCAAAAATATTCAAATGATGGTCTCAGAAGTAACAAGATTTATTTTCTATCTTTTTTCGTAATGACATAGGTGTAAAATATTGCACAGTAATTCTGTATGCACTGGGAAGTTCAAATATTATCCAGCAATTCAGTTATCGCCAACAATTCTGATAACCGTCGTAATCAACTCAGATAACTGTCTCAATAGAACCAGATATGTCTCGCCAGCAAGTCGGCTGCATGTTGTTTGTGATCACAATAAATGTTTGTCAGCAATACTTGTATCTCCAGCAACTGTAGTTATATCGTGTCAGAGACGCCAGTGTCGTAGCAATGACTCTTACATTAAATATCGCAGGTGGAGGGATATTGATATACGTCCTTGTAGGTTCAAATCCACGAGGCGAGATAGCGAACTGGGGCCGGTTTAGAAGCTATACAACACAAGGTGTCTGGCTGCAATGAAATGCTGATTCTTATATAGGGGCATGAATTCGTTTAGGGCATAGAGTCACGGTCGTCGGGACCACAAAAGATATGGCATTTGTATCAGCTGAAACAAAGAAAGAAAAAACTGCTAATATAGTTTTATTTTAGCTATTGCATATTGTAGGAACCTTATTAAACAGATAGTTTTATTTCATTTTTAACAGGGGCAGGGGTAAGATGAACCTATCTTGCAAGATAATCCCTTCTTACAATAAAAAGTTGTCTCAAAAGACATGTCGTATGTCATTTGAGATAAACATTGTCTAAAACATAATAGAAATATGCATTCAAATGTGATCTTTTATGACAGTAATATAAGGTTCCAAAGTAGTGTTTACTGTTAATATAGTCCTAGTAGTATGTTTACTTAATACACCAACTCAGATCTAAATTTATATCAATCTAAATTTATATCAATCACTTTGCAAACTTTGTTTTCAAGAAACTCATATCTCAAGATGTATTATTAATATTTTTTATTATAGTGCAATAGTGTACACACACACACACACTTATATATGTATATATATATATATATATATATATATATATATATATATATATATATATATAATGACACAAAATTTGGAAAACCGTTCGCGGAAAATAACAAAGTTTCCCTATGTTTCAACCTTCAACCTAAAACAAGGTCTTCCTCAGGGAACATTGAAATACACACACGGAGACAAACACACACAAAACAATGATACGTCTTGAACAATACGTATTTACATTTTGGCAAAGTGAAGACAAACTGTAAAAGATAACGAAAAGGTCTAACTAAACGAAATGAAGAGAAATAACTAAAAAAAACTACATATCTAGGATAGGTTTTCTTATCTTACAAAAAGGCTGTCTGCGATGACCTAATTATCTTCGTTATTTCGATTATATCGTGTTTCATATGGCGCCATCTATAATTTATAACGGTGTATCATTCGCTTCTGCTTTATATATCGGGTAATTGCAAATACTTGAAACTAGTATAAAATATTTACATTATAAGGAAAGTTGGTGGAAAGTATGTATGTATGTATGTACCAGGATCCGTCCAACGGCACCTGAGCACAATGGTGACCACATGGCGCCGCTTAAAGGTAAAGTTCTAAAAATGTAAATAGAAAGAACTCAGTAAAAAATTGAAACCTTGGAAGATAAGTCTTTTCAACCCAAGAAAACTATAGGAAGATAAACCCTTCCAACAGCACGTCAGCGCAATAGTAGCTATAAGGCGTCAATTAAAGGCAAAGCTCTAAAGATGTGAATTGCAAAAATGGCAAGAACAAAAAATAGGAAGACAAATCTTCCAACGGAACTTAAACACGAAGTTCTACGAGATAAAAGATAGAAGGTTAAACCGTAACAATTAAGAATTGCAAAAGACTTTAGAAAGAAAACCCTTCCAATTATAAACATGAAGTAATACAAAATCAAAGATCAAATATAAAAAAATAATAATGATGAAAGTAACCATAATAATAGCCATAACAGTAATAATACATTTATTACCTAAAGTCTTTTGTTGAGCGTCTCCTTCTCTGACCAGATACGTTTTATGCAAACACATAGGCCGAACGGAAGGTTCTTGATTACATGTCTTGGATGACAGATTGTAGATACAAGATATTAATGGAAGTCTGTCGGTTTGCAATGCAAGTCAGTTTCGATGGTTCTATCTTGTAATATGGATCCGGTATCCATGAATACATTGCAATTGTCTGATGACTCCAATGTGAACATGATGGTGGGATGGAAATTGTTAGCAAATCCAGCAAATTAAAAGAATTGCTGTAGTGTTTCTACCTTTTTGCTATCCACGTCATCAACAAATCTGCACCAGTTTAAAAGTTTGTGATGTGCTTGATTCATTTCTCTAGCCTTCCCATAAATAGGTTCGCATACGTGGGTGCTATGCTGGTGCCCATTGTTGTACCATTGACTTGAAGGTAATTTTGGTCCTTAAACACAAAGTTATTCATCTTCAAAACATGGTTTAGAAGCTTGACAAGGTATTCTGTATTTGGCGTAGGGTTGGGACAGCTGTACTACGCTTCATTACATGATTGTGTGCCCTCGTTTTATTGCATGTTTGTGTTGAGGGAGCAAACATGATTAGGCAGATTGATTTTTAAAACATTTGTTGAGATAGTTCATGGCGTCCAGTATACAAGAAGAAAGTTGTTGTACAAAGGGAAGAAAATAGTAGTGGATGAGTACTGATATTTGTTTTGCGGGGTGGTTCATGTAATCTTATCATAAGGTATACTATAGAAGTCAGCATACATTGGAAGCATAACTGTATCTTCATTATTCAAACTACTGCTATTTCAACCCTCTGAGAAAAGAACAGGTGGAAAATTAAAGATAAGTTTGTAAAACATATATGCCACCAAAACAGATTTGTGCTGACAAAAAACCAAAAATGCGAATTATTGCTATAACGGCTTGAAAAGTTAATCAGTTCATCATACTATGCATACAAACATGCCTACAAAAAATTTAATATCTGTCTATTTTGTTGGTGATTTTGACTTAATCTTGATACCAACAACGTTCTCATCCAAAAATAAAGTTCCAAAATTGACATTAGTAAAAAAAATAATAACAGACCGAAAATCCAATCCAGTCATCTGCGTATGCATACAAACATAGCAGCAGGAAGGGCCAAAAACCAAACTGTAGGATGGGGGGGGGGGAGGCACCACCAGGCGGACAATTTTGTTTTGTTGCCCGTCCCCTTTTTTCTCGCCCATGGAGGGCACGCAGGAAGAGAATAGATTCGCCCAATTATCTGGTCTTAAAATGTTGGTTTAAATTGGTGGGCCACCCCAAAAAGGACTAAAAGAGGGCACTAATCGTTTTTCGGGGGGCTGAAGGAGGCCCCCACACGCGACGGAATACAATTTCATAAGAGAAATATATTTCACCATCTCTGCAAACAAGATGAGGACCCACAATGCGTGCGAGTAACTGCTGCATGAAAGAAATGAGCGATGCGAGGCGTCATGAGTCATAAAATACTGCAAAGTTAAAGGGGAAAGCTCTACCACTGACGTGCCGTTTATGTGGAGATGGGACGCGTGAACAAACGCAGTTGTGTCGGGCTTGCGGTAACGACAAGTTAAGGGCCACGCTTCGGCGGGAGAAAAAAAGGCCAGGACACAGTTTAAGTTGGTGATTGCAGAGCTGCTCATAAAAGTGCGTGTATGCAAGGGCGATAAGAAATTACTTTTGTGAAAACGTGCTTTCTGATGTATACTCTAGTCTATTAGAGACACGTTGCATAAAACACCGTAAAGTGAACAAAATCTGTATATACTGCAGCTTTCGTGATGCTAAAGATGACTTTTAGGTCGACGGGACGGCGCACGTATATAATACGTTTGGCGTCGAGGATGACGATCCTTTAGGGCTCGGAGATATTAATCATGTCGTTGGCTACATCGTGCAGGGTGCGCATCCGATTCTGGTCCTCAAGATGAGCGACGCGCCCGCGGCCGCCATTCTCGCGGCCTTTTCCGCGGATAAATAATTCTTTATTCACGTTAAGTTCATCTCCAATCGTCGGGACGCGGATAACTGGGCCGTAACGGGCAAGTTCGACCCGGTTGGGGCGGAAGCACGTAGAGGAAATGATCAGAATTTAACGTAACACAAAGCCATTGCTTTTAACAAGCATCGATTGGCCCTATTACAAAAACGCTTATCCGGTGACAGGAGTGGTTTACGGCCCTTACGAAACTTTGAGCCCGACCCTAACAACCTGGTTCCCCTCAGATACGATAATTTAAATTGCGTCGCGAAACGAGTGAAGGAATACCTTGATAACGCCGCCAGAGGGAAGGGCATGACAGAGACCCTCGGCAAAAAAATAAAAAAAAATAAGGAGATGTGGGAACACGAAACAAGAGGAATCGTCCACGTGGCCGCCCTAGAGATAGGTGACATCACTTGCGATTAAATATTTAACAGCGGGCAATCCCGTAGGCTGCGGCAGGCAGTGGAGCCTGGACAGCGACTATCCACTTTGCAGCGGTGCGCAGGATAGTGCTCTGCGAGGGGGACGTGTGGTGGGGCCATCCGCCTGGCCTCGGCAGCTGATCCAAAGGCCGTGTGCCTTCTTGGTGGAGTAAAGGATAAAAAGCTGGAACCAAAGCTCGTGGTGCAGTTTGTGCTAGCTGGTGCTACAGATCCCAAGAAAAGCACGTTCAGGTCAGTAGGATCTGCAGCATGTATACCGACTCGCACAAAGCAGCCGAAGAGTTGGAAACCGAAGTCGTTAACGAAGCCTTTGCCGCGGCCAGCGCAGCAAAAGAACTAAACGGCTAGAAGTACACACCCACGACTATGCTGGAGCACGTTCAGCGGGCATGCGTCGAATTTGGGCATGGCGAACCCTGGAACAGCCCCTGCGGCTACAACGTATCGGAGATGGTAAGCCTCAATATGGCTGCCTGTTACCCAGGTAGCTTTCTGGGAATGGGGGAGTGCGCCCCATACTTCGAACGGTTCGGCCATCCATGAAGTGGAATAGTCCGGGTGGCAATCAACGGGCCACTACCTCAGGAGTTTTGCACAGCTGCGCTCCTGGCCTATTCCACCAGCTGTCACCTAGTTATTCTCGCTTAGTTTGGCCGTCAATCCAGCAAGCCCGGAGAGAACGAAACTGCCTGCAACAACCGTGGCTAGACTCCCCATCGCGCTATTTCGGTTTATTGTGGAGATGGGCACGCTCACGCACCTCGAGGTGGCCGAAGCCATAATTTTGTATAAAAAACAGACAAAGGTCTGGCAGCAGTAGGATAAAGAAATAGGAAAAAGGCCGAATTATCATCGGTCAATTTACAGCTTACGGTTGCAGCTGGGAGTAGTGGTGGGTCAAAAAGGAATAGCTTCTGGCTCTCAACGACAACGACCCTACATGCCCAAGCCCGAATAATGGGCCGGGTGGGGCGAAGTGCAGGTCTCTACAGTCCCCAATGTTAACGACCCGCTATTGACACTGGCGGCGGAGGCTCCAGAAAGACAACGCGCGCGATCGCCCTCTTCTGCGACAAAAAGCCGGTTGGTCCTTACCCCAACCCTCCGGCTCGCGAAAGAGATGCTCGATCGGGATGTTCACGCACAACCTATCACAGCTTCTTCTGTTAGAGCGGCCAAAAAGAGCGACGCCAGAATGCATGGGGCAAAAATTGATTTCACTTGTCATCATCTGTGACGAAGTCTGCACAGTTCCTACAGACACAATCTGAAGATCGTTTTTCAGTGACTAGAGCTGCGAGGTGTGCAGGGCGAACCTCCCCCTGTCACCGGAGAGCCGCTGCATGACCGGCTGCGTATAACCAATGAACGCGAGGGCTACTACGAAGAGGTAGAGGAAGACCATCGCGCCAAAGACGAGGCCCTTCAAAACCTTAAAGGAGGAATCGCCTCAACTCTGACAGCGTGCTGTGCGAGGAGACGCGAAAGGCAATGTCAGTGCTGGAGCTCCTTTGAGGAATAGTGGAGACCTGCTAACACGCTCATAGCTGCCCGCATAGCAGTGTTGCACGGGGCCAAAAAAACTCGTATTCGAGAGATATAAAAAGCATTTTTCGGACAAGACGGTTCCACTGATGTAAAGGACAGCCGAATCCAAAGAATCCAAGTCGCAATTCCCGGACGAATAAACAATAGGTCCAGGGAGTTACCATCAAAACCCCATGCAAGGTATAGATTGTCGACGACCACTTTCAATGGTCCAGTCTCTCGTATCTGGCAGTGTCCTGTGTGGAGTACCTGTCTCAGCTTGAGCATATCGCTGCACCACAGTGCTGGCCGAAGTTAAGCGGGCGCCTACTGAGCGGGAAATCCGCAAGGCTATCGAAAAGAAGCTTGTCGCATACAAGCAGCATGATAAGGCCCATAGGTACATTGTAGCCCGTGCAGCCCTCAAAATCTACTACCTGATCAGTCTGAAGCAACAGCAAAACAACTGCTGTGCCGCCTGCAACTTCGCTCTAGGCCTACGATCTAAAAGACGCACAGCAGTTTAGTTTAGACCGCCTGGACAACGCCCAGAGACACTCGAAGGACAGTGTGAGATTGACCTGTTTGGAGTGCAATTGGAAAAGACGGACTGCGCCGCTTTCTCCCGCACCACACGCGCAGCAAGACAGTGGTTTCAACCTCAGCGACGTGTATGATCCTTGGGAACCCAATTCGCTATATTTTGAAATGCGAAGCTCCGAGAAACAACACTATTCCGGATGGGTAATAAAACACGCACACGATCGCGAAAAGCAATTCAATTCAGACTGCAGCTCCTGGAGTCACTGCGTACTTCAACACGGCGACTGGGCGGGCTACCATCAAGCTATCTTTGCCTCCCGACACTACTCTCTGGCTCCACTTACCGTTGGCTCGCGTCTTTGGGTTTGTTAACGTGCAGTCTCTTATATCGGTGTACACGTACGTAGCACCTAATCCACCTGCGTTCATCAACATCCCACGGCTGTATATCCATCTCGATCAGATAAACATAACTGGAAACATTATTGACGGACAAAACAGCACTCTGATACAAGTTATTCCTGTGGGTGGTGTGTCCTACGGGGATGCGCGTTTTCCTATGGAAAACCAGACTGGCGTAGATTATTTGAAGGCGGCATCCATGAGATCTCTTTACGTATTTTAGACGAAAAAAAACCCACCAATTAATATGCTGGAGTGCACTATCAACTTTGAAATTAAACATGAGTGCCCGCATGAGTGCGAATGACAAGTACTCTATGAGTCTACGTAGTCTTGGCGTTTTTGTCGGCGGCTCTGCAAGATATTCAAGGCCATCGCTCCCTTTTGCCTCAGACGTCGAAATTCCCGGCCGTTATGTTGCCGTTGTTAGCACTGCCATCGCGGTCACCAGTGCCGCGTTAAAGTCCGTGTATTTAGCGGCCGACAAAATCGCATCAGTTGCTGGGGTTACAGCATTAAATGTTTCCGATTTGTATCGCGGGGATTCAAAAACGTTGCCATTTTTACAGTCAGCAACGACAAGGACACTATCACCAATTCAGGCACCGGTTTTTACTTCATTAACCTCCACGGAAGTCGCGGTGAGGAAATGTGGGCATCGCTTGGAATCCGTGTAAATGGAGTCTTAATGGCACATGATGGTGATAGTGCCGTTCCGACTAGTCTCACACACGAAAGCCTTACAACTAACTTTGCGATTAGTTTTGCAGCCAGAGACACCTTTAGGTGCTAGGGCCTCAACGTCAACGCACCGCCGACGTGATTTTCAGCCACTCTAGCCATATCAGCCTTTCGTTTCGCAATTAGAAATCACGTGGCTTAAAAAAGCAAAAAAAAAAAAGCAAAGAAAAATAAAAAAATGCTCAAGAACGTGCCATGGGGGAGCAGCCAGACATAGTACATCATTGGTGCCACCTGACGATCGTTAGTGAACGACGACGGAGAATTGTAGCTGGCAAAACAAGTGCCTGACATCGACATGAAATACAAACCCTGCTGGAAGAGTATATGCGCCATGATATGACTGACACGTACCGATTCAAACTGGGATGGAAAGGGGATGCAAAGCAGATGGACGTCGAGCACTGGGGTTACCTAGAGAACTAAGCCAACCCGCGGTCAGCTAGGGATAATTACGCTTTCGCTGTCTGAACAAACCCCAAAAGTGCCGCCAACGGGTGGTCGCAGGCGTGATTGCTCCTACAATGGCAATGTGGTATTTGGCTTGGCGATTTTGGCAAATCCTTCGTTGGCAATAATCTTTCCTTCGGGGTATGTAACGCACTTTATCATACTGTTCACCAGACTAAATAACCCTGTGATTTTCGAAAAAGGAATGTTATGTCGCTTTACGGCGGTCGGTCAAAAAAGTAAACAGGCGCAGGAAAAAAAAAAAAAGCCGCGAGCACGCTGGTTGTAACTCTTGGCGAGCGTCTTGGCAAGGTTTTATAGAACGTAACATTTCCGAATCTAAAGATATTAAAGTTACAGACAATCTCTTTCAATGAATCCCCGTCTTGCCGATACGCAATAACGTGCGTGCCTTCGTAACAGTTAAGCCCCCACCCCTTTACCGCACCTCACCAGACTAATTAAACTTTCATATCACACTCCTCCCAGAGGAATTATACTGACACAATACCCAAAACTCCAAGACCCACAAGGTTTTCACCTGAAAGAAAAAATCTCAGAGGTTTAGCTAGCTCTACGAGCAGTGCCCGACCAGCGATGGCGATGACACCGCACTGACAGCCGTGTCTCTGGGCACCGGTGTGGCGGGCATCGGGATTCTGTCAACCATCGTTGCCACCCTCATCGCGTTTGCCCTTGAAGTCGCAGCTCTGGCCTGCGGGCTGGAGTCCATTGCTGGACATGTTTTCAGTCGGCGACTGTCCCTTAAGGCAAGAAAGCATGATTAGATCCGCGTCCTAGCAGAAACCAAACTGAATAGTATCATATTTATAAGGCCCTGCAAAACAATGCCATCTTATAGGTTAAATTCAAACACATCATCAATGAGTACAACAAGTATACTACCTTACAAAATGAAATACGGTCTAGGCGCACTCTTCCGTCGCTATCAACGAAGTGGCAAAAAACGAATTGATTTCCCCACGGAAGGGCCGAGGCACACTCTTAGCTCTTGAAACAACAAGCTACGACTGGGGATGCCCGATAACACTGGTCTACAGCCAAAATGCTTCTGCAATAAATGTTGTCAAACTTTACTAATTCTGGGTCACTGAGAATGAAAATGATGCTTAAAATTGTTGATTGGCTCTAGTTTTAAAGATATGATACTGGGTCAGTATACACGAATACAACATGTATAGCTTGGTGCTCAGACAAGTGTTTATTTAAGAGAGTGTGTCATTGAGGCTGCTTTTGTGTCCTAGCTATGAACAATTTATAAATCTATATGATTACGACATTTTTGACTAGTTAGTTGTTTATTTGTTTTAAATGTTCACCATATACTTAAAAGTCCTTAATCATTCATTGCATATTTTTTAAGGAAAAATCTAATGAGTAGGCGAGGGATTCTCCGTTTCTTTGAGATGTCTGCTTTAACCAACGTTAAATAAACCAAAGAAAGGAGGCCCCAGGAAGTCGTCGAAATTTCTGACTCATTAGGAGTGTTGAAATAAAGAGTTCTGTATATCTCAAACAGGAAGGTCGAGCGATTGCACGCGACAGACTGAAATAGTGAAACTCGTATACGGCGCGCTTTATAAGCTTTGGCGTAGCCTCTGCCTGACTCACAATCAGTAGGTCGCTTGTTCGAATCCATCTCAGATCAGACCCAATCGGTTGCCGTGGTGTGTCTCTCGGCAAGACAGTGTACTCCCATTGCTTCGGCATTAAATAGCCTTTCATCTGATGATGTGCCGCTTAACACCAACCAAGCAATTAATTTAGGAGCATATGAAAACAGGTGACATTATGGCCCTATAATCAACATTTGTTATTGCCTGTCGCCAGATTTATTACACGTGCGGCATAAATAATTGGCTGACAAACTCAATAATACTAGACAGTCCGCTGCGATTGAAATATTCCACAGAAATAATAAAGTACTCTCTTGTCAGGGGAATGTGTAAACAATAAGTGATTCAAACGGTATAGGAGATGCGAATGACAAAACTGAAACTCTGAGCAGTGTAAATGTGGAGTCCACAGGTGGAAAGTACATAATAAACTGGAATAAACTGATCGGAAAATAGGCCAAGTTAGAAAGAGAAACTTAGGCCACACTAAGTAAGAACATTTATTGTCCGACACATTTAATCTTCGAGGTTTTGTTTCCTGAAATGGGTGATACTTTACGAGACATGTTGTAATTTAATGATGAAATAGAAATTATACTGATACAGTTTTTAATAAACTTCACATAAATGTAGGGCATGCATCATGAATAATGGCTTAAAAAGAAGTGGTACTCCTGAAATTGAGGAAGCCAAAAAGGAATGAAAAGCATGCTAACTCATTAACATAGCAGCTTCTATAACACCAAAGTGTTGCCTTAACAAATTAACCATTTTATAGCAAAGTATATGGTTTAGCTGAGTTTTACGATTTGAATGTACGCATGTTATCCATGAAACTGCCCAGGTGTCACTCATAAGTGAATTACACAGTATGTGTAGCAAACCCAGCATGGTTGTGTCATGTTTCGCACTTACCTAGAATAGGTCAGTTTGAAATCTGTACGCAGTTTGTTAAACAAAATTAAAAATTAAGAACAAGAACTATGCAGAATGCTGCGTCTTGCCTGCACGATCCTGTCATAAGCCAAAAGCTGTGAATAGTCCTTAGAGTAAGAACAAGTAGATCACTGTGACTATAACAGGAGGTCATTGAGGTGATTACTATTTCGAATGTAAACACATCCATCAAATCTCACGACCGTACACACAACAGTGTCCAAGCAACTAGGCAAAATGCATCAGCGTAACGTAATCGCTGTAACTTGAAAAGTAGCGACAAACTCAATGAGTATCATACCGATTAAGTTTCACGACTGTACATACAGATAAGCTAAGTGACGTCGCTGGAGGGTAACCATGACCTACTCTTGAGCAGTGCTATCTAAAATGAATACACCTATCAAGTTCTGAAAGTGTCAGACAAACTGAGGTAAATGCAGAAACATACCGTTGACGTCTATGACAACAAGAACATAAACAGCAGAGTCGGAAAAGTAACCCCTTTGTCTCACCTGTGCTTTGAAGGCAAGACAAAAAAATCTACAGACTGACAGTCTGTGGTAGGTAAATTGAGCTTGGCAATATGTCCATGGGATATATGGCGTCAATGTAGTAAGACAGTTTTACATTGAATAAATACCATGCACGTGTGCGTAATACGAAGAACAAACGAGGATGGAAAATGTGGTAATTTATTCGGAAGTCTATATTGACTATATAAACTTTACATCGTGCAAAATACATATTGCATTTTGTCATAGCACTATCATTGGTCATTAGAAATGATAAATATACACATGAGAAAATTATTGACTTGGTACCCAAAAAAGAGATTTCAACAATGAGAAATATTTGCAAGATGTATCCATGCTATCAAGGACACTCCTTCAATGGTGGAGATGAGGTTCAGTAATAATAAGAACAATATAACTCATCAATAAGACTTATGTACAGGTATGTACAACATACCGTATAAGGAGTCTCAATTGAAGGCGCTAACCTTTATAGGTCACATATCCCATTTCATTATTCAATACAGTGGTTTCCATTCTACAATGTAAATTTGACCTTATGCAAGGGTGGCCTCTGAGGAACGGAACAAGACAGTACCATTCCGACTATGATATTTTGATGCTGGGCAATAGGGTCTAATAAAAATAAAAATATTCCGCTCTCATGTTGCAGCCTAAAAGGAACACTGGTTTTGTCTCCAACAGAATTATAATGGCATCTGAAAATCATACTGACCAAATGTACAGATTTTTCGTCGTAGTTGCGGAGATGCAGGCAGATAATGACCAACTGCGTTTTTTTTTATCAGGATTGAAAATAATTTTGTTAAAGTGGCCACTTATTTCTCTTTCCTGCTTCTGCTGCTTGATCTTCTTTTAAAAACTTCCATATTATTTTAAATATTCTAGACTTGAACAATTAATTACAGCAAAATACCACAAAAATAGTGGTTATCTTCAGTTTATGTGCTACTTCTGCCACTTTTCTGTGTACTTTACTTTAAATGTGATTTGTATTCCTTAAATGGGGATAAAAGTAAGGATATTTATTCAAATCTGTTTGGTGGCAACGTGAATATCCTTAAGACATGTTCTGACTCCCCCTTTTAGCATACATGATTCTTTCTTTCAGTCTCGCAAACACGCACACACATATTAAGTTAAGGGTCCTTTTCATCCCAGCTGGGACATAAGAGTGCAACCATCTTCCGCCATCTGGGTCGGTCCTGAACAATGGCTTGTGATTCGCCCCAGGAAAGTCCCATCTCTTCCAGATCCGTCATCATTGTCCTTCGCCAGGTTGTCTTTGGCCGCCACGCTTACGCTTCCCCGCTGGTGTCCATCTGAGAGCTACCTTAGGTATCCGTTCTTGTGGCCTCCGCATTACGTGTCCGAGCTATTTGATTCTGGGCATCTTGACCTCCAGAGAAATGTTTTTACATCCAGTTTTGTCATATAGGCTCACATTGGTGATCTTGTTTGGCCAGTAGATGTTGTGGATTGTACGGAGGTAGCCATTGTGAAATGAATTTACATTTCTCATGTCTGCACAACTCTCCAACACTCGGAGCCATATAAAAGTGACGACTTTATGCTGCTGTTGTAAAGTCTGATCTTTATCTTGAGGCTGTACTGTTTTGATCTCCACATAGGGCGAAGCCTGCTGAAAGCACCTCTGGCTTTATTTAACCTGGCCTTTATGTCCTTTTTGGCACCATTGTTGTTACTAATTAGGCTACCAAGGTAGGTGAAGTCGTCTACAAACTCAAGTGCCTCTCCATCGATGGTAATTGGAAGAGAAGCTGCTGAGTTTGTGCACATCACTTGGGTTTTCTTTGCATTGATATGCACACCCGTCTGTTTAGCGTATTTGTAGAGTATGTCAAATTTCTCTTGAATATGAGAGCGCCTTGGTGAGATCACAGCCAGATCATCAGCAAAATCTAGGTCTTCAAGGTTTGAGAAGGGTGTCCACTGGATCCCTCTGGCATGGTCGGAAGTTGTTTAGCGCATTATCCAGTCGATGGTGATGAGGAACAGAATGGGAGAGAGGATGCAACCTTGTCTAACACCAGACTTCACCTGGAACGACTCTGTAAGAGTGCTGTTAAGGATGACGCTGCATTCGAAGTGCTCATAGAAGTTCCCAATGATGTTGACTATATTGGATGGTATTGCATAGGCTCTAAGAAAATTCCATAGGCTCTCGCGGTGAACACTGTCAAATGCCTTCTTGAAGTCAATGAAGTTGATGTAAATTGGCACATTCCACTCTAGGCATTGTTCAGTGATGTTGCGCAGGGCATATATATGGTCTATACATCCTCTTTCTTTGCGAATCCCTGTTCTTGTCTGAATTTTCTGCAGAAGACTTTGCTGGGAATGGAAAGGAGTGTTATCCCTCGCCAGTTGTCGCAGTTGCTAAGGTAACCTTTCTTTGGTAGCTTTATGATGAGGCCTTTGAACCAGCCTTTTGGGATGACATCATTTTTCCATATCTTTCTAAAGAGGTCAATCAGCACATATGCAGCTGTGGTTATATCAGCTTTCAGAAGCTCTGCCTGTAGGGAGTCAATACCAGGTGCCTTGCCGCTCTTGATGGCCTTGATGGATGTTTGGACCTCTGCTTCAGTAGGTGGGCTGGTATCAATGTCATTAATGTCATTTGATGGTGGCGGGTCTGCTGGATCTTCAGGCTCTGACTGGTTTAGTACTTCTTCGAAGTGCTGGACCCATCTCGCAGCCTGTTCCCTTTCCGAAGTTATCACTCTTCCCTGTTTATCTTTGACTGGTATGGAGTCGTTGTATCCATGACCATAGAGCTGTGACTTGTATACCATGCTCAGTTCACCTTTTGTTACAGCCTGTTCTGCCTTATTTGCCAATTCCACAACAAAGGTTCTTTTATCCTTCCGGGCACTCCTTTTTACTTCTTTTTTCTGCAGCTTATACTCTTTCTGTGCCTCTTCAATCAGCCTTGGTGATTTAGAACTCAGAAGCTTGTCTTTATACACAGACAAATTAAATTATGCTATTTTAAATCACTGCCAGACAATAAGCTAATACGGAAGTCGTATGATATCGCATGCATGCATGTCTTCGTATTATTCGGATATCATCACTAGACTCTCCGCAACCCATTTTCATTCAAACCTTGTCTAAGTTGATTTTCGTTTTACACAATTTATAGATTGATTTATTTTACATTTTACAATAAATATTGGAATTGTTAACTGCAAATATGTCATGATTTTTCAAGAGTCTACACATACTTAACCCTGCACCGGCATGAACACATGTAGATGCTAAGACAAGAAAAGGTAGATTGGTTTCTGCTTCTTGTTTTGCATATTATTTCTGCTTGTTGTTTTATACGTGAAGATTTTGCGCAGATCAGCTGCAAAATTATGCGCATGGTCTAGCGTTGCAATGGTACAAATGCCTGCCTCCATTTGATTGCTCTCTCTCACACTCTCTCACTCTCTCTCTCTCTCTCTCTCTCTCTCTCAATGACTTCTCTCTCTTGTCATTGTATATTGTATTTGCCTGATTAGTCGCCATGATTCAGTTTTAGGTGTTTAGTATTCAGGCTTCATTTGCGCAGATGTCTGGTCAGCTGATTGTTGCTTTTCTTTGCTAAAACTATTGAACCCTACACATTGATTTTATGAAATCGTTTTGAAATATATCGAATTTCACCATAATCGAAACATAAAAGGTCTACATCGATGACTTCAAAGCCACATTTATCGAACAGCATTTTTTTGTATGATATTTTGAAGCCATTGACGGGTCCAAATGAGACAAACGAACGTATTTATATATAGTTTTTCAATGGACAAAAATATAGTGATTTATAGCAATAATGACATCTGGCTCATACGAAAAGAGAATATTAAGAAAACGTTTTGATCATCTGATTTTATACCAAGCATACAGTAAACCTTGTTTGAAACTGTTTTATTTCAAGTTCAGCATGTATATTGAATACTGAATGTAAAATATACGGGGGCCATAACGATGTGTTAGCTAGCGACCAGGCTGATCCATTGCAGCCGTGAGTGGTCTACCACACACACCGGGCCCCTGCATTGACATGCGTCGATTATAGCGACCTGCACGTTGCATTGGCCGTGGCCTCTACCGTGCATTTGCATTGCATGGATGTGCGTCGGTTTGCTTTATTTCGTGGGCATTGATGGTTACATTAATCCTTTCTGCGATTCATGCGTGGAAATCGTTGATCCCACAACGCCTGTACTGTAAGTATAGTATTTGACCCAATATAGAATGAAAATAATCATGGATTCCAGTCCTAGGATGAAAGTACTTTTAATGTTACCCCACATTAGTATAGTGGGACCTCAAATACAACCCTGTTTTATTTATGGTTCCCATGATTAGCAATTTGTGAGGGACCAGTTATCTACAACTTAAATATATGGGTCACAATTTCGTTCTCGGCAGGTAGAAGCATTCGGTGCACTCGTACCCTGTTTCCATTCCCATGATAAAACAATAAACCCCAGTAAGTTATTTTTTTCCAGAGATAAAGCAGGGAAAATTCGAGGACTGGCTTTTAGTCTGCTATAAAGTGATACATATTTCTCACAAAACAACATCTATACATTTTCATGCCAATATAAACTCTCAAGTTGAAAGGAACCATATGGACAATGACTGAGTTGATCCATTATTAGAATGAACGAATAACGCTCTGTGATAGCTTAATACTTAGGATGATGTCTATGGAAAATTATAGATACGGTATATAAAGGCCTGGCAGATGCGAATGTGCATGATGGTAGTGGTCTCCTTCCTAAAACCGTTGTAGTAGCAGAACATTAGATCTGTACAAGAACACTTCCATGCGGTGAGTGTATATGTCACATGTCGGCATATTAATAAGGCACTGTTCACCATCAACGGTAATAATGTTTGGATTTTCGTTGTTATTTCTGATAGTTTCCTCAAAGAACATGTATTCTTCGAGCATACAACTGTTCTTAAATCCAGATGTTATAGTAACTCTTAGGAAGAAACACTTTTCAGAATTTTGCCAATCTTGCTACCATGTAAGAATACTACATAAAATCGCAAATCATTCTCGTCTCGAAAAAGTAGCTTATGCTATCAATAACGGTTTCTAGGAGCCCAATCGATTCTCAGAGGTTTCCAAAAAGGCGCCCTCAATGGAATAAAGCTTTAAATATGGTTTTATTTTGACTATATGGCTTCTTCGATTGTATTACCTCTGACCATGATCTTTATGTTCATGATGTTAACTGTCAAACGCTGAAACGCCGTCACCGTGAATCAACTTTTTTCACACGGTTCCAGTGTTTGTGGATTTTGTGTATGCTACAAAAGACGCAAGGAACTGTACTTTTATGCGGAAATAACAAGTTGTCTTCCAAATACAGAACATTTAGGGTCAATGAACATTTTGTTGTTCCCTGAACACCAAGAAATTGAAACCCATGAAAATAAGCGAGTTCAGAGGACCTTTAGTTTAATAATGTGCCAACATGCTACCATATTTGCTCTGATCATAAAACCAGGAGTCCGGGTTTGCATATTTAAAAGAAAAAAAAAAAAAAAAAAAAACCATGGGCTTTTTGCGGATAGACCTTGTCGTATTGGAGTAGATTGGTCCAAAACTGAATGTACCGCGCATCACGATACATTACCGTCCTAAGAAATTATAGTAGAGCGAGAGTCATTCCTGTAAATCACGTTATTTAACTTTGATATGAAATATCTTCACCATAGAAACATTCACAACGCAAACAAGTTTTATATAAAGAAAAATCCTTTAAAGTACCCAATACATGGTCAGGAATAATGTTTGTACCTCCACTGTGAGTAGAGCTAAAATCTACACCCACGTAGAGCTTGCGGATCGTGGAATCAGGTTTTCTGCAGCATATGTTTCTTTAAAAAAAAACAAAGAACCCAGCATTGCTATTAGAAATGATAGAAATGATATGTCATATTGTGTAGTGGCATTCTATTATGATTTCGATTATTGACATATACGTCAATGTGCTTTTGTTTACAAAGATGGTGTCGAGCTTCTACTTGCCTCTTAACTGAGTTAAAAATAATCCTTGCTTCTCGAGACATTAATGTTGCCATATGCATAATATCGATATACATGTAGGTGAATGCTTTGTTCGCAATTATTATTTCCTTCAATATTTATGTGGAAATTATTTGAGATTTAATCTGCTCGATAATAGTAAAATGTAAGTAACATGCATATGATGTATGGTGGCATGCTCCTAACAAGTCGGAGACAGCGGTCTGGTTACCTGCCCTGATACAGTGTACATCAGTAGCTAGTAAACACAGCACGAATAAATGACCCGGAGTGTTTTGAGCAAGGCAAATAAGATGGACGATAACATTAATCGTGAGGCATTGGAAGTCCTCAGCATAAAAATGACAATAAATCTGACAAAATCGAGGGGGCACATCCCTAGTCGATGTATAGTCAGTTTATCTGCGTCTAAATTTATTTCAAAATAATAATAATAATAGTAAAAATTTCAACAGGTGAGAAATAATCCTTTTGGTACGACTCAATTTGTTCAGGAACCTATCAGAATAGTGGCAGTTTCAAAGCCAGCTTCAAGATCATACCCATATCAGCGTACCAGAAATTGTTTTAAAAGTACAGGCTCCAAAATTTTAAGTAACTGACTTATACGAAGAAAAAAAGTTAACAAAATAAAAATGTAACAAATTAATTACATACAGGTCAGTGATCTCCCCAGAAATTTTCGATAGCATCGGGGTACGCCTGTTTGGGTCATAAAATGTTTTTCAAAGTGCGCGTTAACGTCATAAAAGTGAAACAAATTAATATCAATGAGATAAAAAGAAGTGCATATATTTTGATAGTATTTTTTATTTACCTAGGTTATAACAGTAACAACAATGCATATCTCATTTATTTCTTAATTTAAATAATTGATATTCGTCTTTTCTTCTTTTCATGATATAAACTGACTGCAACATCACAATTAAAGTCTTTTAAGGATTGTCCTTCAGTGCTGATTATCATCAGGTAGTTCAGTACCCTCTGTGACAACCTGTTCCTTAAAACACTCTTAGTTCTATTCATCGAGGAGAAAGCCATTTCACAATCTGAAAAAATGGAACATAACATTTATTAATGGATGTACAAAAAAGAGATAAATATACCTGAATCATAATTAAGTTAATTACCAAGGAAAAATTCTTCAGGAATCAAGACAGTGATGTGTTTAACAATAATCATCACAGAATAAGATAATACATATTCCTTTCCATTAGGAACAATTTATCAAAGTGTTTGCTATGTTTAACCTAAAATATTGTTCAAATTTAAAACTGTTTTATTTACCTGCTGTTGAGTTAAAACTGGAAGATTAAGACTGTTCCGTTTATTACTTGGATAGACAGAAAAGAGAAATGAGACATTAATAGGGCAGCACTCACTAAAGTTAGCAATATGGATAACTTACCATCCGATCCAGCAATTTCCACCCAAGGAAATAACGTCTTCCATTCATTATTAAATCCCGTCCTTCGTTTCTTGATATCATTCTGTTTGGAAATAATGCTGGTGCTATCGGAATCAGAAATACTGGCACTATTCGTGACACCAATTTCTGATTGTAGTAACCAGGCCAACATGGGGCTAGCCGGGCGCTGGGTAATTTTTCGTTTCTTGGAAGGTGGTGTGTTCATTTTTCACAATAATTTTTAATTTAATCGGTGTAACTGCCTTGGCTGTTAATGAAAACGACTGACATATATATAACACACTACCAGTAGAATCCATTGTTGCTGGCCAATCACGTGACTAGGTGCAGACGAAACCCTCACCAAAGGTCGTACACCGGCGGTAAGGCAAGCCAGGTACAAAGGATAAGAGGTAAGAACAGGTGTCATTTGAGTGGGACTTTGAATTAGGTGACCGGATGTTTGTTTAACAGATTAATTTTATAAGGGTAGTGGGAAACATCAAAGCGTAGCGGCACAAGAGCTTAGCGTAGCGGCAGGTTCTAAATCGTCGTGGGTTATCTGAGTTTGAAACAATAGCGTAGTGGTCCCGCTACGCTAAAAGGCCCTCGGGAGAACACTGCAGGTCTTTCAAAACTTTCGACAACACTGTATATTGGGGTGACTTCGAATAGACTATGTCGGTACTATACCCAATATTGCATGGGGAGACTTATATATGGATTAGATGGATTAGTTAAAAAGTATGCAACCATGACTGTACACAGAATCGAACACAACCATTAATCACAGAGGCCCCCCCCAAAAAAAAAAATAAAAAAAAAAAAAAAAAATACATATTAGATACTGTCAAAACCGAGTTAAAGAAACCCTGTAATAAGGTACAGGAAATATAATATATGCCTAATTAACTCGGCCACTTCATCCATAATATATGCATAACTAACTTCATCCATCGTATTAAATAATGAGAAGACGATATTTATTCATTTGAGGCGGTGAACTACTCAGTAGTAGTCATTAAATCTCCATCAGCTAAAAGGATAAAATCTTTAAATAACTCTGCTTTTGTTTTAAGCTAAATCGTTGTTATGAAAGACATTTTTACATTTATTTCTCATTTTCTGAACATTGTTCTAACTCATGAAGGAAGGCTCGTAATTAGATTTATAATACAGGAATATGGATAGGGTCTGAGTAAGCCGAATATTTGTGCTTACTAGAAACAGTATTCTAGTCGGTATGTTATAGTTATGGATATAATTATGAGATATTGTTTGTTTTGGGTTTGTTTTTTTTGTTTTTTTGTTTGTTTTTTTTCTTTTGGGGATGGGGGTGTTGGTTTTACCGGCACTTTTAACGCATTATTGGCTATATCATTCAGAGGAAGTGGGAGTTAAGTGCCTTTACCACTAACTCACAGAGATAGCCGATCAAGGCTGGCCTGGACAGATATTTCACCAACGACCCTTGGATTACGAGTCCAACGTTCAACCAACTGAGCTACCGCGGCACCGCTTTCATTCCTAATGCAGTTCCATTAATATGTAAGTAGTGTTTGTTGTTGAATACAATATTGTTAAATTGTTAAACTTAAGAACATGGGGGGAAGAATTAGATCGGCCATCCAATGTTTCCTTGGAGGCTGTGATATCTTCCTCGTGTGGGATGTTGGTGTATAATGTGTAGACATCCATGGTGACCGGAGAGAGTTATCTGGAAGGTTAGTTTTTAGGTGCTTTGTTAAGGCAGTCAGTATTATCTTTGCATGTATGAAGGAAGTTTTCCAAAGAAAAGCTGTAGGTGATAATCAACACATTCAGAACTTTTGTCAGTTAGATGGTTGTTTCGATAAATGATTGACCTCCCCGGGTTCCCTTCTTTGTGTATATTAAGGAGTAAATAAAATCTCTAGGTTTTAGGGTTAACTGATAGGAAGCAAGTCAGTACGGTTTAGGGTCAACTGTAGGAGGTAAGTCAGTGTTTTATCATCAATGTGTCCTGGAACTTTACTAGGGGGTGGAAAATACTCGCGTTTTGGGCGGAATCGATGTGACTGATCGTGACTGGCATTGGATTCCCCATCGTCACTAAACTTTTCCTCGAGTCTCATTCTCCTTACAAAACTCTCGAAATCTTCTTTCAAATTCGAGTATATTCTATGTTTTGGGCCGAGGACAAAAGTTGAGACCCTTGGAGATAAGACTTATATCAGAGTCAGACAACTCAACATATGACAGGTTTATGACAGTATCGACATTCCGGTTTTCGGAAAGGTGTTTCCTGCTTAACTTTCTATCCTTTTTAGAAATGTATTAAGCTTTCCCATGTAGTCATGAGATGTTTGTTTTTAGATCACAATTTCTTCGGAGAAGTTCATTTTGAAATTTAATACATGCCTTCAATTCTCTGCTTTGATACATAAACTTAGCTTTCAAGATTTCAAGAAGTTTCAAAAGTGTGAAATGAAAGAGAACCCCATCTTTTGTCAGAGGACGCGGAGGCTTTTTCCCCCAAATAGGAGCAAAACGTGAATTTTCAAACCTGACGAGACAGTTTAGTTTTCAAGAGAGGTTACAGAATTGACCAAATAATGTCCTGTCCTGCTTTTTCATTTGCTAAGAGATCACAGATTCGAAAAAAGAGACCAGGAAGATTTTACAAACGAGAATCTCGACAGGAAAGAGTAAACAAACATAAATACTAGAACATTGAATAAGGGAGGTCTGATTATCTCAAGAAGAAAATTCTTCCAGAAAATGCAGGTCGTGATACTTAGGAGATTGCACAACTACAGGGATCCATATTAGCTTTGACAGATTTCGCCCACAAGTGGGTCACTTCCCCAAAAGTAGGATATGTAAGCACTAAGCAGAAGCTGAATAATGTGTAATGCTGTTCTTGTTTTGCAAAACAAAACAGAAAATGATGCCGCCGATATAAAAGAGGATACATTCACCTAAACATATTTTAAATCATCAAATGGACAACATTGTTTTCATATTGAAATAATTAGAGGATCAAAACATTATATATCCAAGTTTTTAACATTGGAACATATAATATTCCTTTAGAAACTCTTTTCATACCACCCAATTGGTAAGAAACTATTTTTCAGATTTCCAGAAAAAATCATATTTGTTGCCTAGTTTTCTCCTATACATTTTACGTCTTCTTTGGTACTGGTACAAGTTTAAGAATTATAATTATAATTACCCCTCCACCCATTGGGAATCGAAATCGGGTATGTGCGTTGCAGCTCCCGTCGCCGTACCAGAACGCATCAACCACAATTCTCTCACATCTATGCACACATTCTCAACATATGATGGAGTATAATCGCAAATATAGACATTCGCGGGCAGCATACACACTCACTTGGCGACCTAGTAATTAACTCTCCTCAAAATGCACATTCAGTCTGGATTCCTATGACATAAATCAAAGCATATAGTAGTTATAATTGTACAAATATACACCAAACAGAGTGGAAGGTGGTATCTTTGAATCTTACAAGAGTATGCGTGAAGTATGAAGTAAAATTACATATAGAAAGAATATTATCATACACGTTACCGAATTATAACTCATCCCATATTGAGAATCAAATCCAGGTCAGCGAATTATGGCATCCATCGCGATGACTGCACACACCAATCCCCTCTCGACTAAGCGTGCATACCCCGAAAAGAATGTAACTTAGTCGTGAACATGGGCACTCCGACGCAGCAGACACACTGGCATGGCGACCCAGCATTTATCTCTCCTCTTACATTATTTGGACATTATATACAATCTGCATAGATCGTGTATACATTTGCATCATTAAATACATAAACCTGTATAGATTGCAAGTCTTACTATAGACTTAAGGGAACATTTAAAGAGCTTGGACAGAATATGATGTTTAAGAGGGAGATCAAGTTTTGTATTGACCTTGATATGAATGCGTTCCTGTTCCCACAGTAGGGTAAATCCACGTGTGGTAATCCTGTTTCGATACGTTTATCCATCTTTTACTTTCAGCAGTGACAATATGCCATACAGCAGACATCAACTACCTGAGGAACACGATACAAAAGCACTTCTCCAACATCCGCCATCATGCAACAAATCCGACATACAAGGAGTTGGCCAGAACATTCATTTACCAAGAGTTTCGGAGATTTGGTCTTGACACTGAGTTCCACAACTTTACAACGATTGGCAATGTTTGTTTGATCACTCGATTTTATGCCACTTATCTCTCTCTCTCTCTCTCTCTCTCTGACATACAAATAATCCCTGCTCTTCCTTTCCTACCTGCCGCTCTCTTTCTACACGTATCTCTTTATTCCCTTCAGACACGTTTCCTTTTTCTTTCCTTTCCTCATACATCCCTTCTCACATTCTTCTTTTCTTCTATCGTTTAATTTGTAATAACTAAGGTATATCTATGAGTGTTATTGTATGTAATCTGCTTTAATTGATTACCCATTCTATCTGTTAGCTTTATATCAACTCATATATTTTATGTCTAATCGGAATATATAGCCAATGTCAAAATTGTTAACTTTATCGGTCGGGTGCACGTGTGATCTGTTATATACTGATCGTTATCACTACAAGTAGTTAATTTTATAACTAACAAATATGTCCAACCCCAGTCAACCTCTGAGAAAACTGACATGTGGTACAGACAGAAATGACCTTACATGGCGTTGTTTACATCTATGTTTAGCGTGAGGGACCACTTTCTCTTGCAAACAGTAAAATATCTACCCTTTCACGTCAGAAAGACGAATTGTAGCTATGTCTTTGTTTCATGCGTATCTTTAGTAGGAAATGAATTTTTGCCGCAAACAACTTATATTTTTCATTCTTTCTTCGCAGGTAAAGGGTTCCAACATTATTGGGATAATGAAAGGAAAGCGGTTTGGGACTTTCAATGACAGAATTGCAGGGATGGTGCACATTATGACACAGTCAGAATTTCGCCAGGTATCACTTTAATACCAACTATTATGAACGTGTCAACTGTTGTAAACCGAAATTCACGACTATCTACATTAACAAGATTTTAGATGAATACTACATTGTGCAAACTCCTATAAATAACAAATGTGGAGATTTCGCTTTTGACTGACTGTACTTTTTCATGCTAAGGATTCTAATTATAAATAGATTTTAATAAAACTTGACATACTGATTAATATTGACAAGACTTGAAGAATGCAACATGTTCAATGCGGAGTGTTATGTCAAATGACACTTCAAAATCTTATCAACTACTTGAACAACGGCATTCGTGTTCGCCTCAAAGGACTACGTATAGGCTAGTGGAAACCTTTACTAGACCCTCTGCAGCTTCTTGCAGTATACTATCTTTTCTAGCAGATAAGGTGACAAATCTCTTTTAAAATCTTGAGACTTTTACAACGAGAACCACTTTGTTCGGGGGAATTTTATAATTTACCTTTCGAAATTAGTACCTTTGAAGATTGCTTATTTAATCACGAAAAGAGACAAACAGATTTGTTCCTCAGTTAAATAGACACATTAGAAATTGCTTTAGCTTGCCACTACGAAGTGCAAGAGAGCTATTGCACTACCTCCGGCGTTGGCATCAGCGTCTTTGTAGGCGTCAGCGCATGTAGAAGCATATACGTATGCATGGCCTCACTGTGTCTAAAACAGTCTTTATTCCTATGACCTGAGCTACAGTTTAGAGTGGGTTTTATATCACCTACATTCTGGGCAGGGGGCTAAGGGGACTAAGTTTTAACATGCATGTACATTATTTGTACGCTCTTACTTAAGTTTGTCGCGTTTAGTTGTTGTTTTTGTTGCACCTTGTATACATACGGTTATACCTGAAATCACGACACTTGATGAAGGGATGTATTTTAACAAATACTGCACCGTCATCACAAAAGTAGGTTAATGTGATCCATATCTCATGCACAACTGACTTTGGTTACATGTTGTGTTTTAAATATATTTCTCATGCTTTATTCTTGCTAGAATCAACAAACTAGGAGACTGTACGCATTACTAGTAGTGCCACACCCATACAGCAAAACATTATCATTGTGACCTACAGTTCATATTTTACAGCCTTAGATTATGTTTTTCGTTTAGCTTATGCCACATAGACTTATTGCACCCTGTATACATACTACTTTGCCTGGAATCATGAAACTTGGAGAAAGGATGCATCTTGATGGGCACTACACCCTCATCAAAATAATATGTGATTGGGCCCATATTTCATGCATCAACAACTTTGGTTAAATTATGTGTTTTAACTTCATGTTATAATCATTGCACTAGATGAAAGTGTACCTCTACTAGTACCACACGTACAGACAAAGTCACTGTGACCTACATTTCACATTTGTATTGGCGTATGTTAAACTTGTACGTTTAGCTCATAACTACATAAGTATCTGCATGCTATGTACATCCTATCCTATCTAGAATCGTGAAACATAGTGAGTGGATGTAGCTTGATGAGTACTACTCATTCTTTGCAGAAATAGGTCTTTATGACTCATAATTAATCTTCACTGATTTGGGTTGCATTTTGAATTTCATGTTAATTTCTCAGGTATTGTTTATACTAGACTCATGAAATTGATAAAGATATGCATATCTGTTAGTAACACACCCTTACAACAAAAGAAAATCATTATGACCTTTATTTAATCTTTTACTGGCTTTTGCATTTAGCTCATGACCAAACGACTAGTTTGGCATGGTATATGGATATTATCCTTCCTACATTGATGAAACTTTGAGAGGGGATGTATCATGATAAGTATTGCATCCTTGTTGAAAAAAGAGGTTTGTGTGACCTATATTTCATGATTCATTGACTTTGTTAAAATATTGTTTTTAAAGTTTATTTAATTGAGTGCTGCTAATGTTCAAATCATAGGACTTGATAACTGAACGTGCCTGTTAGTATTAGATCCTTACAACCAAAGAAGGTCACTGTCACCGAGATGTTATGGTTGCTAACATAGGTTAAGTATTTGTGTTTAGTGGATGACCACAGGGATATTTGCATGCTATATACATCCTAGCCAACACAGAGGGCTTTTCTAACCGGTGCAGTTGGAAGCAGGAATAAATACGTTTATTCAAATGTAAACCTTCCATATTAATGACTTTACAACACATATTGTGATAGGTTATGTGCAACAGGTTAACTGTGTATTTTGTATATATGAATGAATATTTGAGTTAGATGAATGAATTGTATGCCCTTTTATGTGAGGTCTCAGCTGTAGTGGATAATCAAGGTAATCACTAATGCATGAACAATGCTTGTAAGACTGGCTATCACCCCAGTGGTACTCAAAGCATGTGACTTTCATCGAGTAAAATCTGGCTTATAGGAGTAGACAATAATAATAGCTCCTGAAGTAGATTTGAAGACGAGTTATTTTAAAACAGAAAAAGAAAAAGGAAACTAATCTCAGGTTTGTATGAACTCATTGTTGTACCTCTACCTTGATATCATAGAAAAGAATATCCCGTGGTATTGGTTTATTGGTACGTCTTGTCACAGTAATATGTGTGTATACATATGGGTTTAACGGCATGACAGCACAATGCTGACGATCTAGCTGTTCATTAAAAGTTAAGTTCTTGAAATGTGAACATAAAACATTGCGCAAAATAAAAGTTAGAAAAGGGGCCGACATTTCGATGTCAAGATTACTTGAGTCTGAATTGATTTTCTGCATGACAATAATTATTTACAGTGGTTGCTGGGGACTACTAAAAGCTTCAAAGAGGCGAGCTATGTAATCGTGTATTACATTCTGGTTTATATATTTTCTTTCTTTAGGTGTCGATGACAACGGATCCGGGGTGGCGGCCATGTTGGAGGTCGCGAAAAGAGCCAGGACTCTGGATAGACATAACACTGCTATATTTGTATCTTTTGATCTGGAAGAAGGTAATGAGGACAATTATTTGAAGAATAAGAGGATCTAAAATATAGACCCTCATCAGTAAGGTCACTAGCACACAAAGTTATGCCTCAGTTGTCATACGTTTACCTGAGTGCAGTGCAAGCTGGTTGCTGATCCTATGTAGGCCAACCATATGATATTTGTAATCGGCAAAACAGAGAAAAAGTAATACTGAATGTTAATATAGATATTTAAAGAAGACGATTTCTGCTCTTTTTTATTCTATTCGTGTATACTATTTGTTTTCTCGAGATATAAAGACTTTATTTCAACAATTCTACTCCATATAACCAATAGTAAAATCTATTAGTTTGATCTAATATGGTTACCGTTCATATTATTTTGAAAACAATATATTAAAATCGATCAAGTATTATGAACATTCTTTGAATTATCATAAGCTTATAGGTGATTGAGTGCTTCATATGAGATCACGATACTTCAAGAGATATACAATGTGATTCTGAAATTTCAGGATAATCAAGTACATCCTGTAAATGTTCGTTGATTTACCGATAACTGTCTATCAGCTGCATATTATCAATGATTCGCATGGACCCGTTGACCAATCAAGCTGACAGCCACCTGTTGCAGCCTTACATAATAATTTGTCGACCGCTTGTCTGTCCGAACCCGAGAACTGTCTTACAGTGAGAACTCTTCCACCTTGATAGATTTGACCATATAACATGTAAAAATACAGATTGTTATAACTTGACATTTTTCGTGCAAATTAGGCGAAGTTTTCATTACGCTTCCATAAATGTTAGTGAATTATGTGAGTTAATGTTGTGAAAAAAATACTGACTTTTGTAGAAGTTGATATGCTAATTAGTAGGAAGGGCATACTCGATCGGTCACTAACCATTCGCTACAGACAGTCACGCCCATTTATTTGCAAAACATGTACCAGAATGATGACAACTGTTCTTGTTATTGTTGTGTATGTTTGTATGTTTGTATGTGTGTGTTTTTGTGTTGGGGTTTGCTCGTGATACCATACACATTTAAAAGAAAATAGATGATGGATAGTATTGCTACATCAGTATGAATTTCCATAAGTTACTTAGTACAAGCTGTCCAGTTATCGGATCTGCGCTGTATGGGGCCTAAAAACTGCGGGTATAAGTATATGCAACGGATTAATGATTGAAATACTGTCTGAGTTGGCATAAGTCATCGGCGTGTTACGCATATGTTGATTGACATATAATTTAAGTTTGCGATGAATGAATAATTCTTGAAATATTAATTTTAAACTCTTCCCTAAAAAAGCGACGCATACTTATTGTCATCTGTAACTTAGAACAAATAACAATCAAGTATGTTTACGATACTTTAATTGTGTACGTACAGAAATGCAAACGTCGGGCTAGAATTTTTGTGACTGTTGCTACCCGCATGAAATATAAAACTTAACACCAATGTTCATGAAAACATAGAAAACATTGATGGTCTGGCATCTTCTAATACATTTAATCTACGGATATCAAGAATGGCTACTAAATACAGAGATGCCATCCTTTCTTTTGTTATTACCCTTGATGTTCTAGTATAAATAATATTCTTGATATGCCAATCATTAATATTTACATTTTACTGATACAAGGATCTATCTTTTTAAAAGATAACAAATGACACAGTGCTTCAAATTATGAATGAAAAAGGATGATCTACTCACCATCCACCGTCCTACTTATCTATTTATATATCTGCCACTCTACCTACCTTCCCATACCTACCCACTCACCTTTCCACACGAATCCATCCGTCCATCCACACACGTCCTCCTTATCGCCAGATCTGCCAGCATTGTTCTGATCGCATCTTGATTTTTGTTTCTTTATGACAGTTTGGATGTAATTTAATTATTTTTTGATGAAATCTCATTTTTGTATTATTATTTGTCCCAGAAAATTACGAGGGAAGTGCATATTTTGTTGAACAATGGCTGCCCCAGTTCTTGGTCACTAATTACAGCGCAGATCCCTCGAGATATGCATATCAGATGAAACTACATGGTTCTATGTCTTGGACACCATTATGGATTATAACACCAGTGCGCAGTCTTAGAAGTTTCCCTCCAGTTTGACACCCGATCAAGTAAGTATCTTGCCCCTATGTAGTTTGGTACAATCACCTTTATTCCACTCATATCTAATTGTATTGAGTAACGAGGCACGAGTGGTATAAATGCCAGTGCACTGGGAGAGAGTCTTCCTCATTTCCGGTATTTGGGATGTTACGACTAGTGGTAATGTAACAAAAGAAAATACTTAAACAAGCTTTCAAGATTTAAAATGCAAAAATATTTAATTTCCTTAAATATTAAAAATTTCAGCAAACAATCAAAGTGATAGAATTACAAATAACTTACAGTATAGAATATTCTTAAAAGTCCCAAATTGTTCTATAGTTCGCTGATCCTGAAGTTAATCCAAATGTTCCGAATGAAGCAGATTCCGAATGAAACCTTTACTGTACTGATGTATTAATAAGAATCAGTTATATCCAAGTGTTGCAAATTCAAAATAGTCCTTGTGAATATGGAATATCACAAATTCTAGAAATGTTATAAATTCCAAATAGTCCTTGTGAATATGGAATATCACAAGTTCTAGAAATGTTTCCGATAATTCCACGGAACTGTAATTATTAAAGTTTAAGAAACAGTACTAATCCTAAATGTACTGTATTAATATATTAATATATATATATATATATATATCACTGAAGTAGAATACCCGCACACAAAATGGACCAAATTCGTTTATGACCTCTCAGGCTGTCAAACTATGCTAGGAATGCCTAAACACAGGATTTCATCCTATTATATATTAAATCACGTGATATACTAATGCTTCAGTGAAATATTGATTCAATTTACCGTATGTGTACTCACTGCAAGACGATAGCTGTTAGACTACGAACAGTGATCACAAACTAAAAAACTATACGATTATTAAAAGAAAAATGATATATAATTCCGTAACAGGGAAAATCCCATCTGATTTTGGACATTTTTCAAACCTGGCTGTATATCAATATATGTCTTTCTAATAAATTTCAGGTACACAACTGAGTCTTTGTATATCAGTTCATTAACAGCTGAATAACTTTAAATCTTAGGTTTATTACTTCTTAGTGGTTATCTTACTGTAATTAAACTCTGGAGGTGGATGGCCGGGAACCATCCAACAGACTATCTTACACAAGAATGGAATAAAAGATAGAGATGGACAAGAAAGAAAGATATATTGGATATTATTCTTATTTCTCCGTGATAAATCAAATGTTAACGTTTAATCTACTTGAAGGCGCACAAGAAAACAAACCTGTTTGATTTGTCTCTGCTGCCTAAGAGTTGAAAATACAATCTCATGGATAAAGAATTTGTATATAGTCTGTTTTACCTCTATTTTGTTTAAAAGGTTGAAAAACAGATTATATTATCCTATGCATCCCATCCGTTATTAAATTTCTCCTACTCACATTTTTGATAAGGCATGACTTTCTCCATCTTGATATCTTCTTTTTAAAAGCTTCCAAAACTGATCCTTTATTTTGCATACATAATGTACGTATTTGGTTCCTAGTAATAAGAGCAGGCTAAAATATTCATCTATATTTTTCCTTTCGATGTTTTTAGTATAATATCTACCACCGATAAATTCAAATCTATATGTGGATAATGATATATTAACCAGAAGATAGCCTTGTCCCATAAAAAATCCCAAATAACAACCAACCAACCAAACAAACAAACAAACAAAAACAATCTAATTGTAATGCATTCACATAATAAATGTACAAGGATCTTGAGCTCCTCATTACAAAACGAACATAATGTATCTTGTCTTCTCTTAATTGTAAATTGGAAGACTTTTGTTGTCAGCATTCTATAAAAGATTACATATTGGAATGATGTTAACTTAATACCATTTGTAAAGTTTTATAAAAGAAATTAAAAGGTAAAACTTTCATTTAAATTATAGTATTTTGTTTCATTTAGGGTGAGTTTTGGATAAATATTACATTCAATCAAAAATTGATAAATATTTTGACAGCCTTTTATATTATGAATAATAATGCGTGAATGTAATGCAATAACTGTTCTTCCAGTGTAAAGTCCAATTACTGAATTTTCTCATTTATTGCAAAGATTTTAATAGTACATTATGATTCCTTGAAGTTGTAGAGAATTAATTCCATACGGATTGAGTCTTATAAGTCCCCAAGTATTCTAATTCCGATATGAAACAAATGATTGTAACACGATATTACCTCGGACTTTTTTATTAACTCTGAACGATACTGACCCATCCCCCATCCAAATATGTTTGCCATTATTTGGGTTTACATTTTTCAGACATGATACACATAGTTTTAATAACATCTTTCAAGAAACCGTGTTTTTAATTTCTAATGATAATTTTAGAAAAACCAATCACACAGTTATAAACATGAAATATTTAGGACATATAGAACTTAATGTTTTCCATTTAATAATATTACGAATAAGCCTACGTATCTAGGTTGCTTTTAAAGGAAAACAACTTCTTATTTTCATCTATGTCTTGAACTAATATACTCGATGAAAGGAAATATATACCAAACTTTTGTTCTAATCTGCTGAGCAGTTTTAAAGCAGTTTTAAAGATATGGCCGATTAAATATCTAACATTCGCCTCAATAGTCTGGCCTAAGCAAGTTGCCATGATGAATTTACATGTACTTGTGACTTCGCTAAGTCTATTACGGTCACACAGAACACTGATGTCAAACTGTATTGTAAATAATGAAGATGAATTCAGATTATGGCCGTACAAGAAGAACCAGCCAATAAGGCTGTCAGATTTGCCCAGCCAACTCCTGCTTTTCAGTACGGCAAGATAACTATAAATGATTCATTACTTATACTCAGAATGTTATCAAGATACTCCGCGATACTGCTAACACGCATACTTTTTCAAACGAAATCAAATTAAAACCAAACTTTCTAACAACTATAAAAGCTTCGAGTCACTTTCAACCGACTGTCATCTTGTAGCATAACCGGAATGGATTAAATAATGTCACTGGTACTGGCTATTACTGCTTTCACAGGTGAAGAACATATGGCGACATCTTGTTCATCGGGAAAGTTATGAACTGCAGAAAATAGAAATCGAGAAACAATCCCTTACAAATTATAAAGTATCACTTAGGTATATACTGATTTTCGACACATTTTCATTCAATAAAATCGGTTTATTACAAATTGTTCCTTTTCCTTTCAGGCCCAAATAAATGTTTCAACATCAAGCATTTTTATCCCTTCTTTTGAGTAATCTTGAATATATACTTTTCCTTTTATTCAATCATTACATTAATTTTAGATACAATATTAAAAGCATTTTATTTAGTTTAAATATTATTACTTTAGATAGATTTGATAAGCACAGACTCAGATGGGTAATCTTAGATAACTCATGACGTTTTTACAACTGTAATTTTTCCACAACGTGTTAACACTTTTTTGGCCATTTAGTCAAAGATCATTTCAGACATTTTCTTATGAATTATTCAAAACGTTATGCTAAGCAGTGATACAAATGCTGTTTCCCAATTTAAGTAACATTGTGGACACAGTTTATATTTACAGTTTTTCATTTTGCCAAATGTTCTGGTTTTGTCTTTTCAACGTTAATACAGAGGCCGGAGATCTTTGCACAGAACTTTAATATCTCTAAAGAAGTTGTAATTTTTGGAATGCATCAAGAATCAACAAAGTATCATCTGCATATTGTGACTAGGCATATTTAGTATCTTTAACATTTATTTCTTGTATACCGGGATTTGACATAATCGTATGTCCCAGAATCTAGGCACATGTAATAAAAATGTATGGTGAAAGAGGATCAACTTGTCTGCTACCAAGCTCAGCAGGGAACCATCTGAACACTTGTCAATTTACTATATCTCGGAGTTTAATACCATTATAAAAGGTTTAAACCCATCATTTAATGGATGAACCACAATTTTGAAACAAACACACAAACAATAAAATAGAACTGTATCTATAATGTTCAATGCTAGTCAATTATATGTCTGTGTATCAAAAGCTTTTTCAAAGTCAATAAGTAAAAAAAACTAGGAATGATTCTGTCTTCCGTAGATTGCATTATATCATAAATAATCCTTAATATTTCCCCAATATACTCGCCAGCCATAAAATCGGCTTAATCAGTATTAATTAGTTACGGTTAGAACATTTGAATTGTCGTACAGAAAATCAAAACGTTATAAAATAATTGATCATTTATTACAAACTGTATTTCAGATCCAGGGGAAGGTTGCTTATATTTTAAAATGAGTATACATGTAGAGCCCTGCATTTGTGATTATTTACATAAATCTGTGTATCCATGTCAGGATTCAAAACAAAAATTAAAGTTTCCTACTAAAACTCTAAATGCATCCGGATGTATATCCTGAAATCTAATCATGTCCTGTTTGAAATCAAAATCATTGAGGAAAAATACTGTTCGTCATTTTATGATTTTTTGGTCTATATATATATATATATATATATATATATATATATATATATATATATATATATATATATATATATATATATATATATATTCACAGTAAATAATGTTACTTGTCAAGGCAAATAACATTTCCAATTGAAGTAAGCAAGAACGCCAGTGTCGGCATGTGGCATCAGATAAAACAAATATTGCTGTAAAACACCTGACCTTAACCACAAAGTCAAAAGGCTGAGAAAGTAAGTCGCAGAATGAATTGTATTAGATTCACATCAACGACGACGATGGAGTCATAAATGTAACTGATATTTCTTGTTTGCCACTAAAGTGAGATCGACAAAAATTACAATCCATAGTCGTGTGCTCTGCTTGCTACGTTTGTCATCACATATAAAATATTATTTTTTATAGAAATAATAAATAATAATGTTTAAAATAATTAACAATTGGAGGATGTGCAGTAGTGCGCCTTACTTTGTAATATGCATGGTGTTCTCATCTGAAAATCCCCAAAAGGAAGCGCAGCTTCCAATAGATTCATCTCATGTATATTTTTGTTAATTGTACATATGTAATGCATTATTATTTTCTTTTTTCTTTCTTTTTCATTTATCTTTGAAAATAGAAAAAAAAGATTGATCACGATGATGCCGAGTATTCTTGGAATCCTGCCTATTAATATCTAATGTAGAAATTTGCTTCCTGATTACCTGTGATAACACCTGTCATAACGTATGCCTAAATTGACGTGACTTACTTTGCATTAGGCTTTAACTGAAATAATCAATTATACAATTCATGGTGATATTATGTATTAATCGCAAAAAATAACCTGAATTGGTTTAGTTTCAACATATTTTATTGCCATATTTACAGCATATTAGATCGGGCTACAAGTTCTCGCAATTTAGCTACAGCCCACCCCCAAATACACAAATAGCTCCATGAAAAAATGAAAAGGATTAACAGTACGTGTATATACTTATCGTGGATCAAAAACACAATGCATTAATACAAATGAATAATGAAACATAGTATCATGCTAATATAATGAAACAGCGGGAAAAGAAAAGAAAAAGAAAGAAAGAAAACAATTTAAGAAAAGTGTATACAAAATAAGTGTAAAACAACTAATTTAACGAAGAGAAAGAGAGGGGAAGAATGGGGAGGGGAGATAAACGATAAAGGGATTCCGTGGCAGGTGTTGGAGGGAGATCTTGCTAATAAGTAGTTTGTCTTGGACAATTATTGAAATGGGTTTACATGGTTCATGATCGCCAAATGAAAGTTATTTTTTTAAGCCTTTAACTGTGCTCGTAGTGTAATGGATAATGTATTGGATTTGAGATCAGAAACCCACAAAAAGTGTGTTCGGGACACGTCATAGGCTTGCAAAAAATATTTACTGCTTTGGTATTTTGTGACATACGACATGCGACGTTCACACAGGGTGAGAGGAAATGGCATTTCCTCTAGCGTCGTTGATCACCTATATAAAATAGTTCACCTAGCAAAAAGTACAACTTTCTGGGCACCCGGAAAAGTTTTCTTTTTGACAAATGTTAGAAACGTTAAAAAATAACATTTTAGAGGTCATGACTTCACGTGACGAAATGAGTATTAACAGAAATAGAAGTTCAAAGTTACAGAGACATTAGTTAAAATCATCTTTTTCCATGCATATTTGCTGAACCTAACATGCAAGTAATTAAAATGGTCAGCGAAAACGACTGTCTAAAAATATCCCTAATCTGTATTGGAACTCCTTTTCAATTACTACTTCTCTCCACCATAATGGGTTAAGTAGACTTTCTCTGTAATCAGATAGATGAAATTCTCTGTTTTGCATGTGATAGTGTGACTTTGGATGGCAAGGTTTCCGCTCGTGACCGTGCGCGGATATGTATTTGTATTAATCTTGCGTCCGCATTAGTGCACGTTGTTTGTTCTTGTTGTTGGTCTTTGATAAAATGATCGGATACGCAGATCACAAAAGACACAGGCTGTGTAAAACTAGTCTCCGTGCTGCGTGTTTTGTTATATTTTCAATTTTACATAGAGAGCTCTTATGATAACAGTTATATAAATATACATAGTTTCGAGATTGTATGCTTTCTAAACAATTTCGTCAAACGAAAGCTTGTTGCGAAATTGAGAGTTGGAAAAAAGTTATCTACAATCGATTAGGCTGATTTCGATCTCTACTGTTTAGCAAAGCGATACTGTGCAACTAGTTTAAACATGCACAATATATATATATATATATATATATATATATATATATATATATATATATATATATACATACTGAATAAAGTGTATAAGGATATACCGATCTACATGAAGTAGAAACAAATAATTGCTGTATGAGAAGCGTTGGGCGTCTTATGTTTTGACAATTTGTCAGGGCTAATAAGTGGAATATAATTTCAAATAAAAATACTTTGCCAAAAGTACCCGGTATATACATGTAAGTAAATAAATAAATTATATTCCTATCTTGCAGTTGAAAACTTTCTTCAGCAAGATGTACAATGACTTAGTTGCAGACAACTTTACAGGGGACTATATTAACATCATCTATCGTAAAGGCGAAGATAAATCCTTAAACAAAGCTCTTTCCAGAGCCTGGGAGTCATATTCTGATTCCGTGTATAAGATGGAAAGTTTGCAGATTCCAGTATCTGACTGGGCAGCTATATCAGCAAGTGACTTTGAAGAATTCTTGAGAAGCGATCACACCAACTTTTGGAGAAAATCTTTACCGTCGTTATTTCTTACGGATTCAGGTACGATTACTTGCAAGCATTACAACCTACTCAGGGTATGATATGCACAAAATGTTCACATTGCACATGTGCAATTTTACCCTCGTTTGCATTAGCATATTTTTAATGCATTCACCTGGGTTTCTAGGATGGATATGCAGATAAGAAATTTTGAGGAACAAAGATGTTTTCGCAAGTGAAAATTATAGTCATCATAGCTGCTGGAATGTGCTATCAATAACAACAATATTGATGATGATGATCATCATCATCATCATGGTGATGTTGATATTGACGAAAACTAGAAAATAATCCAGAAGAATGATTTATTGATAAAAAATATAATAAATTATTATTATTGTTAATATTATTATTATTATTTTATCGTCGTCGTCATCATCATTATCATCTGTCATTGAGATGAATAAATTAAAATTGCAAATTTTACTTTGCTTTTACCAATTTTAGGAGATTTAATTCAGTGTTGCTCTTGCACAATCTCATACAGCAATATTATATATCCATGTACCTATGCATGCACACAGGCAGACACAACTTTGGTACCCATCATAACCTCTTATTATAACACCCTCGGCCGAAGGTGGCATCTGTCAGTCAACTATATATTAAAACAAAGATTCCAATGGACCGCTAACAATTTGGTGGATGGCCGACTCTGTCCACCAGTAAATAAAAAAATGAAAGTAACAATGAACTTAGAAGTAAATATTACACAAATAAAAAAGACGCCTTAACATAAATGCAAGTAAAAATTCCATTAAATCGGTTAAGTACGTATGAAGATATTTAAGTTTTTTTTTAAAACTTAAGGGAAGCTAACTTTCCTGATTTTTATAACTATTATGAGTTCTTGTGATAACATGGAAGAGAATATAGATTTTTAAAATATTAATGCTCTTATATAATGCAAATTAATGGTAATTTTGTTGTAATTTGTAAGTTGACAGCTAAGTAAGTAATATGGATTATTTTGGCGGCTATTGCACCTGATAATGGCCCGCTGATCACGAGTACCACTGGCTATGGTGTAAGTGTTACGTAGTTAAGGTCAGGCTGAAAGCTAATCACCTGGCTTGTCGGAGCAGATCTGACATCTTCTTAGCTGCCATTATGTAACATGTCCAAATTCTAATTGCCATAACTTCAAACCTTCTCGTCCAATTTTTGTTAAATTTTCAGTATGTATTAAGACTTACGTTTACAGTCAATTTAAGTTTTTTTTCGTTAATAAACACTTTGAATTTTACAGAAACTGGTATGCTAATAAATAGGCGGAGCTATCTCTGCTCTGGCGATCCATTATTTTGACTGCCAGCTAGGTATGAATTCTAGCATTATTGAGCGTCAGGAGAAGAACTTGCCGAACTGAGTAGGGCAAACAGAAAGAATTACTACATACAATGTACAGAGTCAACTTTTTATAACTTCGACATTTTTCGTCCAATTTTCATGAACCTTTCACAGTAAACCTAGGAATATCAATCACTAAAAATTGTTCGAAACGAAAAACTCCAATTTTAAAGAAATATGTACGCAAATGATTAGGTGGAGCATTCCCCGTTTTTCCGAGGGATGAAGTGGTTTCAAACTCATGCCAGTTAGTCTCTCTTTTGTCTCAGATGGAAGAAACTGGAATGCCCAACCCCACTGAAAGCGCTGTGGCTCACTTGTTAGAGCGTCGGGCTCGTAATCCAAGGGTCTCAGATTGCATACGCATCTGGGTGTCCTAGGGAACGGCACTTAGCTCCCATTTCCTCTGCATGATATAGCCAATACAGTGCCATCAAAAAGTTAACCTACCAGCTAACCAGCCCCCCTCCCTCCCCCACCTCTACCTCAATCCCCCAATTCATAAAAAGATAGGGCCATGAAATGGTTGAATACTTATGAAAGACGACCAAATTATTCTCCTAATCTGATTTTTATTTTGACATTTGCATCTATTTGCAAACAAGGCGGGTGGGGATAGAAGTCTCATTTTCATTTTGATTTTCCATGTCGTGTGATTTTTACGATGCCGTAATATTCTATAGAGGCATGTACTATTGCTCACGAACGGGATATAATATACCTTATACAATGTCTGATTTTAAACAATTCTGTTACATATGTGAGATATTCATTTGTACTTGAGGAGATACATTAAAATTTTACAATTCTGCTGATATATTTTATCCTTCAATAAGTATATTTTTAAAACAGCTTATAATATTTCATTACATTTGTGCAGGCATTAAGTCTCAGACAAATGTTATATGAGCATGCTTTGGGTCTTATTTGGGAGTCTCTTATCGTAGTGAATTTTCTATATTTTTAAATAGTATTTAAATAAAGATTACTTAATTATTTTAAAGAAAATGGAGAACTCATCTGTATTAAAAAAAAAACTTTAATTTGATAAGGAAATTAAACCTGATTTAGAATATGAATGTTATTTTATTTTATACAAAAATAAAGCTATAAGGCGTGCTTGGAATAAATTACGCGTGTCTGTACATAAGGTCATAATTGAAACAAATATATACTATAGGAGAGAAATAATTGACGGACTGTATGAAATATAGGTGTCAAACAATATGGTAACATTCTTATCTGCCTTGGGGAAAGTGTGGATTGGTGGATAAAAGACTTATAGTAACAACTGGACATAGCTGAAATAAAACAGTAATGACTATATAATATCTTAGTCAAAACATGAATATAAATGAATTAAAATACATGTGCATGCAGTTCAGTTTTACAGCTGTGCAAATTTGCTTTAGCACTACCTCCAAAATGTAGTAAATTAACACACATTAGAAATTGAAATACCTGTCTAAATTAATTGACAGGACGAAATGTAAATACCTGTATAAATATGCATATATATGTAAATTTGCACACTAATATAAACTGGTGCATGTGAGTAAGCTATAATGTACCTTATAGGATGTCTTATATTTGCTACATCTATAGCATATCACTTTTATGGGATATACCTGTATTATTGTTGATCTTATACACGGTTGACTCTGAACAAACATTTGCTGAAGCAGCGAAGAAGAGTTCGAACCCAGGGTTTTAAAGCCTTTCCCGATTGCTCCATCAAACGTTTGTACACAAAAAACAGTGTATGATAACTATTTTTACATGAACAACCATATCTACAAAAAGTAGTTTATTTTTCAAAAACTCTACTGAGTCGGCATATGCTATTCGGACGTTTCAGTACCATAACGTCACAAAATCTCAAGCTTTACTAATATTCATTTTTTTTGCAGGAGACTACCGTGGCGACATGATTGAGTGTTATCATCATCCTTGTGACAACCTAACGGTCATGCTTACAGAAGACAATCTAAAGTTTCTGGGAAAACAAGCAGATCCCTTATACTACAGTCTCCTTTATCTGGAGAAAACTGGCAAGTAAATATGTATATGTAAGTAAATAAGTAAGTTAGAAAGAAAGTAATAAAGTACATGTAAATCTATTATTAGTATTATCATTATTATTAGTAGTAGTAGCATTATTAGCATTAGTAGTGGTAGTATTGTGCGTAGGTAAGAAAGCAAATACGTAAGTAGGTATGGTAAAAGTAGGTAAGTTAGTAAGTTAGAAAGGAAATCACATGAGATAAGCTACAAAAGGTACGTAGGAGACATTAGGCTCTGTCTAATGTGACCTACTAATTTTTGATTACTAATACTTCACAAGTTTTAAGGTATTATTCATTCAATAGTCATTTATTCCTGTAGATATATGGTACGTGCAAATTGCACTCGCTTTTCACTAGAGTTCCGTTTTAAAAATCCGTGAACTTTTTTTTTAAACTACGAAACAGATGTTTCTTTTGTTATTCTGCAAATTATGACACGTTATATATATATATATATATATATATATATATATATATATATATATATATATAATAAAAGAAACATTTGCTCAATTTATAATTACCAGATTCGGATCGGTCTAGACGGAAAGAAAACAATCATCCGGGATATAGTTTTCGAAGTGAAGACTAATTGATATTAGGTCAGACGAACATGCTATGTTACCTCCTTCAGCTCTCCATGTGGATTCTTGACACAGTGTTATTTTGTGTCATGTACAACTGTACCCTTTAGAAGGGGTTTTAACTTTGAAGGGTCCCACATGTTAAGAAAATAGCCTTACTTCGCTGAGCCGTGTTTTTCATATCACAGATGATTATCTTAAACCATGTCAAGAAAGTGCTTGGATTTATGAGTAACACCCTAATTGTTTTTGGTAATATTTTTTTGAATGTTAAGTTTTAATGTATGATCCAAGAATTTATCCTTCACAAATATTAGCATTATACTTTATATTTTCATTGCAGATTGTGGGACACCGCAAAAAATATAGTTAATACAATCCATAATACAACAGAGGACAGTCCATCAGCTATTTACGAATGTACTAAGGACACAGTTTTGTTTCCTTCCAAAAGCAACACAACTCTCACATGGACGACATCAGGGGAATGGTCACAGGTTCCGTTTATATGTGTCAATAGCAACGTCATAAGCGGTAAGTTTAATCCACGTGGAAACAGTAAAGGACCCTCTATTCCTTGTTTTCTTTTTTGTCCCTTCTATTTGGAGAAATTGTATCGACAAACAATATTTTTTTGTTCTTTTTAACAAAAATGTTATTAGCATGTCCAAATAAAACCTTTGTTCTAATGGTTAAAACAATATTGCGTAATGTAAGCATTGGCTTAAAACTGGGGGCCTCAGCAAATTTAGCTAATTATTGCAACAATCTAGCCATCCAGGCTCAATCTATGATATGGCATCCGTGACAGACCTACAATCCCCTACCTCGTGAGACAGGCATCTTATCATTTCTTTAAATATGCAATGTCTATGTGTCTATCTTTTCATAGCTATACAAAATACTTTCTATCTCTAACATTACACGTACGTTCTAGAAGCTGATTGATAGTAATGTCCAAATACAAACGATCAGATGTGAAGAAGCGAACAAATATTAACGTCAAAGTCATTATAACGCAAGCAAAAAATGTTCGAGGTAATCACTCGGGATCAAAAACGACATTCACTGACTTGGCACTTTGACTATATAGTCATTTCAAAATGCCAATAAACGAAGTTGATGTCGATGATATTTATATATAGAAAAGGCTATTGGAATATATTAATTGTATTCAATTCAAAATGATAAAACGTTGTGTTTTGTCATGAATTTTAGCAGTAATTAAACTTTGGTGTCCTTTTCATGGATCGAGAGATCCTGATGATTATGTTTTGAAACAGACCATATAAATTGCAAAGCAAGTAAATGAATTTAAATATCCTTTCTCTGTCTTCATATTTGTATTACGCAAGCCAATGTTTGTTTGCACATTATGACTTTTTATTTGTGCTAAGTTCAATCAAATTTTCCTGCTTCATTATTCCTGTAAATAATTTTTTAAGATATACTAAATAACAATTTATGCGAATCTGATGCCTTTATCTCGACTGAAAAAAGAAGGATATCGAAATTCAAATGAATGAAATTAATTTTGGGGTTTCAGGTCTTCACATACATTGTACCTATACTTAAATTTCTCTACGTTGCTGCCGTAGAAAACTTTGATGATTGACAAAGTGACTATTATCTCTTAAGTAAGGAATCATCCAGTGGATATAGAAATCCTAAATGATTTTTAAAAACAAATCGTCATTAATTTTCTTTTATGCCTAAACACTTTTAAAAATGTGAGCCATCATTATTACTGTTTAACAGCATTAGAAAAAAGGCAGAAACTCCATGCGTAGCACCCTTTTTTGTGCGGATTTACACAATATATATATATATATATATATATATATATATATATATATAAATGTATTGAATCCTCGCATTCTGGAAATATTACTGTTAACAACATCTGAACACTCTTCATTTTACGGATTTACATAATATATAGATTTAAGTGCACAGGCTCTACGCAGTACATGAGGCCAAAAGTAAATACATTTTGACCTGTTAGATGTAGTCAGATAGATCAGAGGGATCGGCGATATAGATCAGCTCTTACGATTAGTTTTGGGTTGTGGATTGGTTGTGGGTTTGAGACGAAGAGGTGGTGATGTTTTCAAGGCCTTATTTTAAAATTGAGTTCCAAAGTACACAATAAGAAAAATAACAAATGGTTCTCTTAAAGCTGTATGACCCTAAGTTAAATGAGAAAACCATAACCAGGAAAACGCAAGTCTAAAATATCATTTTGTTTTTTCAGGAATCGACAGACTTTACGAGATCAGAGGGTGTCTCTGTTTCCTCGTATTACTGATGACTATGCATATTTTGATGCTGGTTTAAAGGACAGTGTTATCTTGGACCGTCAGAACATGAATTTGATTTCAGTCGGAAATATATAGTCTTTTCTTTTCTTGGGACTTTGAAGCTTTAATAAACAAGTGTTAAGCTCAATGTTTTGTCTATATTGTTGAGTTTTGGCATTACTATTTTTTAGTTGTCTGCCAATAACTGTCATGTCATTTTCACCTCAACCTACAGAAGAAGAAGAAAAAAACAACCAACGGATAATTAGCACTTTTTGTTTTCACTGTACCATCGAGAAGATTTCAAAATTACAGAAACTAATGAAAAAAGTTTCCTGGACATTGTTCAACGATTTTGTTTGATTACGCCAAACTATTTGTGTCTTAATTTGTTTAAAAATCACATTGTTTGATATCTGTACAAGAAATAGTTGTAATGAATAATTTTATTTTAGAATTCTGCATATTTGTATCGTCTTGTATCAGATCATATATTTACATCTATTACATTGTATGGATAATAAAATATTAATTTAGAAAATAGCAAGAATGAGTTCTTGATACAAAGACAGTATGTATGTACGTATGTACGAATGTACAGTAAATCGATAGGAAAGAGGTGAAGAAACAGGGTTTGATATAGACAATCCATTTTTCTGTATACATTATTAGACACCTGCTAAATATGTAATCCTTATTTATTGCTTATAAGATTTTTAATAAGTATATCACCTCAACTTTTTCTCTTTTCCTTTTTTTATCTTTTTACTTTTGTCATATTGTTTTAATTCTCAGTCAATACCTGAAGCAAATTTGATGAACTACAGTTTTATATATTTCAACATCCCACGTAAGTAGAATAGTGAAGCACTTGCGGGTCTAACGGGAGTCCTGTGTTAAATAGGGTCAAAAGAGTATAGACCCAAACGGGAAATGAACATTAGGCCACCATGTTGAAAGGTATGTTTTGTAACAGTGTAACATCAGGCGAAGGTCTGCACTCGAAAGGTAATATGATATTACATCATATGTTTATCATATGTGGCTAGTCGGTTTGTAACAGTGTAGCATGTTAAATGTGTTTGGCGAGTATTGTGAGTTTTTCTGCACTCTAAATAAAATGTCGTAGTTTGCTCTGCTTGATAAATATAGGGATATAACAGTACATATAAGTTGTGTATCTTAACAGGGGTGTGCGTCTGTGTGTGTGTGTGTGTGAGAGAGAGAGAGAGAGAAAGAGAGAGAGAGAATTACCATTAGACAATCACCCAGTTTATTTAATATCCAGCTGTAACATGTACCTTACTCAGCAGACCATACAACATTATTAATACTATTATTATTATTGTTATTAATAATTAGACCACACAAAACGTTATTGCTGTTATTAGTAGTAGTAGCAGTAGTAGTAATAGTGTTAGTAGTAGTATAGAGTGTGAGGAGAAATAAAGTAGGACACCATTTATTCTTTTGCAGTATTATTGGACAAGGACAAAATAACATTAGGTTACCCCTTTTATGAGTTTCTAAAGATAAGGGTAAATCCTAACTTAGAAACGTTCATTGACATATATTTTCACTGATCAATTTAAAAAATGTAGTGTTATATTTATTGTCAAATGAACGCAGTAACATTTGGCGTGTCCCAGATCTTGAGTCTAAAATTCTGAAAGGCTGCATTGCCTCTAATCTCAGCTAGCAAAAACTTGTGCTGGATCTTAAATTATGTTACAATTCTGCTAGCAGTGAGTTTGTCTTACGATTTGTCGTATGTCAAAACAAGGACAATATTACAACATTCTGCTAGCATTACATTCGTCTTGTGCCAGATTTCACACTTATTTTTTTCAATGTTACAGATCGCGGCGTACATTCTGTAGGCATACACTGACCGACTTATTTCATCTAATGACAGTGTACTTGTCAGAAAACCTGTATTTTTCACTTAGATTTTAAAGTCAATGCAGTATCAGAATAAGTTTCATACCATTATGTTTTAAATCTAAAGCATTCTATACGAAAGTAAAGTGTGTGTGTATGTGTATGTGTGTAAAACTCAGAGAGAAAGAGAGATAGCCCAGTTATCTACTATCCACCAACCAGTTATCTTCTATACTATACCTCGTTATCTACCATCAAGAGCCCAGTTATCTACTATCCAGCATCCAGTGATATATTATCCACCAATCAGGGATCTACTATCCACCAATCAGTTGTCTACTATTTAGCATCCAGTTATCTACTATCCACCAAAAATTCATAAATAAATATCTACTATCCACTATCCAGTTATCTACTACCAACACCCAGTGATCTGCAATTCAGAGCCCAATTATCTAATATCAACACCCAGTGATCTACTATCCAGCACCCATTGATCTACTATCTACCAACCAATTATATACTATCAACCAACCAGTGATCTACTACCAGCACCCAGTTATCTAATATCCACCAACCAGTTATCTACTTTCCAGCACCCAATTATCTACTATCCACCAACCACTTATCTACTACCAACACCCAATTACCTACTATCCAGCACTCAGTTTATTTAATATCCGTCACACAGTTATTTACCAACCAGGTCCTCTTACCATCCTCATAATCCCCCTTTTGAATAAAGAAAAACTCCTATCCTCCTATAACATCACTACCTCTGTTTGCAGTGATTAGCACCCACTCTTCTACCAACTCCACTCGGTAGGATTTAAAAGAAGGGGTGTAAAAAGAATGTAAATCCCAATTAGCGAAACACTTCATTAGCTCCCCTTACGACTATGATCCGCCTCATAAAGTAGAAAACTCCACACTGCATCAATAATATCCTTACTCTTCGCTACGCTCCTATTTTAAACAAAACTACCATGCCATGCACACAGGGTAGGATCTAAATGAAGAGTTGTATGTTGATCTGTCTGTCAATGTGTGTGTGTGTGTGCGTGTGTTTGTGAAACACATAGAGAGAGAGAGACTTAAAGAATTAGTGAAAAAAGTCAACACAATTTTTTCCAAAATCAAAACTTTTAAAAAAAAATCATCCCCGTTCACTTAAACATTAATACATGAAGAGGAATGATTAGGGCTTGTCCCTTCCTTTTCATTTACAAATATCAAATATTAATCGTGTACCTATGTACAAGGTTGAGAACGTTTTAAAGTACTAAAGTGACATTTTGCTATCGATGCTAAAGAAAATAGAAAACCACAATGTTTGCAAAACCACTTTGTTTACCTTGTCATCGTTTCTAAACAGGGCAATGGCAGTCTGGGGTCTAAGGACGGGAATTTATTGAATGTACTCACAACAAATTTTGCTACGTAACATAACTGACAGTAAGTTTACAAAAAGCATTCACTCCCAATAAAGCCCGACTCGGTCTGTTTCTAACGTGTTGATTCTATTTTGGCGGAAATGTGAGTGGCAGTTAAGTTATGCCCCAGCACAACAAGAAAACACGTTTTACGCGGCTGCCATTTTTAAAAACATGAGTCACAATTAGATCATACATTGTTACAATTAAATCTAGCCAATGAAATTGCTTATAATGGCAATTTTTTATATCTAGATTCATGACATCAGTCAAAGTATGTACTAGGTACTGACCTTTTTTAGGGATTCCATTTCGAGCTAAATATTGCCCAGATTGCATTTCCAGTGGATACAAACTAAAGAATTTTGGAATCGAGCTAAATATTTTATGTGATGTAAACCTTTGAGTTGTTCCATCTTTGTTGAAAACAGTAACATTGGGCAACCACCAAGTTCAGTTACTATCCAGTCATGACATGGGCCTTACTCAGAAGACCATAAAAAAATTTATTATTATTATTATTATTATTATTATTATTATTATTATTATTATTAGTAGTAGTAGTAGTAGTAGTAGTATTAGTAGTAGTAGTATGGAGTGTAAGAAGAAATAAAAGTAGGACACCATTTTTTTCTTTTGAGGCATTATAGGACGTGAAAAATTAACATTAGGTCGCTCATTTTATGAGCATCTGAAGACAAGGGTAAATCCTAAGTTAAAACTTTCATTGACATATATTATCATTGATCACTTTCTTAAAATTCAGTGTTATATTTATTGTACAATGAACGCAGTAACATTTACAGTGTGCCAGATCTCAAGTCTAAAATGATGTCAGGCTGCATCTCCTATGCTCTCAGCTGGCAAAGGCATGTGCCAGATTTGGTTCTGAAATTATTTTTTCAATGTTACAAATCGGGTCCTACATTATATTAGCATACACTGACCGACCTTTTATCTAATGTCTGTGTACTTGTTACAAAGCCTGTTTTATCGACTTAGATTTTAAGGTCAACGCAATGCAGAATAAGTTAGATACCATTATGATTTAAATCTAAAGCATTCTTTTCAAAACTCAAGTGTGTGTGTGTCTGTCACTGTGCGTGTAGGAAAACTTTGAACAATGAACAGAAGGAAGAGAGTGAAAACAAACCTGTTAGTTTGTTACAAGACATTTTGACAGAGTTAAAACACGTGAGAAAAAAGTATCTAATTTTTTCGAGAAACCTAAGAGAAAGAAACCTATATCTAGACCTAAACCCTTTACTACACCTCAGTCAGCAGCTGCGGTAACCTGTACCTCTACTACTACCACAACAGGAGTAGGACTTGGACATGGTAAAGGTATAAAGCAGTCACCGTTGATGGTATCAAGTCCATATTTTGTTTCAAAACCCAACGGTCCTTTTCGGGCCACCCAATTTTCTTACAAAACTTAGATACTATTCAATCATTGCCCTTCTATGTGTTTTATGTTTGTGTATGTCTATGTCGTCCACAAAAAACAACTAAAACTTAAACCACTTACCCCTCTTTTGTGATAGTATATAAGTATGTTTGTGGGTATCGTATGCGTAAGCACTCCTACCTTGTTCGTGTGTTATAGGCCTTTTTACATACACACAGACAAACTCTTTACTTAACAAGTATAAAACACTCCATGCATAACTTTCTGTCTCCCCATCATGTGTAATGTCTATAGAAGGTTATGTTACTTAGATTTTGCCGTTTTCAATCTCGAACAGAAAATTTATCTTTCCCTCTCTGTCAATCGTTGGTTTGGCACAACAAAAATGTTATCGGAAGCAAAATCACCACCCCAAAATTGAACATCAAAATTAAAAATGAAAATGAAAAATGAAAAATTGATAATTAAACATTAAAATTGAAAAAAGGAAAATATCGTACCTCAGACACAAAACTCTACGTGGACATAAGGTTATTGATGCCACGACATTTGCAATTAGTGTGTCATAAAATTAAATGTTTGTAAATGGACAGTTAGAAGAGCACAATCAGAATCTACCACTGGAACTGCGTGAGTGCATTTACGTAGACTTGGCACAGATCCAAGTGAAACGCAAAGATCAATTGGATCATAAACGGTATAGACATTTAAATATTTGTATCGGAATGTTATAACATGACTGATTACTTTGAAAATGTTCAAATGGTCCGACATTGATCAACAGTAAAAACATTATAAGACTTGCCATACCACGACTTCTGTCATCAGTGTTGCAATAAATTCCATGGAAGGAAGTCAATGACACTGTTAAAAAATTTAGTGGATTACAAAGTACTTTTGAAAGAACTGATTCCATAATAGGAGAAGATTTCTTTGAATTTTTTTTACGACGTGTCGTGTGTGTCTTAGTGGCTACATTTCTTTGATTTCGTTCACCGGCCAATTTTTGTGGCGAATTTATGAACAGTACATGCAAAGACATGACTGCCAAAACTTTATCTGTAAACAAAAAACGTATTGTGTAAAAAGTGCTACGAATAGTGATGAATACGACGTCTGTATCCTCACGCGAAGAAATAATTAATCGTACTGTATATTCCTTCTCACACTTACCAAGAAGTGTGTATAGCAAGTTGGTTACACCAACAGATTTACGACTGGAAGGATGTACGGGACTGGAAAAGTCATGGATTCGACACTTGGAAACAAGAGAAAACTAGTTATGCCAAAGACGTGTGTTACTGATGACAGAAATAAAACATAAATTTTATTGTCTGAAATGTTACATACGGCGTATGTGTAGTTTTAACATTGCCTTTCATGTTCATAATGCAAAATCTATGGATATTTTAAACATTACATTTCACATTAAAGATCACAGAGCCCCTCAGATCTTAAATCTATGGACATTGTTAATATTACATTTTAAGTTAGAAGTCATAGAGACCCCCCGCCGCCCCCCCCCCAAAAAAAAAAATGGTTTCAGTGTTAAATTCCCATAACATAAATTATCTTCTGGTTCAGAATTCTCATGCATTATCTACTGACTGAAATTATAATTTTGCATATCAATTCCAATGAACTAGACTTCTCGCACGTCCATTCTTCTTTATATTTTCCTCCACCTACAAGTCTTTTATGCTTTGACCACTAACCATACTCAACAAATCTAGCTTCCACTGTCTTGAAAATGGACGGTAAATAGTCAGATAATAAAGAAACTATAGTTATCTGGAATTTTTACCAATAAATTTCTCTTTATATTATTAGATGTTCTTGAAAAAATATTAAACTAAGATATTGTATGATACAAAACTTCTAGACAAGAAATGTTCTTAATCAATCACTTTTACAACAGTGAGCTGATGTTAAGACAAAACGCAGGTAATTTACATTTTTTCCCATAGGTTGTGTTCTATTTAAATAGGATCCTCCCATGTACTTTTATGTAATTCATAGATCCCTCCTTTTTTCATTCCATGAATACATTCCTAAATATAAATAAATACATCTATTTGTAACAAAAGACTGATAAAATCTGCCTGACTTAACACTGAATATGTTGTTTGCTATTTTGTGTTTTACAAATGGCGGACATAAACATAACGGCTGTCATCTCACAAGACACGATAAACCTTCGACGTGCCAGTGTGTCTATCAAGCTAATGACATATCATAATAAATGAAAACATTTCCTATCTTTATGACAACGGTGAATTTCAGTGGTAATTGGATACATGTGCAATTTCGCTCCACACCTTACGTTTAAAAAGAACCAAAAAACAAAAAATAAATCTAGCAAGTGCCATTCCTTAGATTTTTGTGTTGAATGAAAAATTCTCCCAGCTTTATGGTAAAATGGAAACTCTAAGCGACATAGTTCTTTACTTCAACGCAGATAGTTGCATTTACAAAGATCGTCCCGACGGCTATCCCCACGCATCGAAGACTCCCGTTTATGAGCTTGGACCTGCAAACATCCCGAAGAGCCTATATCTGGTTTTGTTGCTGATGCTAACAATTACGGCTTCCAGAACAGCGACAAACAAGGAGAACTTCATACCATATGTAAAGTGAAAGTACTGACACTAAATTGTTAAAATTTAAAAGTGTAAGTGCAAACAGTCGTTATAAATTTTCTGGAAAGTCACTTTTGGGTTATCAGGAATGTGAAAATAATCTTCAGGAGCTACCGAACGACTTTCTTGACTGATCTTGACTCTCTTAATCCAGTGGATGTATATGCTCTAAGACATGACACAAGAGAAACAAACGTAAAGATATATATTGTCATTGTCCTGAAAAAAAATTGCTGTACAGAGTGTCCCAATAAAGAGAGAAAAGAGAAAAATGAGGAACTTTCAGAAGCATAAGAAGAAGAAGAAGAAGAAGTGTTACGACTCTCGGTCTTAAAACATATGTAACAGAAAGAAAGTGAAACCAGCAATTTAAGTAATATCAACAAGCTATTTATTTCCAGACAATTCAAAATGTAATTCAAGAGATACTTACAACATTGTGAATCAAATTCCAATAATTGTAAATGTTCTATTCACAAGTCTAAAAATATAGAATGTTCCCAATGAGTCTCAATAATTCTGATATAACACAATGATACAATCGAGAATGTCTTTGAATGAGTTCACAAAAGTCCAAAGTAATGTATTAACTCAAAGGTCAATGAACACCTTAGTAATTCCAACAAATATATTAAATCAATAATTCCTCTCGATTTGTATCCGATTTCAACGGCACAAACTGTAAAATCTGCTCTCAAATAGATTCCCACAGACTGATTTAAAACAGGAATGCATTTTTTTGTTTACCAAATTCATATGTATACATATTATCACTTGACCTATAGCATAACAGGATCTGAATCAATCGAATGAAAAAAAAACTGTCAACACGACTTGTCTTGAACTGAAATGCTTGTAAACATTCTGTTTACATGTGACCAGAGTCTAAAGTACAACTTACCATTATGAACAAAATTTCAACACATTTTTACATTTTACGTCTATGTATATTGTGTACATAGTAGACTTTTAATCACAAATTGTAAACCTAGGTCTTTTCATGTGTTTATGGTTGCTTTACGTGATAATATTTCACCTGTCCTGTTTATGTAACACTTAAAAACAGCAAAAGGGTTATATAAATAAAAAATATATTGAAAAAAAGGTATAAAAAACTATTATGTATATATAAGTACATAGTTTAGTCCTTATTCAGTGTCTACTCGGCGCTTCTTGGCTTGTCTCTTGTATTCATTAAATGGAGCATCTCTTGTCACTGTCCAGCAATAGTCTGCAAGCTTTGATGGCCTCAGTTTGCCCTGATAGCGTTTCTCCATTGTTGCAATGTCCTGGTGAAATCGCTCGCCGTGCTCGTCGCTCACTGCTCCGCAGTTCGGTGGAAAAAAATCTAGATGAGAGGGCAAAAAATGTATCTTTAGTGACACGTTGCAACCAAGGCTTTTGTATGCCTTGAGGAGGTTTTCCACAAACTCCCTGTAGTTGTCTGCCTTGTTGTTTCCGAGAAAATGTGTTGCCACTAACTGGAAGGATTTCCATGCCGTTTTTTCCTTGCCACGCAGTGCACGGTGAATTGCATCATCTCGAAGAAGTTCACTAATCTGAGGACCAACAAAGACACCTTCCTTTATCTTAGCTTCACTTAACCTTGGAAATTTTCCACAGAGGTACTTGAAAGAGGCTTGTGTTTTGTCCATGACGCTGACAAAGTTCTTCATCAGACCCAGCTTGATGTGCAAGGATGGTAACAAAATCTTCCTTGATTCAACAAGTGGTGGATGCTGAACACTTTTTATCCCAGGCTCCAATGACTGTCGGAGTGGCCAATCTCTCTTGATGTATTGGGAATCTCTCACACGACTATCCCATTCGCAGAGAAAACAGTACTTTGTGTATCAGGTCTGCAGACCAAGCAAGAGAACAAGAACCTTGAAATCGCCACAAAGCTGCCACTGATGTTGGTCATAGTTTATGCACCTCAAACGTTGTTTCAGGTTTCATAGGTTTCCTTCATATGGACTGCATGACCAACTGAAATGGATGGCAAAACATTGCCATTATGCACCAAAACAGCTTTAAGACTCGTTTCGATGAATCAATGAACAGTCTCCACTCATCTGGATCATGAACGATGTTGAGGGCTGCCATCACACCATCGATGTTGTTGCAGACTACAAGATCACCATCCATGAAGAAGACTGGGACAAGATCCTTTTGACTGTCACGGAACATGGAAACCCTAACATCACCTGCCAGGAGATTCCACTGCTGTAGTCTGGAGCCCAACAGCTCTGCCTTACTCTTGGGTAGTTCCAAATCCCTGATAAGGTCATTCAGTTCACCTTGTGTTATGAGGTGTGATTCAGAGGAGGAGGATGGGGGAACATATGGGTCATGTGACATTGATGGTTCAGGAGTAGAAGTTTCATCCTCTTCCTCTTCCTCGTCTGACTCAAGTGAGAATGATTCTGGTGCATCAGGAACCGGCAGTCCTTCTCCGTAGGGTACTGGGCGTATAGCTGATGGAATGTTTGGATAATGCACAGTCCACTTTTTCTTCTTTGACACACCTTTCCCAACTGGAGGCACCATGCAGAAGTACAATTGCTGATATGATCTGTTGGCTCTCTCCAAATCATTGGCACTGCAAAAGGGATAAATTTCTTTTTCCTGTTCAACCACTGGCGAAGAATTGTTGCACAAGTGTTGCAGCATATGTGTGGGGCCCACCTCTTGTCCTGAGCTCCAATTTTGCAGCCAAAATAAAGGTGATAGGCTTTCTTAAGCATAGTGGTTATACTGCGCTTTTGTGATGCAAAAGTGACTTCACCACAAACATAGCAGAAGTTATCTGCATTGTTCACACAAGTACGAGGCATCTCTGCTCACTTTGGCTAAACAGAAATGTGTCCCTTTGCAAACTCAAACACAGACAAATAAGAGAGCACGACACTGTATGATTTGTAGAGCTGATATAGGGCAATTTCTTCAGCAGAGTGATGTAAGTTTAGTTATGATTGCATCATGCATGACTTATAGGAATAACATGATGCAATTCATATCATGTATGACGCAATACCAGCTTCAGATTGCATCATTCATTGTTTTGCCTAAAAAGAATTTTATTTCATGCCAAAGGCATCACTTTATATTGATAAAGTCCATCTAGAGTTGCAAATGCCGAAATTTATTTTGCTGTTTCCGTGAGTGGAATTTACCAGAATCCTTTTAAAATATCAAACATGCTTACATATTTCCCAATTCCAATGTTGTCGATGCAATCATCTGTTCTTGGCATTGGAAATGAATCCGTTTCGGTAAAACTGTTGACGTCTATATAGTCAGTACAAATGCGGAATGTAGGCGCACGAATACATGGTGAACTCCAGTTACTTTTACTTGGTTCTGTAAAATCATTCTCCAGTAAATATTGAATTTCCTGCTTAAGAGGATTCATCACGTAAGGATGTTGTTTCACAGATGTAGACTCTACGATATCAAAGTCATGATAGATTTTAATTTTTCGTGTTGGAACATCAGGAAACAAGTGTTCATACTCATGTAATAGCTGTTTTAGTTCGTTACTTTCCTGATGTGCTATATGTGAAAGTTTCCGATCCAGATTGTTTAATATTTATGAAATCTGAAGTTTGGTTAAACCAAAGTCACTACTGTCGATTGCATTTCATCGTTTACATCCTCACAGTGTGGGACAGGTACAACTAACATGATTGAATAATTAACTGTGCTATCTCTGTCAAAATACTCCTCTAACATATTCATATGACAAAGTTGTTTCTGTTCCCGCCACCCAAGAGTGTTAATGATATAATTTAAGTCATTTACTTTCTTTTCAACTACATACAAACCAAAACATTTATCCCGAAGAAGATTTTGAGGTATGGGAAAGAGAGCCAGAACTTTATCACCGGGATTAAAACTCCATTCCTGTGTATTTCTGTCATACCTTAATTTCATTTGTGACTGAGTAGAGTGAAGATTAGTTCTTGCAACTTCACAAGACTTTTACAACTTATATTTGAAATCAGAGATATAGTCAAGAAGATTAATCTCTGAATCTTCATTTGAAAGAAGTTTCTCTTTTAATAACTTCGATGGCCCACGGACAGTATGTTCAAAAACCAGTTAAAAAAAGACTAAAATGATTCTTGAACTGATTCACTCACAGCAAACAAAGCAAATGAACACTCTTATCCCAATACTTTCCTGAATCAAAGCAATATGACCGAACCATATTTTTCAAACTTTGATGAAATCTTTTCAAGGCCACTTGTCTTTCATGGTGATAGGAAGAAGATTTGAACTGTTGGATGCCTAATTGATGCATACATTGTTGGAACATTCCAGACATCAAATTTGACCCTGATGGACAGTTTTGGAAAGACAGACAAGTGAAACAATCTTTACCAAAGCTTCTAAAATGGTCTAGTTTTCATATTTCTCAACAAGACTGGTCTAGACCTCAAACGCTTGTAAACATTCTGTTTACAAGTGACCAGAATCTAAAGTACAACTTACCATCATGGACTAAATGTAAACACACATTATAGATTAAATATGCATACCAGCAGAAAAGGAAGAAACAAAAAAAGACCCCATTCCAGCAAAGAAATTAAAAGCAAAACACGCAGATGAAATGTGGGATTTTACGAAAAAAGCTGGATCTTTCATAGGGATGTGAAATATTTGGAAAGTGTTTTCGTGAAATTTTATAGGAAAAATATACCATAAAAAAGGAACTTTATCTGTGTTTAAATTTGTTTAAAAGTAGGAATTGGATATTCTCAGTCTCCCTCCCTCTCTCTCTCTCTCTCTCTCTCTCTCTTTCTGTCCCTTTCTCTCTTCGGCGTAATGTTAATTCCCTCTCTGTCTCAGACACACATCCATGTTAGGCTGAATCACTTGGATGTACTTCTGGTTTATCCTTCCAGTTTTACCGTCTTTTCCAAACTTTACCAGAACAACTCTGACTTTTTAGAGACATACAAAAAAAAACCTCACCACTATGAATAAAACATTTATGTTATTTCCCGCCTAATATACTACACAGCTACATTTTGAGAGAGATTTCTCCTGTGAAAACCTATGATCCCGATTTTAGATATTACATCTTGAAGCTATAAACCTAAAAAGCTCTCCTTTTTGAATCATGACTTATCTATCTATTGAGTCTCGATATCTCTATCTCCCTCTCAATGTCTGTTTCACAAAACAACACACAAGCACATTGACAGACACACACACACTTGAGATTCCTATAGGATGCTTTAGATTTAAATCATAATGGTATCTAACTTATTCTGCATTACATTGATTTTAATTTCTACGTCGAAAAAACAAGTCTTGTAACAAGTACACTGACATTAGATAAAATAAATCGGTCATTGTATGCCTACAGAATTTAGGCTGCGATTTGTAACATTGAAAAAATGAAGAATGAGATCTGGCACAAGCCGAATGTAATGCTAGCAGCATATTGTAACATTGTCCTTCTTTGACATACACCAAATCGTAAGTCAAACTCACTGCTAGCAGAATTGTAACATAATTTAAGATCCAGAAAAAATGTCTGCCAGCTGAGATTAGAGGCAATGCAGCCTTTCAAAATGTTAGAATTAAGATCTGGCTCACGCCAAATGTTACTGCGTTCGTTTGACAATACGTAAAAGACTGATTTTTAGAAATTGGTCAATAAAAATATATGTCAATTAAGGTTTCTAACTTGGGATTTACCCTTGTCCCCAGAAACTCATAAAAAGAGGTAACATAATGTTAACTTTTTCTTTTCCTATAATACGGCAAAAGAAAAAATGGTGTCCTACTTTAATTTCTTCTTGTACTCTGTACTACTACTACTATTGCTACTGCTACTACTACTAATAAGAATAAGAATGAGTGTTATGGCTTAATTAAAAATAATAATAATAATAATAATAATAATAATAATAAGTTGTTATGGTATGTTGAGTAAGGTCCATGTTACGGCTGGATATTAAATAATTTGGGTGATAGTCTAATGTTAATTCTCTTTCTCTCTTTCTCTCTTTCTCTCTCTCTCTCTCTCTTTCTCTCTCTCTCGCACTTACTCTCTCTCTCTCTCTCTCAGACACACACCCCTGATACGATACATAACTTCGATGCACTGTTATGTGCCTATGTTTCTAAAGCAAAACAAATTATGGCATTTCATTTAGAAGGCAGATAAACTCTCAATACCCGCCAAACACATCTAACATGCTACACGGTTACGAACAGACAGACTCACCACACATGATAAACCTATGACGTAATATAGTATTACCGCTCGAGTGCAGACCGTCGCCTGATGTTACACTGTTACAAAACATACCTCTCAACATGGCGACCTAATGTTAATTATAATCTTTTGACTCTGTTTAACACAGGACTCCCGAAAGACCCTCAACTGCCCCACTATACTACTTAGGTAGAGGTGATTCTTGATATAGATTTTTTGTACACAGTTTGTCCAAAGCTCCCAAACCTTGGTACCATTATATGTCTGGGGCAATAAAATAAAAATAAAAATTAAGAAATGGATATCACGTTTGAAATAACTGCCGTAAATATGTTTTTGATATGTTATTTGTGTGCTTAATTGATATAAAACTTGCATAGTCTGTTTATGATATAACAACATTTCTCAAAGAGACGTTGTGTTATATTTCCTAATTCAAATACAATTTTACCGACGCTGCTTATAAATTATAACCACATTTGCACGGAATATCAAGCGAATGAATGCAATGTCCTTTTTGTTATATATTTCTCATGACATACATGATATTTTGCTTCTAATATTTGCAACATAACCTTAATATTTTTTTTAATAAGAAAAGAACAAGTAACTTAATCACGCTCGATTTCAATCTGCATACACAGAAAAAGACAGGTATATAATTCCTAAAATTGTTTTTACAGGACAAACCAAAAGAATACCCTAGTCACTGAACTGCTTGTAGTCGTTTAGGAAGATATCTGTCATAATTGTTTCGCTTCCAGCAATCCATTATCACTCAGTGTAAGAACCAAGTGTAAGATTAACATCCATGTTTTGACTGAAACACTCAGGTTTGTCTATCCGTTTTAGGGTGACATAAACGCCTCCAGCAATGTTTAGGAAACTAGTGGATTTGAATACCACTCACACTTGAGATCGAATCTTGATCAGCCGTATGCGGAATTCGATCACACAAATGAGACAAAATGGAGACTAAGAGATAAAGCCCGCCTTAAAGAGAGTTTCTTAGTTACGGACACTACTTTTCCTGGTGAAGTGTATTAATTTGTATTTCGATTTAACCAGTAAATAGAGATTACGCATGTATACCACGAATGCTGACTTTATCCTCATTCATCGTCGCTGGTGCAAAATGCATAGTTATCATAGAAATCGACAACTTCCTATGGTCAAATCTTTCTTCTCATTTGTCAGATGCGTTTGAAGGCGATTTACTCATTTGTGTGACGTTATTCACTCGTCATCAGATTCGCCTTAATTCCTCGTGCATGTTAGCCAGTCAGATGTAGAGGAATACTGTAGATAGTCAGTTCAATGAATAAAGGCAAGTAAGTATGTAAGTCCGTTCTTAGAGTTCTCTTTGTGACAAACGTTTCATTCAGAAAGAATGAATGTATAACTAGCTGTATTTGATTTGTACAAATTATAACCTTCGCATCAGAATAAAAATGGTTTCAATTTCTTGGAAGTGTCTACTCTGTACCTATATTTTTTAAAAAATATTTTTTGAGTTGGTTTTAGTGGTAAATTTCACAGTTAGAATTCAATATTTGTCAATGATTACGCTATTGTATTGTAATAATCTTCATACTAAAAGTATCACCAGTAAAAACATAACAAAGATAACGATTAAACAAGAAGAAGACGAAATTTCATCATAATTATTGAGAAAATAGAAAGAAGTCGAATAAAGAGAAGGAAGACAAAAAGAGGAAATTAACAATTTGAAAGTTATGAAGAAAAGAAAACATAAATTTTAATTTCTTTCCAAATCTTAGCTCAGATCCAATAGTTGCGAGAAAACTGAGTTTCATTGCAATATTATTTCATTAGTTTCTATTTTTTCCCTCCTTTGATCTCTATTTTTCCCCTTCCTTGATCTCGAATAACTTTCAGTCTGCAATATCCTGATTACAAGACTATTGATTCTGTACATAAGGCTAGGCGTTGTAAAAAATCGAAAATAACGACATGCAAACGACATGCAAACGGACCGACTAATGAAAGTGTACCATCCAAGTTTTGCCATGTTCGACATTTTACTCAAGAGAGATGATTGAGACGGCACGGATGATGACAGTGGCTTTGATGGGGTCGATGCTGCTACTGATGATGATGCTGATGACTGAGTGTATGAGGAGCTAATTCATCCTCAAGCTCCTTTTTTCTCATCCCTAGTATTAATTTATTAAACACTCAAAGAGACCTTAACATGCTCGGTTTAAAATATTACTACCTCGTATTTGTGAGAGGCATATGTGTGACTTTGCAATTCCCTATTAAATTTAAATTCCTAATCCACAGATAAGACAGTTGCTGACTTTATGTAATATTCTCATCGGTAAGAAAAACTCATTTCACAGTCGTTTGGAACAAGACCGTTTGCATGCATTTTTATCTATGAATAGAATAGAAAGTGTCCTCAGTTATGTTTTTAATCCTCTATTGATTGCAATGCTTTCAATAAGATCTTATCACGAAAGCTTGTTTAAGATTGAAATCAATGCTTTCATTGAAACTCAATTTTTCTGTTCGTTCTTGCGTGCAAAATATCCCCCAGTAATGCATAAGAAACTAACGCATTTCAACACTAGTCACAACTTGAAAACAAATCTAGATCCATTTTACTCGGAAATCCATGGCACAAAATGAGTTAAAGTCCCTCTGTTTTAAACCGTTACTCTAAATTTAGAGTAACAAAATATTACTCCAGACTTGGAAATATTACTCAAAATTCACAAATGCAGCCTTTTGATTGGTCAGAATATATTAGTTTAATGACGGAGGGGCCAGGCCGAGACTGATTTTAATGCACGAGTTAGAGGCACTCTCTAGGTTATGGACTTTTCAGTCCTTGACGAAATGCATTACTTTTACGTGCATATTGTATTGTCGATAAATCGGAATCAGACATGCATACAACATATTATATCTTCAGTCTCCTTCAACGTCGCTGGTCAGAAGAGTAACCTGTCGTATAGAGTGTCATCTACAGATGGCCAATTCCGTTTTGAAAATGCGTTTGAATGTGATGTAGCCATTTGTGTGACGTCGTTTATTTGTCAGCAGATTTGCCTTACTTCCCCACCCATTTGTTTCCTCTCTTTATATTTATATTGCAACACCTTCTTTCAAGTATATTGTGCAGGTGCGTGTCAATGCTCTATTAATTACTGTAAAGATAAAGTGATAAGCAAAAAGATGAAAAACGTATATTATCGAGAGGGCAAGATTGTTGAATGCTAACAAAGTGACTTACGGATAAAAATAGTGAATAATGGTCTAACTTCTATTTAAGTTTTATTTACAAACGTCCTGCTTGAAAACATTCAGGTCCTAAAGCGTACTAATTTCCATAGGGAGTCTTTTCTACTCTAAAACGGTCAAACGACAATGTAACTGTAAGCATTTGGCGAATAGAAAGATGGTGCTTGTACCGAGGTTTCCTGGGTGGTTGAAGATATAACGGAAGGGGTATTGCAACTAAAGCATGATAAATTCTGCCAAACATAGTGAGTCTTTCATATGCCCGCCTAGTTTCCAAAGACCTCCAACCTAGATAGACAATCATTATTTAACGTTGTTATAAGGTGAGTATTTATTCAAGTCCCATCTGGTGGCCCTGCGTTAAACAATCTATTTTTGTTGTGTTACTTTGCGTATAAGGTCTCCAGACAGCAGAAGCGTACTCGATCGGAAGCCTTAAGATTGTCTTATATGGCATTTCACTAACTCCTTCACGCTTTGTTGTAATGTAGCGCCTGAGGAAATCCAGTGTATTATTTTTACTTGTGGACTTGACCATGCAGAATACACTTGTGCCTAATGGGTTGTTGACTCTAGAAATATGTAGAACTTGGCACTTGTCTGGGTTAAATTCGATTGCCCATGCCTCTTCCCATCATTGCAAATTCTCTAGATCTTTTTGGAGTTTGGCATAGTCCTCTACATTACAAACTGACACGTAAACTGCTGTGTCATCTGCAAATAGTCTGTCTTGAGATTGCATATTTTCAGTCAGGTCATATATGTACAGCAGGAGGAGAACATGCCCTAAGAAAGATTCTTGTGGAATCCCATATGTTATGGGTACCTTAATGGACGAGACTCTTTTAAGAACAACACTTTCGGTGTCAATAGTAAGGAAGGCTCTGATCCCGTTTTTGTTATTGTTTAAACACCATGTTAATAGAGTTTGAAAAAGGATTTAGAGTGGTTTACTTTTCTAATGCCATACTGAAATGAAGAAGGATACATTCTGTTTGGTGTCCCGTTGACTGCTTTCTGGCTAGGTCTTCCACGTATTGAATTAGCTTTGTCTCACAGGAACATTTATCTCGAAACCCGTGTTGGGGGTCATATAGCATATTTTTGGAGTTAAAGTATCGATTTTCTGTTCCATCACCGTGCACAAAATGCATGTGAGAGAAATGGCCTATAGTTACCTGGGTTACTTCATTCTTCCTTCTTGAACAAGGGGTTCAAGATGGCTTAAATCTAGTCTGTTGATATATTACCTGTTTTAACCGACGTTTGGAAAATGGCCTAAATAATTGCACTATTTCACAATGAAGCTGCTTTAGTATTATCGATCAAGCCGCTTTGTCGTGTTTCAGATTCTACAAACGTTTAACGGTGCCATTTAAGTCAATATCAATATCTGGCACAGAAAGATGCTTGCATTGGTATTCGTGTGGAATGTATTGTTGCTTAATTCTTTCCTGTGATAGTCCTTCATTTCATGTAATCTTGCAGAGGTGTTTTAATTTTAAAAGAGATATTCTTGTACAGACTGACAAACCTGACTGTTTATTCCATTTGCTGTTTATTCCATTTGCTGTTTATTCAATTTGCTGTTTATTCCATTTGCTGTTTATTCCATTTGCTGTACCTCCGTTGCTTCTGTATAACCGGTTACAGTTTTTTTCCTGGAGTGGAGCTATGCCATGGGAATCTTGCTGAGCATTTCCAATTGACGAAAATAACCTTTTAATCGAAAAGTTTTGGCTTGGACAAATAGGACCAATGATGTCTTCAAGGTAGTTACTATAAGCCTGCTTGATTTTTGATGAAGATGCTTGCAGTTTGGAAATTGTTGTCTTTCTTTAGTATTGCAAAACTATTTATGTCTTTGAAAACGTCTATCTCTTTTCCTGATTAATCGGTTGATTTTTTTTCGGTAAGTGTTTCTTGAAATGAGTTTTTATGGTGGCACGAATTCAAAAATACTTTGATTTAGTGCATTTCTGAATTCAATCCAAAATTCCAAACTGAGTCATACTCTTGGTTTTCATCTTTAGTTTCCGCTATATGTATTTTTTTCAATCGGCTTTCCTATACAAGAACACAATTCGTCGAACATCATTTGGATAATTGGAGCCTTATGTAAATTTCACAGTAAACTATGTTATGATGACTGATGCCAGGCTCAGTTTTGACAGTTCTGACGAGAGTATGGTTTCAATTGAGGAATTTTAATGCTAGGCACTTGATCCTCATCCAAATGAAACTCTGAGCAATTAAAGACACCTTAAATCCAGATGTTACATTTAGTCTGACAAGCAATTTGAAGTGACTTTTTAAGTTCTTCTGCACTGTATACATCAACTTATTTCAGACAATAGCATGCTGCTATGTAGATCGATTTAGCTGCAACGATATCAAATGTAAGCCAAACAATTTCACAGATTGTTTGAAATTGTTCTTGTTCTGATGAGATGATGAAATCCTTTACAGAATAAACCTGCCACCACTAATTTAATTGGAACGTTGATCATATCTATGTTTGGTATTTCCCGTGGATTTCGGAAATATTCACTCTAAATGTGTTTTTATAGTAAACCAAGATTATGTACCTACATCAATGTCTGTCTCATATTTGTTTAGAATAGAATTAAGCTTTTGATTTAATATGCATTGGTAGTTTAAGCTAATTACTTTAAGATTGGAAACTTAACCTTTTCGGTGTTTGACTTTGGAGAACATTTTCTTCTTCACTTCCAATACTACAGATGTTTCTTTCTCTAGTACTATTGTCATGTTGAAGACTACCTTAAGCAGGATATGGATTCTTTATCACTATGTATATCATTATCATACATTGTGCATCAGGGTTTTCATTATCATTACAAGAGTAAGTAATGGAAAATATTTCAAACTAACTGAATAAAAAGCAGTTGTAAGCGAGCGTGTCCATATTTATAGTCATGTCATCCTGCAAGTATCGCTTTGGATAGCAGTGATTTATTTGAGTCAGTTCAAATGTACAAACATCATTTGACAAGTGTCACATACTGATACTCAGGAAAGAATGTTGTAGATATTATCAGTTTGAAAATATTCGGCTACTACTTCCTTGCCAAGTTTCTAATCTTGTAAATATTGCCCCTGCGATGAATGAGTTCACAACTTGACGGGAGTAGAGGTGCACGTGGAGTGTCAATAAATACTAAAGTAGACAAAAAGGTAGATTTGAAAGCCCTAATAACATCAACGAATGTTCGAATTCTATACGAATACATGTAACGAATATTCAGATAGGAAAAGCTAGAATTCGATTCAGCTCTGTATTGCAGTCAAGAGATTAGGTAAATGTCCAGCATGATTGTATATATTGTGTTTGCCTTTGAAAACAACTCAATGAGAGTCGAAAGCGCTTAGGCTAGTTAAAAACTAGTTTTGCACTGTTCGTTGTCAGTTTGTTGCATTTATCCTAATCAATCCTTGACGCACGTGATCCCTTGGTGGAACCAATGCATTTGAAAGGACTGTTATTCGCCATATGATTTGAACACTTTATATATATATATATATATATATATATATATATATATATATATATATATATATATATATAGAGAGAGAGAGAGAGAGAGAGAGAGAGAGAGAGAGAGAGATAAAGAAAGAAAGAAAGAAAGAAAGAGAGAGAGAGAAAAATTGATTGAATTATGTCACATGCGTTCTAACTAGTGGAACCTCCAAATCAGTTTCGGTCCGTCCGTATACTATATATTTGTGTCACCTTTTTTCAAGACAAGTCAAGACGTGGATGAAAGTGGAATCATCGACTATCATTTCGAGCATGCTGTTTGAGTCTGACTGCCTTGTGTATGTGAAGTAATCGTAGGACTTCACCATAATCACATACACTGCTTCCTGGAAACGAACGGTGTACATTGAAAGGAATGGATGCCTGAAGAGAGTATTGGTTTAAGGATCGGCAGTGCAGAGAAGCTTGCGACGATGAATAGTGAAGAAGTGCCACCGTTGTTAACCATCTTTGATTAACAACCCAAAAGCCCTTTACAGGGCTATCCAGTTCTCTCAGAAACAGAGATATACTACTCAGTCATTGCCACAACTAACACTTTAGTGTATGTTTGTAGTATGTGTGTAGTGTGTGAGCATTACCACCCTTGTGTGCAATAGTATATAAGTATGCTTGTGTGTATAGTGTGTGTATATTCTTTCCTTTTTCTGTCCATACACTTCACTGCTAGGATTATCTGGATTATAAGGGTGGTAGCTTTCTTTAATAGGTGATGGTAGGGACGTTATAGTATGTTAGAGATAGTAGAGGGATTTAATTTTGTTTATAAGGGTTTCACTTCTCTTTTGCAACCCCCTTCGTATACATCCTACCCTCTGTTGCTAAATGTATGAGTTGGTGATGGTCAGTCCAAACGACGTGTTCGTTAGTAGATGTAGGTGTTGGCTAGTAGATGAGTGGGTGTTTGGTCACGCAAACGGCGTGTTGGTGTCTAAGTGTGGGTGGTGGTTAGTAGATGAGCGGGTGTTGGTCAGTCCAAACGGTGTGTTGATTAGCAAGTTCAACATTAACATTACATTGTCCCTAGAGCATCATTTTTAAACTCAATTTCTACGGACAATGGGAAATTTCATGTTAATTGTAACATTACATCCCCTCTTATCCTTAGAGTGTCATACTCATAAAAAATCTATTGATATTTTTAACATTACCATTCCCATGACCATTTAATTAATGTCATGATGTTAATCATATGGACTGATATTAAATTCCTTTTTCTCGCAAGTGTCATACTAACGTTAAACCTATAGACTTTTTAACATGGAATTCCCATTGACCCCCAAGAGTTATACTTTCAAGGTGCCGACAGTAATTAGCATTATCGTTTTATAGCTTGACACCGTGCTTTGTATCCCTATAATTGCTCGTAGGTTCTAAAATGTGATTGACAATAGTGACCAACCCCAAATATTCAGCTGTATTGGAGTAGAAGACAAGTATAATAAAGCCTTAGCCATATTACCGCCTGCAGTGTCTAACGTAAGTATCGAGATACAGAAAAGAAATTGACATGCACTGACTTGGTACTCAGATTATAGTCTGTTTCAAAATATAACAAAAGGCATTTGATGCCTATGATATTCGTGAATATTAAAGGTTATTGGGGTATCTTAATTTTCACTCGACTAAGATGGAAAAAAAGGATTTCTATGTGGTTTTTCATTATATTGGAAAGAAATGAAACTCTGGTGCCTTTTTACGTATCGGGAGTTATATTTGATACAGACCATACAAAATACACGCCATATAAATGTCCACTATCTGTCTTGTTGGTTTTGTCTCATCAGGTAATGTTTGCGTGCCATATAACGACTTTAGGTTTTCATCTACTTAGTACGATCAGTTTCTCGCGCTTCATAATTCATTCTATTGATTATACTTCATATATATATATATATATATATATATATATATAATTGTTACGACTCTATGGTCTAAGAAAAATGTAACAGAAAGCAATTTATTACTAGATAATTAAAATGAAAAATCAAAAAGTCACTTACAGTAATGTGTTTATGTATCCTAATAATCCAATAAGAATGATTGTTCTAATCACAAGTCCTAAATATAGAATGTGTCCTTGAATGTTATTATGTGCCAATGGTCTCCAAAGTCCTGATGTACTAGAAATCTTGATGTGCTGAAGTCAAAATGAAGTAATCCAAAATCTCTGAATAAGTTCACATAAATTCCAAAATTGTCAATCAAAATTCCAAAATCCAAAAGTTTATGAGCACTGTTATAATCCAATGAATATTTAAAAATAATTCCTCTCTTAGAATTTGGAATGAATTTTCACAACTGTAATAGCTCTTTACAAGACTGATGGTAATGTCGAACTGAACAAAATGTCTACCAAACATGGTATATATAAAGATTGGTCACATGACAGAATGTTCTAGAATATGAGTCACATGACAGAATGTTCTAGAATGTGTGTCATCTTAATGGAATTTTTACTTGTAAACAAAAATTCAACCTTGACCTTCAAATTGAGAAAACATATTGATCAAAACAACCTAATTCAAGGACACTAGTTATACATGTTTTTCCTAATAAACATAAAGATTTAAGCAAATATTAAAGTGAAGGAACATTTACAATTTCCTAAAATATTTATAATATTATATAAACATCATACATAACACCTCCCCTCATAAGAAAAAGAAAGATTTATATAATAAAGCTTTCTTTTGAATATACATCTAATACTATAATAACCAAAATTACATAAGAACATGTTTTATGATACTGGACTTAATTACATCAAGCAATATTACATTTCTAGGCACGTGAGAGTGCATCTGCAATCACATTGTCTTTTCCCCTGATGTGTTTGATGTCAATGTTATATTCCTGCAATATCAAACTCCATCTCAACAATCTCCGATTTTTATCTTTCATTTTGTTGATGAAAGTAAGGGGATTGTGATCACTGTACACAATAATTGGAGAAAGAGCTGAGGTAACATACACTTCAAAATGCTGTAAAGCCAATATCAAAGCCAAACATTCCTTCTCAATTGTGGAATAATTTTTATGGTGCTTGTTTAGTTTTTTAGAAAAATAACACACAGGGTGATCCACACCACTTTTGTCTTCCTGAATCAATACTCCACCAACCCCTACATCACTTGCATCAACAGATAATTTAAATGATTGGCTAAAATTTGGTGCAGAAAGAACTGGTGCATTCTTAAGCATGGCCTTAAACTTGTCAAAAGATTCCTGACACTTGTCAGACCAATAAAATTTGGCTTTCTTACTAAATAAACTTGTCAAAGTTTCAGCAATTTTGGAAAAATTGGAACAAAATTTCTGATAATATCCAGCCATACCTAGAAATCGCATCAGTTGCTTTTTACAAATTGGAACTTGAAATTCAGAGATAGCTTTGACCTTAGCTTCTATAGGTTTAACTTGACCTTGTCCCACAATATGTCCTAAAAATGTGACACAAGCATGGCAAAACTCACTTTTGCTCAAATTAATTGTCAGATTCGCATCACTGAGTCGATCGAAGAATTTTCGAATGGTTTCCAAATGATCTTCCCAGGTGTTGTTGTAGATAATGACGTCATCGATATAAGCGTCACAATTATCAAGACCAAATGTTATCATGTTCATCAGACGTTGAAACGTTGCAGGCGAATTTTTCATTCCAAACGGCATGACTTTATATTGATAAAGTCCATCCGGAGTTGCAAATGCTGAAATTTCTTTTGCCCTTTCCGTCAGTGGAATTTGCCAGAATCCTTTTAAAAGGTCAAACTTGGTGACATATTCCGCATTTCCAATTTTATCAATCAATCGTCCATTCTTGGGATTGGAAATGAATCAGTTTTGGTGACACTGTTGACTTTTCTATAGTCAGTACACATACGGAATGTATTATCTGGCTTGGGAACAAGAATACATGGTGAACTCCAGTTACTTTTACTTGGTTCTATGAAATCATTCTCCAGTAGATACTGAATTTCTTTCTTCAGATAGTTCTGTTTGAGAGGATTCATCCTATAAGGATGCTGTTTCACAGGCGCAGAATCTACAATGTCAACGTCATGATAAATTTTACTTGTTCGTGTTGGAACATCAGGAAACAAGTGCTCATATTCATGTAATAGCTGTTTTAGTTCATTTCTTTCCTGTTGTTGTAGATGTGAAAGTTTCTGGTCTAGGTTGTTCAATAATTCTGAATTCCGAAGATTGGTTATACCAGAGTCACTATAGTCTGATTGTATTCCATCGTTGATATCTTCACTGTGTGGGACAGGTACAACTAAATTAACTGAATAATTAGCTGGGCTATCTCTGTCAAAATATTCCTTTAACATATTTATATGACAAAGTTGTTTCTGTTTCCGTCTCCCAGGAGTGTTAATGATATAATTTAAGTCATTTACTTTCTTTTCAACGGTATAAGGACCATAAAATTTAGCCTGAAGAGGATTCTGAGGTATGGGCAAGAGAGCCAGAACTTTGTCACCAGGTTTAAAACTCCTTTCCTGTGAATTTCTGTCATACCTTAATTTCATTTTTGACTGGGTAGAGTGAAGATTAGTTCTTGCTACTTCACAGGCCTTTGACAACTTGTATTTGAAATCAGAGACATAATCAAGAAGATTAATCTTTGAGTCTTCATTTGAAAGAAGTTTCTCTTTCAATAATTTCAATGGTCCACGGACAGTATGACCAAAAACTAGTTCAAAGGGACTAAAACCCAACGACTCTTGAACTGATTCCCTAACAGCAAACAACAACAAATGAACACCCTCATCCCAATCCTTTTCTGTATCAAAGCAATATGATCGAATCATATTCTTCAAAGTTTGATGAAATCTTTCCAAAGCACCTTGACTTTCAGGGTGATAGGCAGAAGATTTAAACTGTTGGATGCCTAATTCATGCATAACTTGTTGGAAAATTCCAGACATAAAATTTGACCCTTGATCCGACTGGACAGATTTGGGAAGGCCAACAAGTGTAAAAAACTTCATCAAAGCTTTCACAATAGTTTTAGTTTTTATATTTCTCAGAGGAATTGCCTCTGGAAATCTTGTAGATGCACACATGATGGTCAACAAGTATTGGTTGCCTGACTTGGTTTTAGGTAAAGGACCAACACAGTCTACCATTATTCTACTAAATGGTTCATCAAATGCAGGAATAGGTTGCAGATGAGCCTTAGGTATCTTTTGATTGGGTTTTCCTACCATTTGACAAGTGTGACAAGATCTGCAGTATTTAGAAACATCACTTTTGAGTTTCGGCCAATAAAAATGATTCAAGATCTTGTGATAAGTCTTACGGACTCCTAAATGACCAGCCAAAGGAGTTTCATGGGCTAAATTAAGAATTTCCTGTCTATATGACTTAGGAACAACAATTTGATAGCTCACTGACCACTCGTCACCAGCGGGTACCTCAGGTGGTCTCCATTTCCTCATAAGGACCCCATTTTTTACAAAGTAACACACTGGAACTTGTGTGGCTTCAGTTTCACTAATAGCCCTCTGAAACAAACAAGATATCTCGGGATCTTGCTCCTGTTCAACGACAAGAGATTGTCGTTTGTCACCCTGAGTAGGACAAAGAGAATGAGTTGCCAAAAGAGGATCACTGTGATCAATACCATTTGATTGATCAATACCTGAGGAAAAAGTGACCTCATCAAAAAACTGACCAATACATGTGTCAGCTAAAGGAATAATATCCTGATCGACATCAATCTCAAGAGCTCTTTTTGCCATAGCTCTAGTAACTGCACAAGCAGGGTATAAATCAGGGATTTCAGTTTCGACAGGATCAACTTTCTGATCCAAACAAGGCTTGTCAGTTACAAGTGGATTAACCACAACCTTATCTCCAGCTAGGTCATTGCCTAGTAATAAATGAATACCCTCTATGGGTAAAGAAGTCACTGCCCCAACAGTCACAGGTCCAGAAACTAAGTCTGATGCCAAATTTACACAATGAAGAGGAACATTTACAAAGATGCACTATACTCCCTGAACAAGAACACTTTCACTTGAAGAAGACTCCTCAGACAAAGGCAAAGTACCTGATAATAAAAGACTCTGAGAAGCTCCAGTGTCCCTTAATATTTTAATTGGGATAGGTTTGGCAGAATCACCAATAAGTGATATAGAACCTTCTGACATGAATGGTTCATAAGCCTCCAAAATAGAATCAGACTGGGGTTTGTTCGACCCAACAAATGTATTGCTTTCAATACAAGACCGTGACCTTGACCTCGTAGAAATAAGAGCATTTGGAAAAGCTCTGTCTTTACTCTGTTGCTTATTTTTCAACTTGAAGCAATCAGAAATAACGTGCCCTTTCGTTTTACAATAAGTGCACGTAGGAAGAGATAAGGATTTCTGATCAGTCTTATCAGATGTTTGATTCCTAACAGTTGTGCTGTTGTGAAATTTGGAAGTACTCGAATGAGATTGAAATGGTTTTTTACCAGAAAACTGCTGAGAGGACGACTTATTGCCAAATGAAATTTTGTGAGTCAAGGAATAATCAGCCATACGAGCAGCATTTTCCAAAGTTTCCACATTCTGCTCGTCAAGATAGGTTTTAACATCACTATGGATGCACCTTTTGAACTCTTCAATTAACTTTCTCATGCACTCTATCCCCTCCCTAGATTTTGAAATGAAATTCTGAACATTTGATGCCATTCTAAATGCTTGTTGGTTTCACACAAAAAAATTTCTCTATTAAAAATCTTTGCCAAAGACAAAAAAAATTCTCCGAGACAAAATCAATATGAATTTCAAAGGTAAATTTAATATCTCTAATATGCTTTAAAGAAATTCAGATCCCGGACGAGCCCCCAATTTCTGTTACGACTCTATGGTCTAAGAAAAATGTAACAGAAAGAAAGTGAAACCAACAAATCAAGTAAAAATCAACAAGCAATTTATTACTAGATAATTAAAATGAAAAATCAAAAAGTCACTTACAGTAATGTGTTTATGTATCCTAATAATCTAATAAGAATGATTGTTCTAATCACAAGTCCTAAATATAGAATGTGTCCTTGAATGTTATTATGTGCCAATGGTCTCCAAAGTCCTGATGTACTAGAAATCTTGATGTGCTGAAGTCAAAATGAAGTAATCCAAAATCTCTGAATAAGTTCACATAAATTCCAAAATTGTCAATCAAAATTCCAAAATCCAAAAGTTTATGAGCACTGTTATAATCCAATGAATATTTAAAAATAATTCCTCTCTTAGAATTTGGAATGAATTTTCACAACTGTAATAGCTCTTTACAAGACTGATGGTAATGTCGAACTGAACAAAATGTCTACCAAACATGGTATATATAAAGATTGGTCACATGACAGAATGTTCTAGAATATGAGTCACATGACAGAATGTTCTAGAATGTGTGTCATCTTAATGGAATTTTTACTTGTAAACAAAAATTCAACCTTGACCTTCAAATTGAGAAAACATATTGATCAAAACAACCTAATTAAAGGACACTAGTTATACATGTTTTTCCTAATAAACATAAAGATTTAAGCAAATATTAAAGTGAAGAAACATTTACAATTTCCTAAAATATTTATAATATTATATAAACATCATACATAACAATAATTTCCTAGAAAATATCAAGAAGTATTAATCTGAACGTACCAATCTGACAGTGAGTCAAATTGCGTTTATGTTGACTGAAGGAAGAAAGGTATCTGAATTAAACTTACTGAAATTAATCTCCGCGCGCGTTTCAACTCTTTACATATTGTGTACCTATGCATCAATTTCTATACGTTGTTGCCTTCTGATTAGAAAGATGATCATTTCAGTTAGGTGAAGACCAACAGATATATACAATTTCTATATGATTTTCTAACTATTTTGTTATGAAAATGGCAAAAAGCATTATTTATGTCTCAACTTGTTTGAAAGTGTGGGTCGCCATTATTATGAAAGCCGCAAACACTCTCCGCGTAATTCTCTTCGTTATACGGATTTACACAATATATAGATACAAATGTAGATACTCAGCGTAGTACCTGAGGCCACGTAGACAGTAAATAAATGCCCTGTTAGATGTTGTGAAGTAGGTTGGCTGGGATGGGCGATATATATATATATATATATATATATATATATATATATATATATATATATATATATATATATATATATATATATATATATATATATATATCGCGGGTTAGATTCCAATCGGTGGCGATTGTTTCCAGGCCTTAATTTAAAATTGAGCTTTATATACACAAGAAGAAGAAGAAGAACCATTGGTCCTCCTAAACTTTCATCTGCTCACCGCTAGTAAAATGCAAAAATCAAGACATAAAAAACTTAAGTATATAATATCCTATTTTTTTTCCTTTTTCTCTTTTCAGGAATTGACAATCTTCATGCCATGAGAGGGTGTCTCTGTTTCCTCGTATTACTGATGAATATGCGTCTTTTGGTGCTGATTTAAAAGACAGTGTTACCTTGGACCGTCAGAACATGAATTTGATTTGAGTCGGAAATATATAGTCTTGTCTTTTCTTGGGACTTTGAGGCTTTAATAAGCATGTGTTAAGCTCAATGTTTTTTCTACATTTTTGAGTTTTGGCATTACTATTTTTTAGTTGTCTGCTAATAACTATCATGTCATTTTGACCTTAACCTACAGATAAAAACGGTCAATGAACAATTAGCACTTATGCATGTAACAATAATCATGCTTGTTTTCCATCTCATTATAACAATGGAACAGCTTTTACACTTGTTTTATTTGCAGTATAACCATTGTAGCAAGATGAAACTGAGTGGGATCGGATCTAGCGGCGAACACGCTTAACGCAATTACGTGAATGAGATATTTATTTATAATGTAAAGGAATAATGAATGAATCTGACACCCACTCACACGAACAAAATTTACAAGGAATAAAAGAAAATAATATCGTTCCTAAATGGATACGATCAAAACATGGAATTGCAACAAAAATAACTGCTGCATGGATCTATCAAAAGATATGATCAATTGTTTGGAATTTATCAACAGATATGATCAGTGTATGGAATTATCAACACATACGATTGATATATGGATGTATCAGAAGGTATGATCAATGTATGGAATTTATATAAAAAAATATGAAAAATGTATTGTTCATCTAGAAGTATGATTGTCGTATGATTGATTTTAACATATGTAGTGTCATTGAATTTAAGGTTTAAAGTGGAGTATACGAAGGTATTTATCTCGTGGCATCCAGTCAAAGAGCACGAGATATTTCCGATTACTCAGCTCCCGTCAAATTATGAAGGAACAGCCTCGTGTGGTCCGCTCTTCCCGGTAATGAAACCCATCTACATTTTCGTTTATATATAATCCGTAGGCATTTTCATATTTCATATGTACAATTCCGTAACACAGTAACAACCATAATATATCTATATATATATATATATATATATATATATATATATATATATATATATATATATATATATATATATATATATATGTTTTATAAGAAAAGGGCAAATAAGTTAACCATGCCAAATTCCAATCTTTATACACAGAAAAAAACAGGTATTTAATTTTTGAGAAATCTTGCTGGCAGGAAATATCCAAAGAATACTCTTGTTATGATGCCATTTGTAGTCGTTTAAGAAGAAACAGTGTACAGTAATTTTTATATCTCGTCTAGACGGTAAAAGACCTTTATTATTATTCTTCAGTACAGTTATACTTGGTATGCCTCCCATAATTTACTATCATGCAACAGCAATAGTAAGATCTTAGAAGACCCCAGTTGTACGATTATTGTGCATCTTAGCTTCTTACCGACATATTTAATTATTTGCTTTCAAACACTTTCTTACCAACTTATCTACTTACTATAAGTAATTCGAACACTTTGAGGACAGCAGTCGCTATCACTGAAAGATTCTTAATCGTGCTGATACCAAATATAATTTTCCTCTAATCAACCAAAGAACCACGAGACTAGTTTTACACTTGTATGTTTTTCTTACTCCACAGGTATGATTTATCAGTGCGCAATTCTGAGTCGTTTATCGTATTGCATGCTACGTACCACAAAAGGCCTAAAAACAGCGTAACACACATAATTGTTTCTATCTCTAATTAATAGACACCTGTTAGTTGAGAATGTCCCAAAATATTCTTATAGTAAAATCCCGTGTGTACACTTCATTGTGAGAATTTGACCTACTAATTGGCTAATAACTCGGTTTGAGAAATATCTTCCTAACACCGATTTTGCATAATCAAAAACATAATCACTAAACTCTGTCGAATCTATAAATAGCACGTGTAAATACAAATAATATACGGCCTAATTTTGTTACATTATCCATGCCGAAGAACATCACTAGTCCCCGAGTGATCAACGGTGTGAAACTATTGGTCATGAATCACAATTGATTACTCTCCTAGAATCAAGTATCAACCCTATTAGTGATTCCCAAGCATGATTGCACAACCGAGTCAGAATGAATGACTCTGGGCCTAGACCCTACACACTCCATCAAATTAAAGCTAAAACATAACCACCAATCGTACGGCAAACTTCAACAATCTAACTTAGAATCAAAGCGTCAATATATAAACTCACTAATATGTTATTGTGCACAGCGTCCTCCAGTTCAGCTGTTTGTTCTTTCTAATGCACCGTGCAGCCTTGAAATTTCCACTCGTTTAACGATGTTGTAGTACTTTAGCCAAAAAGATATATATCACAGGGGGCATAATTGTCAACCACCCATGTTATAATTTGTTTTTTTAATTATTTATATCAGTCATATAATATGGAAACAAACCATCAAGATGGGGTAAGAATCTTGCGTTCCAGATGTAAACATAAGCCTCTGGCCTGCCGTAACCTTCCTAGCTCATTAACGATCTCTCAACAGAGATAGAATCGACCAGCGACTCGTCAGCACTCATGTGTCAGTTTCTTTTTGACTCACAGTGTCCCATCCGGCGAATCAGAAGCACAGCTATTTTAGTCGCATTGTGATACGGCGACATTCCTTCCTTTTCAGTCTCACCCTCCTCTTCATACAACACTTCCTGCGTGTCTGAACATGCAGACTCACTCTTTCATCGTACTTGCATAGCTTCAGTATATTAAAGTAAACAGTCTGAGTCGTTTTATGAGGAAGCTATGCGAAATCAGTTATCTTCTTAACAATGCGCCATGGTCCACTTCTCTTGATTTGCAATTTAAGTAATTTCTCTTTCTTTCCAAGCGTATGGTGTAACCACAGACTGACCATGAACCTATAGATCAAAGGTGGCCTTCTGATGCCTAATAGCTGTGCCTAATATCTATTGATCTTCCTCATTTGCCGCCGACATTGCCTGCGTATATTATGACGAACTGCTCTATATTTTGGGGGGCTTAGTTTGGTGTTTTTCCCACCAAAAGATCTGTAGAACGATCTAATTCAGCATATTGCTTATGGGGAATCGAGCAAAAGTGCGTTGAGATGCTCGGTACGCCATGCTCGTATGCGATAGTTACTGGTCCCAGTTTACTGGCATATTTTCAACTCATGAGGATGGCAGAGATACGTTAGCGTCATCTTGATTACTAACATGACGCAAATGTCTTGAAATGCAGTCAAACAAGAGCATACTAGGCACACTAAATCCATAAATAAACTTTTCAAGTGTCTTTTTTCAAACTGTGGTGGCCTCGATATTAGGCAAATGCACTGCCTGAGTTCACTTTTCGCTCGGTGCTCCTGATTGGAATTTTTGAGCTGAGCTCAAACGGAGTATGTCGCACAATTGTCTCGAATATAGGCACTCATACCAAGCCAATAGTGCCACTGGCTTACATGACTGAAGGTTTTCTCAACATATAAATGTCATACTGCGGCTCCATGGTACTGCTTCAATACCTCAAGCCGCCGGCTGTATGGTACAATGGTAAAACTTTTATCTGGTTTGCCAGAACGGTCAACCCTACCCTGTTGAGTAGTTTATATGTCATTTGGTAGAATAAAACCTAGATACCATAACAATGTTTTCATACCAAAGCAAGGCGTGTCATTTAACTGATTGTTTTTTATGATGTTTCCAATAATTTGTTTCTCAGTGCGGTTTAACAATAAAAGGATATAGTAAAGAGAAAATGGTAAATGGATAAACCTGTCAGTATAGGATAACTGAAGAAATCTTGCTTCTAAATGTAATGGCAAACTCTTATATCAAACTGGGGTCGTAACTCAGTACGATATATTGAACTTTACCTAGTCTATATTTATGTTACGACATATACGATTATCGTTTCAGTTCAGGTTGTACTTCAAATGGTAAGGAGAGTTAAATAAATCAGTGATTCAAGGAAAACATTTTAAGTTGAAGCGGAGTGAGTGGACTTAACTCTAATATAAATTTTGACATGAAAAGGGTCAAATTTTACCAATATCTGGCTTTTAGACCATGCTACCCATAAAACGTTATTGGGCATAGGGGACAGACGGACAAACTTTAGCAACAATGTATACCAACAAAGAACATGGAGGCAGCGTTTAAGTCACATGAGATTAAATAAAAACAAAAAAAAAAACAAAAAAAAAAAAACAAAAAAAACGTAAAGCGAAAGTAATCCCCGCTCGCTTTGTAAGCAAATGGATTCAGATGTTAAACAAATCTAAAAATATGGGAATTAGTTTTTTCGCCTTTTCATACCATTTCAAGCCCCTATCAATGCATGTGTGTTGTGGATTGGGGGATTGGAATGAGAGTTGTTGGCTGAGTATATGTTTTTTCAGCCTGAGAGAAAAGAGAGACTAGCTGCTAGAATGAACTTTAAATTGTTTCGAGGTAATGATGAGTACCTAAGTTGTGTCTGACTGTGCTGATGCATAGGTATATATATATATATATATATATATATATATATATATATATATATATATATATATATAACATTGTTATATGTGACTGTGAACGAATGACACTGAATTCAATCTCATCAAAATATTAAATTTGTAAGTTTAGATTATTCGGCTGATTGATCGATGATCATGATAATGATGATGATGGATATAATAATAATAATAATGATAATAATAATAATAATGATAATAATAACAATTATAATAATAATAATAATAATAATTTGATATCATTTTAACATAAAAGTAGTCATCTTTTTATTCTATTCATTCTCCTCGTCGTTATATTCGTCATTATCATCGTCATCAATGTTACTGTTACCGATGACAAATTCCAGCACATATCATATGTCTATGATATGTATGATTTTGATCTGCGGAAACGTCTTTGTTCCGAAAAATTACTTATTTCCACACCCGTCTAAAAATCCTTGTGAACGCATTGTAAATTTGCATGATTAAATTGTCCACGTGTGTAAAACATGCATACTGTGTGGAAATTGTGTGCATGTGAATGATGTATTAAATATCTCATAACCTGAACAGATTATAATGTTTGCCTATAATTGTACCTTAACCTGTAGGAAACAACGTCGGTAAATATTTTCTCCAAATATTGGCGTGATCACGAGGTCATTCAAGGTTATAAACTCCAGATCAGATAATGGAATCAGAAAACTCTCCATCTAATAAACATGATCAACTGATTACTATCATGCGCTTTAAAGGATTCTGTCTAGGGAATCATCTTTACCTTCGAGGTAGACGCTCTGGATGTAGTCCTGTTGAAAATTGTCTGCTTTCAAGTTCATGTTCACCTTGGGGAAGAAAGCTGCGATCTGCAAGATAGTAATCTAATTTATGAACTTATTTATTTACATATATTATAATGCTTGCATGGAGTTGCACCTGAATCTGTAAGAAACAACGCCAGTTCATACGTTCTCTAAAGTTGGCGTGATAGCTTCTCAATATATCTAAGAAGGCTATAAAAAGTTATAATATGTAAGTGAGATATAGAAAATCTTACACGAGTGTTTATTTCCAATGAAATTTATCGAAAGAGTAGAATAAGTTCTATCTTTTGTTTTGTGATACCTAACATCTCGGCCCAACGTGCGGCTTGATCAATCGGTCTGTCAGGAGCCCAGTGGGTCACCAGTACAGTTTGTACTACATAACATGTACAATTTCAAATCTTTGTAACATCCAGTTTGAATAAAATATTTCGCCACATACTTAAAAGCGGAATGTTTCTATCTATCTCTCTCGCTCTCTCGCTCTCTCTCTCTCTCTCTCTCTCTCTTCAGCCCCCACCCAGAGAAGCTACTAGTGGACAGATGTTTCTCACTGTTTCAGTCATACTACTACAGCGTAGACCCGTATGGGTTCCGGTCAGCTTGGCTTCTTACAGCAGAATACTAATCAGATGTGGCTTAGGTAATCACAGGATGTTTGTAATGCCAATACCTCCTGATTTTACGGAGTATGGGCGATAATATGTGAGTTTTAACAAGAAAACAATAACTTGGTGTCTATTCAATCACTGCAGTGAAGAAATGTTTAGGGAGTAGAACAATAAAAACCAACATCTTTGATCAAGTAGCATATCAAATAAGTTGTTTACAAAAGAACATTAATGTATTTTGTTTTAAAATTCTAGACCCTTAGTGATTACTTGGTCACATTATTATGACAGTGTTAGTTTTTAATGCCGTTGCAATGTCAATAAATATTGTATGGTAACATTACAGTGTCAAAATTTCTGATTAATTTGTTTTCTATACAGAAAATCATCCTCTATGTAATAGTCACCCATTTCACAGGATAATGTGGTTATAATTCATAATCTATCAGGCAATGAAGCAGGTCTAGTCGAATAACGACCAATGATTGGTTAATACCCGGGATGACGTGTAAGTTCAAATTAAATTATGGATAATACTGCCTCAATTGAGGCCAAATGTGAGACTAGTAGTAACAGGTAAATCAATCTTACAAACATTCCAGAAGCACAGTGATTGGTCAAGATACACATTTTCATAAGATAACCATAATATGTCACAAGTATCAAAGTAACCAATCAATATTATCAAGACTAGTTGCAGTCAAGCGAGTGTAACATATATTTCATACAGCTTGAAGTTAATAGAGCATAACTCGATTCATAGATGCCTGTGTCAACTAGGACTCTATAATTCACTGTAAACTGTTCATATTTACCCAGTTCATTGAGGATTGACAGGTCCACTGGGTCCGGGACTGAAGAGATTGTACCTGAATCCGGGTTATACTCTGAGACAAACTAGCTCTACCATTGACAAGGTCCCTAATCTCAACTTGACTTCCTCTCCCTCCCTCTGGTGGTACAGCCTATTGGCTGCCATCCTGAGTGTCTTGAGCAACTTGCAGATGGCACTATCTGGGGTTGGTAAGATAACCTTTGCGGGCAACATTCATAAACTGAGAACGAGCTCAACGTAGATAAATCAGATTTTCCTTAGGGCTTGAACACTCAGCTAATTGAACTGTATTTATACGTTGCAGAAGGGTTGTGCTGAAAGGAACGAAGCTGTCTGTATTATGGAGATTTTAACATTGCATGTCATGCCTCATCTGTAGTTAGAATACCTCAAATAGCCATGATCTAGAGGTTTGTCATTGGTCCCTGTCCACTAGTTGAGTCGTCTGTATTCTGGACTTAGCTAGTCTGAATCAATGTAAATCTATAAGCTTCATGAATCCTGTAGCCTCAAGGTGTTCGTGTTATTGAATGAGGGTAACGGATTTTGCACCCTAGAATTTGAGGAAAATCATTCGAAGCTTCATCTGCTCCACGTCATCAATTTTATAATTCACTTGACCCTCTCTTTTTCTCTTTTCGCCATTTTGCTGTAGGGTGTCTTGCTGTCTTACCTGGGGGTAGTGTGCAGGAGTGGAGTTGCACTGTGAAGGGGCCTAGATATTAATGGATGCAATGGTAACATTGATGTAATACTAGTGTGCAGTTGGCTACTACGCTAATAAGGAAGCATAGCCAAGCTGACCAGGATTTTTCTATTATTTTGCTGTAATTTTGGATAAGAAATTTTCATTTGATTAATTTTTCCTTTACATACCAGTTTTGTTAGTTGTACCTGTTAACTCTTCCTTTCTTTGGTTCTCTTTTCCTTTCCTTTCATAAGTTCTTTCCTCTCTCTCTTTTCTAATCCTCTTTGCTTTTTTGCTTTCCTTTATATTATCTTCTTTTCTTCTTGAAGGGTTGGGATCTTGAGAAAAACGTATATGAACGCTATTCACAGAACTGAAGCTCAAAATCCCCAATGAAAATACAAAGACGGAATTTTCTTAAAAGGTGTCCGATAAGTATCAATGAATTGCTTTGATGCAAGAAGGCCTCAGTGAAAACACAGACAAAGTACAATAAATCTCTAAGAGTTGTTTAGTCCAAATTTAAAAATGTAAGAAAGAAAGTCTCGTATTCTTGATTTCAATCTAAAACGGTAACGTATTTCTCTCTCATTTAAAATACAGTTGAGAGAAAAAAAATTCAGAGCAATTCTTTTTTAACTACATGTGTATATATTTTTGTGGAGCTATTTTACAAGCCATAAAGCAATATGACCACATCCTTGACAAACACATGCTGTCACATTATTACGTCTTGGAGGCCGAAAAAATTATATAATGCTTTCTAAAGTAACAAAATTTATAAACTAACATTCCTCATAATGAAAACGGTGAAAATAGTGCACAGTTGTTCGGAATGCACTGCCAAGTTTCAATATTAGCCAGCATTTCAACTTTCGCCAACAAAATCAACTCATATAACTGTCGCCAGCGAACCGGATAAATATCGCCAGCATGTCAGCTACATGTCTGTGATCCTGATAAATGTTGCCAGCAATACTTTTATCCACAACAACTGTAATTATATCCTCTCAGCGACTCGAATGTCGTGGCAATGACTCTTACATTAAATATAGCCGATGGAGTGATGTTGATATACATCCTTTTAGGTCGAAATCCACGAGGCAAGAGAGCGAATTGGGGCCGATTTATAAGCTATACAGCACATTATTCTAAAAGTTAGCTATATTCTGTGGGAAATATTGAAGGAATGTTAAAATGCATAAAAAATGAGTGCAATAAAAGAAACGAAAAACATATTTTGTATCGCCCATTTACTGTCGCCCGAAGGTACAACGATATACGTTCATGTATATGACCAGCCACTGGGCGACGTAGCATAATGGTTCATGTGTATGTGTGGCCCAGAGGTATTTTGTATATATGACGCTCAAAGGTAATAAATATGAGTCACCCGCTGGTATTATATACAGTGAAAATTCTCTATTACAACCATTAGCAGGACTAAAAGAAAGTGGTTACATAAGCGGGATGGTCTAAATATCGGGGTTCCGATTTCGGAATCCATCAGGTAGTATGTATGTATGTATGTATGTATGTATGTATGTATGTATGTATGTATGTATGTATGTATGTATGTATGTATGTATGTATGTATGTATGTATGTATGTATGTATGTGTGCATGCATGCATGCATCTACAGATATATTGATAAATAGTTTCTTCAGAGACAAAGAATACAGACACAAATTTAAAATGATATATTATTCAACATTTTAAGGGCCCGGATGCGAGACAGATTTTGCTTCTTCCCCCCCCCCCCATACTGATAAGAAATGTGAGAATTTAGGGTCGTAATAAAAACAAAATATATGAATGGTCGGTTTTTTCGATTTACGATCACTATGTAATGTTTACAGATGATAAGAATGAATGTTGCGTTTCAGTAATTTTTGTCATGTTCATACAATATAGATGTAGGTAAGTGAATAAATGCAGTGATTTTAATAGTTTTTCTCGTGTTTTTCTTTATTTACTGTGTATCTGTTATTCGGATGTGCATGCATGAAATTTTCACGTATAAACATTATGTAATAAGGGGTACCAAATTACACAACCCCATTATATAATAAGGGGTACCAAATTACACAACCCCTATTTTCATCATTTTCTGGTATAAAGATCATATTTTAGATCCATACAATTTACTTAATTAGAGAGTTTGTTTTCTTTAATAATATATTAAGAAGTATTTATTGCAGTTAAGAGGTTCATTATATTATTTTGCTAGTAGAAATACATCTCTACTAGACTTTATAGGTTAGTAAATACAAGCACATTTATTTTTGTCCGTTTTTACACAATCAGAAAAAAATTAAATGTTAGATGCGATACCTGGTCCCAGAATCCGCTTTTCAAAACTTTATCCCTGAAAAACATGTTAAATGTTTCTCATAATTCAAAAACTAATCGCATCGACGGGCATTACTGGAACGACAAGCCGATACTGCAGCTTTCTTGCAAAATGATAAATCAGTATTACGTATTATGCAGAGACGCAATAATATTTTTTTAGAAAAGGAAATAAACTTGATTTGAATTACTGTGCTCCCGTAACCCTGTGCATATGTAGCTCACCAAAACAGTATCTGCCGCTACGCTTTCTGATTGGATGCAGCTCAAAGAAACTGATTCTTTCAAGTCAAGGTACGTAAGTCATGGAAGCCACCATATTGAGACCTAACAGGTCAAGTAACAAGTAGTCAATCAATTTTGCTAGCCATAGACAGTAACCTTTCATTTGCAAGAGGGCAATTGTTCAAAACACTGTTTTGGCTAGCTAAATGTGCCAAGGATCGACTTGGAACGAAATGGATCGATGACCATTGGCTAGCGAAAATCTAGCCCCCATATTGGTGCGAAATGCATAGTTTTAAGACTGATACGACTTGGATTGACCAGTAACAACTAATCCATGAACCGAAGTGATAAGGTTTCCACAATTTTAAGACATATAGGAATAACATATCTTCCACTGAAAAAAAAAAACAACACATATGGTAACTAGTAAGACTGATACTGTAGCCATTATCATTTATAAATTTACTCTCCATGTACATGCTAGTACCCTTATGCAGACAGGAAAACACGCTTGCTCAGTCGCAAAACAATTATGATGGGGTTTTTGTAAAAATATGCACTTTTTCTTAGATTGCGATACTATCTTTCAATTAAATTATTATCTGTAAGTGAGGAATAAATTTTGTATTGCTTATGATGAGTATTGTTTATTTTCTCAAAAGGCTAAATGGTATTTTGGAAACCTCCGTTCCCCTAACCATCTTCACTCCGTTTTGCCATTGCGTCCATCTATCATGCAGACTAACACAAAAAAATTGATAATATATTTTCCCACATTCTGACATTGTACAGAGATCATGCATGCGCAAAATATTTTGTTAAATCCTTGAACAAATTCCCTCCTTCCATCCCAGCCTGTATCCCCACCATTTAATCGGTCACTCGTGCCAACTTGACAGTAAGTTAAAGTACAAATGGTGATGAGTGAATCTAAATGCAGATTTTTCGTTACTCTTTTGGAAAAAAAGTTTACTTACATATGAATACTTGCTGTAAGTTATATAATTATAAGTTATATGTAAGTTATAATTATATACACAACAAAGGAGATATATCCCTGAATCCAACAGGAAAAAAAGTAATATGAAGTTAAACTACATAGAAAAGTCTAATTATCTATATGAAACATGTTAGAGAGTTACAATTTGTCGCCCGCCGGGAATATAGCTAAGAACCTAAGCCCCAAGTTATGGTACCCTTCCCCCATGTATATATCTCTCTCTCTCTCTCATGCACACATCTATGATGTTTACCTTCAGTACGATTAATTTGAGACGGGTGTAAATATGAAGATTTCCTTATTACAGGTGACTTGGAGAATCAACCTTCTTAATATGCTGGTATTTTTCTTATTCTTACGAGTATTGTCTCACGAAGGCACACGATATATATTATACTTTACAATTTATGCACATATAACAAGACTTCCAATCGACGCAAACAATCTGTAAAATAACAACAGGTCTTAGGGTGGAAATACACACTGTTAACTTTGTAAGATAATTTTGTCAACCGGAATATAATGAAAGAAGAAATTGCATTAATGACAATTGCTGACTGTGAAATTAAGCTCATAATATAAAGTAGATGATTATTAAATACATTCCATTTTAATAGCTTTTACAGTTTGAAACCTTTTACATCTTTATGTACGAAAAACATGTTAGAGATTTATAATTCGTCGCCCACTTGGATTACAGTTAAAAACACAAACCCAAAGTTATGGTATCCGACTCTCTCTCTCTCTCTCTCTCTCTCTCTCTCTCTCTCTAGTGCATACACCTATGTTTACCTTCAGTATGATTAATTTGAGACGGGTGTAAATATAAAGAATATGAAGATGTTCATATTACAGGTGACTCGGAAAATTACACTTCTTAATATGCTGGTATTGTTCCTATTCTAATGAGTGCATGCTGACGAAGGCACACGGTATGTATGATACTTTACAATTTATGCACGTATAACAAAACTTCTATTTGACGCATATAACTGGTAAAATGAAAATATGTCCTAGTGGGTAAATCCACTGGATAATTTCTCAACCGATATGGAATCAAAGAAGGAAATGCATTAAAGAAAATCGTTGACTGTGAAACTGAGCTCATAAGTACGAATTAGACGGTTATGTAAATACTGTACATTAATTTTAAATGGATTGAGTAAACGTTTTTAAAAAGTCACATTTCTTTATTTAAATATTGTTCACGTTTCAGTTACGTCCACTTATCAAACTGATGATATATCTGACAAAGGAAATTAACAATGTATGAGTCACTTTTGAACCTGGAGTGTATCATCAGTGAAAACCTGAGCTGCATCGCTGCATTCGGCTCATTAGTGATATGGTGGTTTTTGTGAACGGAACACCGTGTTAAGATTTGTTCTGGGAGAGAATAGGTTCTTTAAAGACCTGTTTTTCTCGTTCCGGTCATTGGCTCCTGGATCCTGATGTTAAACCACGAAGCTGGTTCGTCCATGCTCGCTAACTTCAATGCGTGGAGTTATGGTATTTCACATTATTTGTAAGAACCATTAAATATGTAACAACGATGATAATAAAAATGCATTTTAAAATGTACCATAGTCCAGTAGCACACGGTCACCAGAGATAAGCATAGAAAACAAGATGTCTCCGGAAGGTTGCAACGTGAATATATATCAAAACTGAATATATATCCACGCATCCTTTCTAATAATCTTGGTTTTAAAATAAGTTTTGACCTTTTTACTATCACATTCATGCTTATGAAACAGCTAATGCATATAGATAATAACAGAAATGGTTGGGAATATTGTTTAACGTTTGGGTGCTACCAAATATATCCTCTGGGCGACAGATCCGAAAGGTCCCTTGATTATCGACCAATGGTAACATATGTGCTTATATATATATATATATATATATATATATATATATATATATATATATGTATATATATATATATATATATATATATATATATATATATATATATATATATATATATATATATAACTGGAATTTTACCATAAAGAATACTATAATGTCAGCATAGATTGGATGAATAATGGTATCTTCTAGAAAACTAGATACAAGTTTGTAAAACATGTATAGCCCCAATACAGACTTTTGCCGACAAAAGACAAGGTGCAAAAGGTTGAAAATTCAGAAAAATGTGAATGACTGATATAGTGGCTTGGAAAGATATTAGGTCATCTTACTATGCATGCAAAAATACTTACGCAAATATAATTAGTCCACTATTTGGTGTTTTTGACATAATTTTGCTATTATCAAGGTTCTCATGGAAAAATACCGTTCAAAAAATTAATTAACACATCTCAAAGAAAATTAATAAATTGACATAATTGACTGAAAATCCAATCAGGTTATCTGCGTTAACATACAAACATGCCAACGAAAGTTGACTTATATAGAGGATCTGCACCAATTTATGTATGGAAACAGTTACTCCATTATTGACACTTATTCTTAGTTATATGCAGATTTTTTGTAAGCTGCAGATATAAAGTGTTCTTTGGTTTCAATCATAACATTTTACTGTGCTAGTTAAAAAAATACCATACAAAGTCTAGGTAAAGTAGCGATCGAGTAACCAGTTTCGTGCGGCAACTTCAATGAGCAGTTTTGGCGAAATTATGCTTACAAGTTTCATGAGATGGATACACGGAAGGAAGTACAGTTGTGTGGATATACAAACATGACCAAATCCAGATGAATTCTCAGCAATTAGTGCCGCATACCTTTTTCTAAGTCATTATTGATATCAAATGAGCTAAATAATGACAAGCATTTACCATGCAATTTCAAGGATTCATTAAGTCATTTGCAGCTTACAAACTTCATGTGATGTATCTCCGCCATCATACAAAAAATATTTCATACGATGATGTGGATGAAACATCACGGACTTTCAACACATCCAAAACTGTGCCTTTGTGCCAATTATTTTTTATTGGACACACTATCTACACCATTCGTGTAGGATTCAAAGGTCGACATATATTGTCTGTAGGTGTCTGTGCTATGATCTACTTTATGAAGGAGTAGACTCTGTTGCTTGTACCATTTATAAGAAAATGTACAGTCAGTATAATGAATTACATTGCTTCTAGTTTTGCTATATATCTTAACCTTTAACGAAAGAAAGAAAACAAAAGGAAATACATGTATTCAGGAATTTATCCAGGATTTTCACGCAGATGGGAAATCGCCATATGAGAACAGTATCTATGATTAGGCCTACAATGATATCTTTTAACTATGATATCTTTTAACTAAGTTGTGTGTTATAAATAAGTTTTATTGAATAAAGATTAAGATTAAATTTGCATATATTCCTTACCGGCACCGTGGCAGTAATCGTGTGTTATAGCATTACGTCTTATGCATTAGCACCCGCATGTAATAGCAGAAACATTACCACTTAATACCGAAAACAGCATGTTCGTCATTGTACCACCTAGCCAAGTGCAGTTAGTAAAACGATTTTAATAACTAGCTAATTAATTAAAGCATATTACTGCTAAAATGCTACAAAGTGGTTTAGTGAGCGCTTGATTATGGCGGTTGATCTAGAAGTCAAGCACTTACATGATTACATTGATCTTTGTTAATACTAAACAATTATATAGATTTCGTTACTCCCGAGTCAAAATCGACTGTGAGCGATATTTGCGTCCTTGCTCATTTTTAACAGGGGATAGAGTATTTAAACTTATTGTGTTTTTTTCCTAATTGTGTGCCCCTGAGAATACACTGAATATGTGTACCTTTTATCATTGCTAAAATAACAGAGGAATATAATATAGCTAGGTATTTATTTTATTAGTAGTCAGTTCTTGAACAAGTTATACAATAATATGCTGTCAGGAAAAGGTGCTTCTTGGGCCACTGAAGATTTCATGTTAGAAATGTACTTACCTGATTTTATTTTGTGAACCTACCTTAACATATGGATAGTGTTACATATAGTATTATTATTATCATTATTATTATTATTATTATTATTATTACAAAAGTAAATTAAAACAAAATTCATCGAACAATTGTATATTAGCTATTAAATTGAAGAAACAAGTTGAATAACATACAATCACACAAACTCATATTAATATCCAGCACTTTCAACAAATTTACATCTACTGAGCATGTGTTTGACAGCGCGCTGGTGAGAGAACTTTATGGGTTATGTTTTAACTCAATGACGGATAAAGATAAATATACGAGCAACATTATATTCTCAGAATAGCGTACAAGAAATAAAGTAATATTATGTTATTCTGTTGGTAGGTACTGTTCACCACTTGGTCCTGGTTGTGGTGATCCTGTACATGTAACAACTTTACTGTAATGACCTTCATTATCCAGTTCTCTGTCACTTTATTAAAACATAGCAAATGTATGATATAACTACTGCTGATCATCTATGAAAAAGCAATACTGCAAGGAAACAAGACTAATATACCATATATTGGGACATATTTGCGTTGTTTTACTTTCATGACCTTTGTTGAAAAACAAAACTGTCTGTAAAGTTAATATCACAATAATATTTGGAGTACAAGAATTTACATTACCAAGAGTGTAAATAACAAGCACACAAAATGTGCAAACATTCCAAATCTTGTATGGATGTACAACGTTTTTTTAAAAATCATATACAGTATTGCTTTAGCAATGTACAGTAAGCTATATAAATAAACTGATCGTGCCAATTCGTCGGCGTCTGTTCGTCTATATTTACGTAATTACGTAATATGTCTTGTGAAGGCAAAACCGTTTTGATACAACTACCAGACTTGGCATGTCTTTCCCATGGGGTGTGGATTTTTTGCTAGGTATCTGAATCTAAGTGCGACCTCGATGGTTATGTGTAGGTGCATAGGCGATGAATGCATCAAATACTCCTTGTTTACTAATAAATTGTCCACCTTCATCTAGTAAAATGCCTATATAAATCCTAATTTAAAAACATGGAATATATTTTTCCATTATAATTCCCAGAGACTGTGTTTCTTTCGCACGGGACATGTGGAGTCAGACCTATGGAAAAGCTTTGAACTCTTTTACTTGGCCCTGGGCGCACGGGAAAGATGTCAAATGGTCAAAATGTAGGGTTTGTCAAATAACATTATCACAATATATTTTCTTACGTTCCCTGAATATAGTCAAAACTTGTTTAATGGGTTTAATTTTATGAATCAGATACAACTTAATCACATTATAAACCGTCACTAAAATGGATGATATCAATTCCATAAAAATGTTTCCTAATTACAGTGGTCCCCTACTTGACAGGTCCTTCTCAAGGAAGGACACTCCTATTGAGACCATTTTGTTTGGCACCACAATAGCAGATTAGCACCATTTAAACTCCTCAACAAAGACCACCCTTTGTACAAGTTAACTTTTGCATCGCAGAAGGGATAGTCTTTTAAGAGGAGTATTACTGCATATATAACATTTTTTAAAGATATACTCCTGGAAATATTCGTAAAAAATAGACCTGTATTAAGTTTGTTCTAGTGTTAACAATAATCTTTAAGATACGTAGGAAACAAATGCACAGAATTATCATAAATACAGGAAATTATGCGTACAGTCTACATAAAATAAATATGAAAAAGGCAGGCACAGACTACACACATAATAATTAAGATGTGACATAATTGCACAGGTTGTTATACTCATATATATATATTATATATATATATATATATATATATATATATATATATATATATATATATATATAATTAAAGTACTAGGTATAACTTGAACGACTCATTCAGCTTAGGTGTACAACATACGACATGCATGCCCATGCCACCTAGGTAATCTATCAAGAACAGAGAACAATAGACAATATTTTTACAATACTCTTTCATTTCTCTCTCTCTCTCTCTCTCTCTCTCTCTCTCTCTCTCTTATAGTGTAAACCTGCCGAGTGAGTTGCTGCAGTTCTAATTCTGGGGCAATAAATTCAATGTACACACCTTGATAAATATCCAGAGGGTTTGCAAAAATAAATGCTAAAAACAAAATTTTCATATGAATTGTTTCGCCTCACAGCAAATAACAATTATTCATATTTCATTATGATCAAATGACCCAGTCATTAGAAGGAAAATGCTTACTTTTATTTTAATTCTAATTTCCTTTTCCTGTCAACCTTTATTGGTTATTTTCACAGAAGCTTCTTCAACGAGAGCTGGATTTTGAAGGGGGATATTTTTAATCTCAAGGAGGCTAGTGTTTCAATATCTTTTTATAAACTTTCCCATCAGTAGATGCAAGAAGAACTGGATCGTCCCTATCATTCACTAGACCAACCTTATCAAACACCTTTCTACTGTTTGTACCCAGTTATCGTGTTGCATTACTTTGTCAAGCCTCTAGTTGTGAGCATATTCCTATAGACATTTGAATATACTCTTTCTAACTAATGTGTTTTATATGCGTGTAGTGTTTCGAGATCTCACTTTTCCAAAACTTCAACTGGTCAGACTAATTTTTCGTTCTGTTTTCCAGATGTCATATTCATACTGATATCTGGTTAGTTAAGAACTTTAAGTTTATCTGATGTCTCATCTGTCTATCATCCAGTACATCTGGATCATAGTCTCTTTTGGCCTTCTTTGAGTTAATATTACACTGTTTTACCAGGCGGCTTCTTTTTCTTCTTTGCTTCACCTCATTCATTCTCTGTGATCTTAACGACCTTTATACATGCAACGCTTTGCATCAGCAAGCCATGTAAATTATTTCTACTTGGATTGTCATGTGTTACTTTCTGATTGGCAAGAGGGGCATGGCTGGTCCAAGTTTCTTCTGCAGTGCTTCACCATCTCATATGGAATGCCATGAACCCTGGCTGCAGCGCATTATGACCTTTCCACCATCAAACTTGGACCTAGTGGACACCCGACTTCCTGCTAAATTGGAAGTAAAATTGTCAATCTCTTTTGGCAGCAAGTAGATTGAAACTAATGCCCATGTCTCTAATAATGTCACTAAGATATTCTCCATAAGCTGGTTTGGAAATCTGGGACTCGTTCAGTTCATTCTCGCTTAGAATCTTTCGAAATACACTCTGACTTTCACAAAGGCCGTTGATTTTATAATCGCAACTATCTCCCTCTACATCAGTGGTTCCAACACCCAAAATGAGGTCACAAATTATGGTATTTAGGGTCGAGATAAAAAAAAGTTTGGGAACCACTGCTCTATATCGTCATCCTTATTCAGACAATCCTTCTTTTCTTGGTCTTGTATTGCAAACAACTATGCAATTATCATAACATGCAAACTTTCTTGAAGGAACAACGTATACCCTTGCTAAGATTTTGTCATTTTTCTCTTTGTTTATCGTTCGCATTGCACATCTAGCAGCTGTTTTAAGTCGGACTCGATTCGCCTTAGTTAACTTTACCCTGAATGTATACTGTGCTTTTCCTGAACCAGCTTCCCTAAGCTGACTCTGAGGCACTTAAACGCATGGATGGCACAGTCCAGCTTATTCACACGTGGAGCCCACATCAACACTCTTTCTTGTATTTGAGTATATGTGTAGATATATTTGTCAGCAGTGATCCTCCTGTATCTTAAGCCATGACATTATTCAGCCTTTTGAAATTCCTCCACTATCTTGCCAGTCTCTATTGACTCTGGGCTCACACTCCAGATTTTAAAGCAAACTTGTTGTGGAGTTGCGCACATTCGTTATTCAGCTTGACTGCATATATAGTAATTATTGTTGCATACTCAAACGTACAGCAACTTCTTTGTTTATGATGCAAATATTATAATTTTCTCATCAGTCAGCAGCATTAAATCGCCGCCTTACATTCCTCCTTCTTGAGCACCCACTGTCACTGCAGTCGACTATAACATGACCAAATTTGACTTACTCGAAGTCTTTAATGTCACAAAAAGAAATGCCAAGTCATACATATTAAAAACATTTCAATGAAATGTGACTAAAGCACTACCAATATTTATGTAAATAGCTATAAATAAAATTCTTAATTCTTTCCCCACACGTGGCCAAACCGACACACCGTACAATCCATTGTAGAAACATGATGATGTTTATATGAATACAGGTAATATTCACGTTAACTGAACTAAAGTAAACTGTCCCATTTATCTCTTACAATGTCTTTTATTCCCAAACAGGATGTACCTGCACATTCAATTGAATGTTTTGCTATTGACCAATGTAGCATATATCAGTTATTATCATGTTTATCTAATATATTCTTGCATCATACCGACCCTGTTTGCGTTACTAATAAAACTTGAAGCGTGCAAAATCTATTTTAATAATACATGACGAGTCTGATGCGTGCCAAGATTTAATCTCTCCTACAATGTAACATATTTAGAAATAAATATCACATGCCGTATTAATCTTATTATTATTCCTTTGTATTTCTTTGATTTTCAGCTCATTCATGAGGAAAAATAAAAAGACTCACACACGTCTTTGCAAAAGTTAGTGTCTTCTTTTGTTGCTGATAACCTTGCAGTGTGGACGTACCGGTAGAGATCACGATACTTCAAGAGACATAAAATGTGATTCTGAAATTTCAGGATAATCAAGTAAATCCTGTAAATGTTCGTTGATTTACCGATAACTGTCAATCAGCTACATATTATGAATGCTTCGCATGGACCCGTTGACCAATCAAACTGACAATAACCTGTTGCAGCCTTAGATAATAGCTTGTCCACCGCTTGTCTGTCCGAACCCGAGAATTGTCAAACATTGAGAACTCTGACACATTGATAAATTTTACCATATAACATGTGCAAATTCTGATTATTATAACTTCGTCATTTTTCATACAATTTAGACGAAATTTTGTCATTACATATCCAAAACTGTAAGTGAATTGTATGAGTTAAAACTGAGAATGAAAGGTTAGATTTTTGTTGAAGTTGATATGCTAATTAGTAAGAGGGGGATACTCGATGGGTCACTGACCATTCGCTACAGACAGTCACGTTCATTTATTTGCAGGACATCTATAACAATGATGAAAACTGTTGTTGGTGTTGTTGTGTACCTATGTATGTATGTATGTATGTATGTATGTATGTATGTATGTATGTATGTATGTTTGTATGTATGTATGTATGTATGTATGTATGTATGTATGTATGTATGTATGTATGTATGTATGTATGTATGTATGTATGTATGTATGTATGTATGTATGTATGTATGTATGTATGTATGTATGTATGTATGTATGTATGCATTTGAGTGTATGTATGTGTGTAAGTATGTGTGTAAGTATGTATGTATGTATGTATGTATGTATGTATGTATGTATGTATGTATGTATGTATGTATGTATGTATGTATGTATGTATGTATGCATGTGTGTATGTATGTGTGTATATATGTATGTATGTATGTATGTATGTATGTATGTATGTGTTGAGGTTTGTTCATGATACTATATTCATTCAGTGTTTTGTTAGATACAGTGAATGTCAAAGAAAATAAATGAAAAATAGTAAAGGTACATCAGTGTGAAATTTCTAAAGTTTTTTAACCCAAGCTGTTCAGTTATTTAATCTGTTTCTTCATTACAGTTTTGATGTAATTTAATTAGTTTGTGTTGAAATCTCATTTTTGTACTTTTATCTGCCTCAGATTATTATAAGGGAAGTGGATATTTTGTTCAACAATGGCTGCTCCAATTCCTGGTCACTAATTACGGCGCAGATCCCGGTAGATATCAAAATCAGATAAAGCTACACGGATTCTATATTTTGGACTGCATTATGGAATATAACGCCAGTGCGCATTCTCAGAGGTTTCCCCACGCTTTGACAGCGGATGTGGTAAGTGTCTCTCCCCTATGTATAATGATATCCTAACCTTCATTCCACTCTTAGCTCATTATACTGAGTAACGAGATTGAAGTGGTATAAAGGCCAGTGCACTTGGAGAGGGACTTCTTATATAATGGAATTAGAGAACATCACGCCCGATTTTGTGCATTTTTAAGCCTGACGGTATATCAATTCATGCCTTTCTAATAAATTCCAGATACACAATTGATCCTTTATATTTCAGTTTGTAAATAGTTTCAGGTACACAACTGAGTCTTTGTATCTCAGTTCATGAATAGTTCCATGGCTAGTAATCTTAGGTTTATTATTTCTTAGTGGGTATATTACTGTAATTAAACACTGGAGGTAGATGACCGGGAGCCATCCAACAGAATACCTTACAAAAGAATGGATTAAGATTTAGAGATGGACAAGAAAGAAAAACGGAGAGATATATTGGATAGTATTCTTATTTCTGCATGACAAATCAAATTTAAACGTTTAATGTACTTGAGAGTACATACGAATATAAACCTGTTTTGATTGTCATTTGCTGCCTAAGAGTTGAAAACAGCATCGCATGGATATATTTGGAGTTAATTTGTATATAGTATTATTTTACCTCTATTTTGTTTAAAAAGTATAGACAATAGATTATATCGTTGTATGCATCCCATCTGTTATTAAATTTGTCTTACTCACAGTTTTTATGAGGCATGTGCTCCTCCATCATGCATGTATATGACATCTGGTTTTTAAAAACTTCCAAAACTGATGCCTTATTTCGCATAACTGATCTATGTATTTGGTTCCTAGTCAGGAATAAGGAGGCTCAAAAATTCATATATATTGTATCCTTTGCCTATTCCTAGTATAATATATACCATAGATAAATTCAAATCTATATGTGGTTAATCGCCTCTTAATCAGGAAATAAATTTGTCCCAAAAAAAAAAAAATAATAAAAAAAAAATAAAAAAAAATAAATAAATAAATTCACAAGATTTTTTTAGTGCATTTGTTGAATAAATGTACAAGGGCTTTGTCCTCCTCCTAATCTATCTTGTCTTTATCGTAAACAGGAAGCCTTTTGCAGGCAGTGTTATATGAAAGATTCTTCATTAGAATGGTGTTAAATTTGTACCATTTTTAAGTGTTATTAGCAAAAAGCGTGTTTCAAAAGAAATTAAAAGGTAAAACTTTCATCCAAATTAAAGGGTTTTTTCTATTTTGGGTGAGTTTTGGATGAATATTACGTTCAATCAAAAAATTTTAAATATTTTGACAGCCTGTTTTTTTATGAATAATAATGTGAAATGTACTGGAAAAACTAATAATACATTTAAAATTAATTCCATATAGAATGAGTCTTATAAATTAATACAAACAGAAAAACACAATATTATATATAAAGTCCCCAACTAAACTAATTTCCGATATCATGCAATTGTTTATAATACGCTGTTACCTCTGACCCTTATATTAACACTGAACAATACTGGTCATTAAAAAAATGTTTGCCATGATTTGCTTTTACATTTTCAGACACAAAGTGTTAATAACATCTTTCCAGAAATCGTGTTTTAAATTTATAATAATATTTTTAACAAAACCAATAACAAAGTTATAAATAACAAATATTTAGGACATATAAAGCGTAATGTTTTCCTTTTAGTAGTATTACGAATAAGCCTACGTATCTAGGTTGCTTTTAAAGGAAAACAAATTCTTATTTTCATCTGTGCCTTGTATGAATATGTACTTGATGAAAGGACATATATACCAAACATGTGTTCTAATCCGCTGAGCAGTTTTAAATATATGGCTGATTTATATCTAACACTTGCCTCAATAGTCTGGGCTACGCAAGTCGCCATGATGAATATGCCTGTAGTTGTGACGTCTCTAAGTCTATTCCGATCGATTGACAATGCATTTGTAGACCCACTCCCTGTTGCAATAAAGTTAGTTTGGAACTGTTTAAGAAAATCACACAGAACAATGATGTTAAACTATATAGTAAATAATGAAGATATTATACATTTTTTCTTCGTAAATAATTTCAGCAATTTTCTTACGATTTACTGAAAACTGTATGCTATGCAGTGTGAAAAATGTTGTTTCCCAATTTAAAGAACATTGTCAACACAATTTATATGCACAGCTTTTTCGTTTCGCCTAACCATCTGCTTTAGTCTTTTCAAATTTGATACAGAGGCGGGAGATCTTTGCACAGAACTTTAAAAACCTCTAAAGAAATTTGTAATTGTTGGTATGCAGCAATAATCAATGAAGTATCATCTTCATATTGTGACAAGACATATGTTGAACATGTATGACAATAGAGGAAATGAATAGATTGGAGAGAAACATACAGATTAACTTTCCTATGAATGTGGAGAAACTAGATTTATCATGTGTAACACACAATTATAATTTGGTCTCCTGTAAATTTGACCTCAGGACTTAAGAACTAATAGGGAGGTGCCTCTGCCCATTTTTAGACTACTTATAAAGTCTGATGAAAATTTGATCCAGGAAACTTGACTTATCAAGAGGAAAGAAACAAAATTACAATATTGGTGACAGTGACCTTGATCTTTTAGCTCAGTAGGACAGTAAATAGAGGCTAAATTCATTTGCATGCAAAATGTCTATTTCATGGTAATGTCTTGCATATAAATAATGGTAAGCAAAAGCTAACACTCTATCGTATATTTAAAGACGCAGACACTATTCTACTGTTTTAAGTCCACATGAAATATTAGATGATTCTAGTCCAAAAGTACTAGACTCTACTGCTAATGTTCTCTCATTTCGGGATAAATCACTTCTGGCGATGGATTTAAAGACCATACCAGTACACAGAACCCTTGTCCTCTAACTCAGTTTGATGCTCAACAAAAATCGTAATGTTTCAGAACTATTTTAACGAGATAAAAATATATTACACTGAAACTCAATTCTTTACATAAAACCAAAAACCATTTTTGATAAATACTCTTTAACATTTGTCAACGATGACTCGTTAAAAAGACACAGATCAAGTGTGACATTAGGAATTCCACGGAATCAACTAAACAGGATAGTGTGGATGGCATCAGCTGTTTGCAGAGTTTATTATAATGGAGTTTAACCGATAAAAATGTACTAGAATCAGTCAAATCAAGATGAATATTTCGGATTTATTTCCACATGTGAAAACTGCTGTCTGTACGTTAGACCTTTACCTGATCATGTATTTAAATCAAATAACATTAGCATATATATATGAAGCAATTTCGTTTCTGTTACAATAATTTCAAAAATTCCTCCACTACATGAAAGGAAATATCTGAAGCGGGAAAATACTACTTGATCGATAATACGCCAGAAGAATATAAAAGCGTGCACCAATGTTTTGGGGAGCACACACCGTTTCGGTGTAATTAATCGTCATTAGAACTTTAAAGCTTTTACTGTTGAATACTGGTGAACATTGTCTGCTGATGAAATGAATTCTATGGGAGAAAAAGATATTGAATCCACTGGCTGGACTTCTTTTTTGCAAGATAGTAAATGTCTGAAAGATAAAGGTTAAATCAAAACAACAGATTATATAATAATTATGCAATCCACGTATCAGATGCAAAGGTATGAAACAGAACATACATTACTCAGTTTTGCTACGACAGTATCAGACACTGTTCAAAGGTTTTGGAGTTATCAATTATATGACAGCAAAGTTAAGTCATAGATAAAAAAGAACAACTTTACGGAAACTTTCAGTGATTCAAAAGTGGAATAGGACTATGTTGCTTGTGGTTACGGTATATTCTATCAGCGAGTGATATGGTTACGCAAATGGGTAGTATCATTAGATACAACAACAATTTGCAGCAATCCAGCAACGAGTGTGACCTGGTGGTTAACCCTGCCATGAATACATAATTAGGAAACAAAGACGTTGATCAAAAATACAATCTTAAAACTCACTAATGCTAAAATAAGTAATATGACCCGATCCGCTAGGAAAGAAACAATCTGGCCAGAAACCCTAAATACCTAATTTAACAGACTACTAACAATAGCGGGTATTGTTAATGCTACATTTGTGGCGCTAATGTAAAGACGTAATTGGCTAATGTGTTATTGTGTAAATAGATAATGTGTTCGGATTAGGAACGACATGAGAAAGTGGAATAGAATGACATGGCGTGGGTACAGCAGGGGAGGCAAAAGAATGTGCAGTAGGAGGTTGAAGCGGAACAATGGTAGCAAAAATCAGCACCAGATTTGCTATAGACAAAGCAATTGATCATATAGTCAGTTTAATCGCTGTAGCTATGTCAACTATTGTCACACACTTTTCTTTAAACAGTTTTTTAGCCATGTACCTAATGGTATTTTTCCCTAACCATTGAATTGAAATTTTGGAATATGTTCTGTAAAATTGCTCAACAGCTGTGATATATGTCCAAATACTTGCGCTTGTATACTTTAATTCCTTTTCACGTTTCCTTGTAATACAGCCTTTTCGTTTGTATCTTTTATTTGTAAGTGTCTTTTTCAGAAATCTCCGATCTGATTTTCACACGTTTCAACAGCAAGTTTCATTAGTTATATTTTGGAATTTTGGAATTGATAACGTCTACAGCATTTATGTAGCCACCTAATTGTGTTACCTCTGTGGTATGGAATAATCCTCTTTCTCTTCCATGAGAAAAACTGGTCTAACTTCTCATACTGGTTGATCAAACGGCCGATTTGTGTCTATTGTTTGCATCTCAGTATCCTAAGGGACTTGTATTTGCAACCTTGTTGTCTGTGTATACAAGTAGACTTTAGTGGGTATTTAGGTTATGTCTATGACGTTGTGCTTTGCACAGGCTGACGCTCTACGTCTCTACCGTTTTTTTCGAATCTCTAAGCGTATTTGGTCCATATGGAAATTGTTCTCTTATAGTAGAAGTAGATACTAGTAGGTTTTGCAACTTCTATATTTTCATTCACCAAGTCTTGCATTAACATAGAACCAATCTTCATTATTTCTAAAGTTCTACTTAAATGTTTGTCTACGTCTATCCATGGTTATCCTTAAGTCAGCTATTAAGGATTTACCAAAAGGATTTAATATGTACTCTTCAAAAATCATTTTTACACATATCTTTTCTATACCTACTTATATCATCTTTTATTTGATAGCCTGATTTTCAAGATAGTTCCTTTAATTTACGTTTGTTTATTTCTTCAAACATTACACCTCTTACTTCATAAAAACGCCCTTCACTTTGCCCTGCAGAAAACGTTTCAAATCATTTCATTTCAAAACATTCATCCTCATCCGTTTTGTTGTTATTTAAATGGCAAAGAAATTAGCAAAGTATGCAAAGCACACGCCCAGAGTGTATTTCCGGTACACGGACACATAGTGTCCGGCAAAAATTGCTATTTTGAAAAGTACGCCAAAGACAATTTGCGTAGCATCTCTGAAGGAGAATTTGAAAAATACAGAAGTGTAACCTAAAGCAATAAGACTTGTTACTACTACAAAGTGTATGCTGTATCTTTCCTAAATGTAAATGAGTGAAAAGCATCAAGTGGTATCTTGTTATATCCTACATGTTCGTTGTCACCCAGCAACTTTTGCTGAGTAGACGACAAAGCTTGTTCCTCTATGACAACGCTTATAGACAATAATTTTTATAGTTTTAGATTGCAAATACTTAACATAATACAGATGTTAGAAAGAAATACAATGTAGCATACTAAGTTTTGAATTGGGTGGAGACTAGTATGGCAACAGTTTCGAGTGGTGTGGGAACAACAGCAGCTGGATCAGGTGTTGCGAAAATAGCTTCAGATTCCATAGGTATTTATTTCTTTTGGTGCAACATTGGTAGGATTTGTTGCAAATGTTCATAAGGAAATGCTAGTATTCAACAGAATTTAAAACATGATGAAATCGTAATATCTGCAATCAGTAAGTTGAACATTATCCATGACATGGTAATCAAAAAATGATCAGTGATAATGAAATCAACCAAGAAAAGTTCAGTTTGATCACCAACCACAAAATGAACAAATAGATAAATAAATGCAACCAAAAAGAAAATAAATAATAAAGAAAGCCAGGACGTTAGACACGTCGAAGACTTGCTGAAGGAGGACACACTGAAGATGGGCATTGAGGAATCGAGAAAAAAAGAGAACAAACGGGGAAAGAATGGAATAAATTTATACAATAATTGATACTAGAGAAATTCACAGGAAAAAGTCATACAAGTTAAAAATTAACTATTGTCTTCTTATTTTTAACTGCGCTAATTTTGTATATATAAATGAATATAAATAGGTATGTGTATAAGCATACATTTTATCAGTCCTTATATCGACATATAAACAGCGTAGCTTTACCTACGTATAAACTGAGAGCTATATAAAGTTGGTTTTTTTTAAATTGCTTTAAAACATTCTTCGTTGTCTTTGTTCATCTTTTTCATTTTTTTTTTTTGAGTATAATGTGCTGTGAAATATTTCCTGCTCCTACAACATATGCTCTTGCTTGACAATTTTTCTGATCGACTTATTTTTATAACTTTTGGAAATATTTTCCAACATAATGCTTCTTTCTAAATTACATAAATATTTTGAACCTTTTTCTCCTCTACCCTACATTTTGTTTTCGTTTTAATAATAATTCCATACACTTTTTCCTGTCTCAGATGTTGTAACTTTGCCTCAGTAGCTTGAATCTCGGACCCATTTCATTGGGTATAACTATTCTGCAAGTATTACAGTTCTGTTTCAAGGTCTCTCTCTCTCTCTCTATCTCTCTATTTTTTTTTAAATGGACGGATTCAATATCGTTCATTCTCAAATAATGACTTAAGGTTCCCCAGAGCAGCTGATCACCAATGGAAACAAACAATCATTAGCACCATTCCCATATGTTGCAAAATTGCTGAACTGTCTCTAAGATGCATATATTTAGAGTAGTAACATCTTCTGTGTCACCTGAAAGACTGGTTTTGAATTTCCAAGAGCCCCTACTCCTAATTAGGCCTTAATTTTAACTGTAAGGCTTACCGATGAATGATCAGATCTGTAAAAGTCTAAAACAGGAAATTTGCAGATAAAATTGTAAATCAGATGAAATTAGAAAACAAATCCAGCCCTGCATTTCTTATTGCGTCGTCTTCATGTATATCTTCTGACAGAGGGATTCGCAATGCGACCAACGTCAGCTAAATCGAGGTGTTGCATTCCTTTATGAATAATTTGCTGTGACAGTTTATTGATTTCACGTAAATAGTTGACTGTATCAAGTTCGTGATTCTACGGAACGTTCCAATCTCCAAAAACTGTAACGTGTGACCCACCTATGTTTTCAATTTTCTGAAAATATGTTTTGTAAAAAGTTGTATTATCTTTATTTATGCCGTATACAGCTGATTGGTTAATCTATAATCATGTATTATTGCATCTAGCTAAGTGTAACTACCGCCATGATCGTTTTATCTACTTTAATTTCATACTAGAGAATCTGTTTAAAGAAAATACCTACTCTCTGCTGTTATTGGGCCAAGAGCAAAATCTTTTATCATAAGCCCATTCTTATATCCAATTAGATTCCACTTGACTTGTCAAATGTGTGTCTGTTAAGAAAGCAACATAACATTTTCGTCTACACTTTAATAATAGGTATTTTGTTTGTGTTTTGATAATATCGGAAAAAGGCCTGGGCAATTAACACTACCGAATATTATTCTATTCATAAGGCATGAGAAAAAACGCAAATATAGACAAGACACGAATATACATCCAACTTCACAATTGAATTCGAATGGATTTAATACGAGAAAAGTGATGTTGATGAGACCAGCATTTAACATGAAAAAGTTTCCCTCTACGTTCCTCCAATTCCCTCTTCATTTTCCCTTCCATAAGCTCCAAATTCCTGCACACACCCTCCCCACTCTCCAAAAAAAGACAGCATGCAACACGTGTAGTTCAGTTTTGTTCCCAATAATGAATACAATTACTAACAAATCTACAAGATGTCCAGGAACTTTTATCAAATCGATTGATAATAAAAACTTCAATATCGCGAGATATTTGGATCGATCTTAAAACAAAAGACAAGAACGGCACGTTAAAGTGACATTCAAGAATAATAAATATGGCTTTGGCATTTTAATGGTACCCGAATCTTGGTTTCCTTAAAGTGTCTCTTCCGCGATTATCTGTTCATAATTTCCCATTAATTTTGCATCAAGTTCTAGCAAAGTGGTTACATACATTGCTATATAAACTGCCCAATGAGTAAATATACAAAGGTGGTCAAAACATGGAAGAAAAACTAACGTCTAAGTTTTATATTAAAAAGTTCACACGGATATGCCAATTATTACCGTCTAAAGATCCGTGAGAGATTTGTACCAAATTATTCAACAGGAAAACTGGAAAATATTATTTGTGTCAAATTTAACATACTGTTTCTATGGTTCACTTATGTTGCTCTTGAATCAAACCAGCAGATTTGAGTCCTGTAAGGCGCCGAATCTGGTACGTTTACTTTCCCCCACTAGTAGAGAGGGCCAGTTTTGGATTAAGGGCTAGGGACTATAGGTTATGGATGTAGAACTGTGTCCAGGGGATGAAAAATGTTCAGATATTGGACTCATTTCAATCTGAGTGGTGTGCCAGTCAGATGGGTGCATGTTCATCGTCCTTTTTTTGTGTTCATGTCTCTGAAAAGTAAAAAAAAAAGGAATTCCAAAACACAAGGGGATATTTGTATACCATTTTTTGCTGATTATTCTAATTGCTTGCACCTTCGGTTCAGCAAATTATGAATGGCTAAAAGATGATCTTAAACAATGCCACTTGCTATTTCTGTTACTACTAAACTCACTTTGGCAAGGCTTTAAGTACCCGTCAGTACCGGCCTCGTGAAACTCAGCTATAACTTTTTCAATTTTACATTTTGGACACTACTTTAATTCCATTTTATTGGTAGTATTTTTATTTACAATAAACTTTCTAGTACTCGAAATGAAAAACTGTCAAGTTCAAGATAAGGTTTAAATAAGTTCAAGTTGAAGAAAAAAAACTAGTTTAATCATTGTGCTGAAAATTTTGCCCCTAACCTTAAAATCACGTTTGTGCTACTAAATAGAAGGTGGTGAGAGCAGCAACGAAGAAATTTCTCTGGGTGACAAATCACCAGAGAATGTAACTTCACAAAAAAGGATGATCCACATAGAGTTGAACTTGGAAAACAACTTGGAATACGTTCACAAGAATATACAAAAGCCAAATAAGTAAAAGTAATGTCTTATAATCCTGAGACTGAAAGTAAAACAGGCTTAGAAAGAATTATTACTTATTAGGTGGAGGAAACAATCAGTTAAATAATGTTAGATGTTTTTTTTATTAAGAATAAATTTGATTTAAATAACCTGTTTAAAAGAGTTTGTGATTCTCAGCTGAATTATTTTCCAAACTGTTCTAAAATTTCACCGTTATTCTCCACAGTAATAAATGAATGAGACAACCCCCCCCCCCATAATTACACTATTTATCAAGCAAAATCCTATTTGTATAAGAGCGCATAAAAGTCCTATTGTTTAAAAGCGCATCAAAATCATAGTTGTTTAAGAGCGCATCAAAATCATAGTTGTTTAAGAGCGCATCAAACTCCTATTTGTTTAAGAGCTCATCCAAAGATAAATACGACAATGGCTTGTTGAGATGATCAATAAATCATGTATACTACACAGGGGGTATGAAAAACAACTAAAATCAATATTGAGAAGCCAGAAAGTTATAAACAGAATAACAGTTAAGCTAAACACTTCCTTGTAATAGAGAATTGAATATACGGTAATAAAATAGAATTCACTAAACTAAATTTTATATAATTTGTAAGATATTAAATTATATAAATTTATGATTATGTTCTATATTAATCACGAAAACAACTTTAATGTATCTATCAGATATTAATTACCTAACTCATTCTTATTTTTTAAATATTATTTTATTTTTTAACTTTAACAACAAGGTATCTATAGCTGTGTGGTCTAGTGCCATATTTTGAACCTCAATACAGTGAAATTCTGTTCGAATCAAACCATAGGTTTGTAATTTTGCTTAGTAGAATATCAATGTGTATGGTTATGGTATCAGGTTAGAGTTATACAACCCTGATTAGATATAGTGTAATCACACATCAATGAGTTTAGGCGCAAAGGTTAAAATCTCAGAGGCTAAAATATGACATCACTCCAAATCAATCTACCTTGATTCTAAGGGCATATATCAAAATTATGACTTCGAGAAACACAAGATTGTGTGAGTTTACAGGTAAAGGGCATACAATAAATATAAATGGAATGGGTTAATTCGCCGTGCTAGCTATAATTTGTCCATGCTAGCGAGAATTAATGTCAATAATGAATCGGAATAAATAAATTAAATGAATGTGTAATATCTGACAATTTAACGTCAAAGAATATAAACAGGCCAGAAATATAATTTATTATTACAGACACATTTAAAGTTTTTTACATCTTTTCTCAAGCGTTAAATTTGCATTGAAAATGTTGTCTTTTTTGAAAATGTTATATCTATTTTTTTTCCAGTAATTATAGGTAAATTTGGCAAAATTTAAAATGTCTTGAATCTGTAATATCGCGACAGCTGAGAAAATATCAAACAATATTTATGTATAAAAATAAAGCTAATTTCTGGTTAATATTTTTAAAAATTGTCATTATGTTCTCACCAATAGAGCTAGAAGCTTCTACGTCATGCTGATAAAATTTTAAATGCAATTATCCTGTCTTTGTATGATAAGGAATAATATTGTTTTCATCTAAGAACTGGAAAGATTAATATGTCTGTTCTAATATGTAGTAGTTTCAGAGATAACTATCTTAGACCATTTTTATGCTATCTAAACCTGAAAATAAACATACAAGTTAATTAAGATATACTCATATTTGCTTTACTACAAAAGTCAGAAAATATGCATAATAGTTATTCAAAAGTCTTAGGCTTGAACAAAACGGAGCTCATTTAAACTTCGACAATAATTTAAAATTAGAAGACAAAGAGCCGCATTTAAGATGTCTATACTACAAACCTGTAAGTACAGTTACTTACGTAAATATGACTCAGTTGTAGGAACAAATTCAACGTGATAAGAATAGGATAAAATACTCTAAATTGAACGTTTGGTTAACTGAACAATCTACATATACATTACACAAGCATGCTAGTCACGCAGGAGACCAGTTCCAGGCAGATATCGTTGATAAGCAAACGGTAACAATCATTGAACAATGGATAAAAATACATTTTGACAGTGATATGTGTCTTCTCAAAGTACGCCTGGGCTCAATAAGACAAAAGAAAACGGGAGACAACACAACTATTTTAGAGAAATAGTTTATGTGCGAAAACCATAACAAATTCAGTTAGTTAAAGTGAAAAAACGTTTTCCAAAGAAAAGGTCAAAGAATTATTGCAGAAAAAATATAGAATACTTTTCCACTTGCTCATGCTAAAAAGCCTCTGCAGCAAAAGGTTTAGTGGAACTCCTAAGATGGGAATGCGGCAATATATATGGATCTATGTATTTCCTAACTAATTAAGGGATGCAATCTCATTGTGTTTAAAACTTTACTGCATACTAGATTTTCTTTTAAAGCTTTTGCAACGAACTCTAGCAAATATGCAACTAAACCACTGCAAACTAGAGGAACGATGAAGCCTTTATATATTCCTGCAACTCCTAAACTAGCAGCAGTTTATCAGCTGCTGGAATTCCATTTTACCCATGCTGCTAAGCCCATCTAGAGTGAAGGTCCTGGAATGCTACCATCTATATGCTTTAAAAAACGTATGCATTTTTATTCTTCCTTTTAACGCCACTGTAAAATTCGATTTCTTCTATCAAATAATTTTTAATTTCGTTGATCTTTTGCAACGTAAAATTGATTGCATTGTCTGTAGGTGGTAATATTGGATACAGTTGCGGAGCACGTGGCATTTGTTCTCCCTTTTCGATATCAGCTTAAACTTAGGATTAGTGTTTCTAAAAACAGGAGCTAAGCTAGCAATTAAAAAAGTTGTGTAAGATTGATCATGTTTTTTTGTTGTTTTTTTAGCTTTTTTGGTTTACATTTTAAAATCGAAATATATTTATCCTCCTTAGGTCCACTGACACTAAATTTGTTCCTACTCGATTCACTCAATTAATTATTTGGTCTGGTATTATCCTTGTGTTCTTAAATTATCAACTGATAGCTTAGATAAGTATATAAGAAAAAGTAACTTCATGACTTCTTCGATATCCGTGTTTAACGAATGCATATATATTTTAAACATCTTATTTAAAAGCATGCTGCAAGCAACAATAAGAGCTGAGTTTAATTCCACGTGGTAAATTGTCTTACCTATGGTATTTTCTCTCACTTACTATTTATTACTTATCCTCTAGAATTCGTTCGCCTCTCTCTCTGCTAGTAGCTTCGCTGGAGAAGGAGAACAATCCTGACACTGTGCATAGAGCATACTGTAATATCCAGGCGCTATTAGGGTACTCTCCGTCTGGTATCAAGGCCGACTTGGATAAAGTTTGTGCATGCAGTTGTCTGTCATATCATACAATTCTGAGGTGGTTTCATGATTTTAAAGATGTTCTTGAACCCATGGAAGATGACCCACGTTCTGGAAGATTGTTGTCTGCGATCGGTGAGCGGGAAGAGGCTGCGGTGTAGGAGGCAATTGATGAAGACACTCGATACACAGTGGACGATTTTTATATCATCACGGGCATTAATTCGTCAGCTGTTTTTAATATATTAAATTATATTAAGGCCAGATAAGAAAAGTGTGACCAGACACGTTCGGATGAGATTGTCACATGTGATAAAACATGGTTTTGCTTTTTTGAATAAAGTTAAGATCAGAGAAAACGAGCAGACACCACAAATCGTACATCATACTCGGACTGTCAAGAGAGTTTGATACTCTTATTTTTCGATTCAAAAGGCCCAATTGTCCCGGTAGCTGTGCCTGGGTCTGCTAGTATCACTTGACGTTTGTATGCTATGTTGACAAAACTTGTCGAACACTACTGAAACATAAATCCGCCGTCGTTATAAAAATTCCTGAAGGAGTACAGCATCCAAGCTTTGCCACATATTCCATACAGCATTGATTCACTACAAATGATTTTTGGCTGAATCCCGTTAACAAGATTCGCTGAGGTGCAGACAATTTGAAAGCCGTAATGCTGTTGGAATTGCAGTTACAGTGTATGAGCAAGATACGAGAAAGTAAATACAAAATAGCATTTAATAATTGAATAATCAGGCTGCGAAAGTGTGTAGAGATGCATGTAGAGTACTTTGAGAGGATGCACAAACGTAACGTTCACTATTAAAAAACTTTTGTCGTACAGAGCACTAATATCCAAAACGTTGTAAATACCCTCATATAGAATGTTTGAGTTGTTTGTTTCATTGACTTCTTTCAGTTTTAGCATGTCTTTGCTCTAGTTTTAATTTCTCTTCTTTAACCTTTTCAAATGCTTGTGAACGTTTTCCAAGTTGTTTTCCGAGTTCTAGTCTACGTGGATCTTTCTTCTTTTGTGAAGTTACCTTTTCTGGTTGCTCTATAAACCCTAGAAAAGTCTACAGTTTTATTCGAACTATATGGCTTTTATTTTTGCAAGAAAAATCATAGTTATGGTAAACATGATTTTTAAGCTAGTTGCAAATAACTAAACGTCATTTTTTAATTAGTCTTTTTCTACTTGAGCTCATTTAAAAAAAAACATGTTGAAAGATAACAGTAGTGCAATTTCAATATTACAAACTCATTGAAAAAAAATAAAGTAAATGTCCAAAATGCAGTACAGAAAATATCATTACAGAGTTCACCAAAACCAATTATTGTAAGCATTTCAATAGGTCATATATAAACAAAAAAAAACAGAAATCATTTAAATAAGTACACGATCCAAAGGTATGACAACGATGAAAAACACAAAAGTTAAAATGAATGAATTTTACCAAACTTGCTTACATTTTGCAAAGTCTTAATGTGTTGATATGAAAGATCTAGACATAGATTATGTAATTCCTTGTGCATCTTTTAATTTTTCTGGTCGAGAAGAACAGAAAACAAACGTTTTCACTAGTCATACACATGATACACACAAGCCAATGAAAACATGATAAAATACCATCAAATACAAAAAATGAAATCGATAGAAAAATAATAACTTTGAAAGGTGCTAACCCTATCAGTGATCAGATTTTAAATCACATTTGTTAGCTATTTCATAAACGTTTATTTATGTTCTCTAAAATATTTAACTACGTAATAATTGGACAATTCTGTTGTAACAACAGTTGTTATAACCTTGGCCAATGGAATAAATGCTTCGATTATGAAGCATCTATTAAGAATTATTTTCAGTATTTTCGTTTTGTGGAACATTGGATTTGTTCTTCAGAACTTGCTGGACTTGATCAGTTTCACTACTCTGACTTTCATCCATTTATCTTTAAAAATGCATGTGCTAAAAAGGTTTCAGTGCAGAGATAGGTAATCCTAAACTATATGAGAGACATTCAGTGGAATCTCTTAAACTATTTGTTGTTATGTACTCTTCTTTTAATTCTGTATGGAACTTGTTTAATATGTCGATTGGAAGATTTTATTACTAAATCTAACAACAACTTTGATATTTTATCTGATCCTACATTTATAAAAATGTGTTCTATGTTTTCTTTATGTTTTTTCTATCCTTTTTTCCAAGTCGTTGTCGGTTAATTTTTTCCCAGTTATATCCTTCTATGTTCCATTTGCTATACTAAATGTTTAAATCCTACCTGTTGTAACAGGATGAAACCGGGTTGGGATTGGATCAGTGAAGACACCGAAAGCAGTTGCGTTAAGGAGATGTTTATTTATAAACGCAATTTAAAGATGAACGAATCTGACACCTTTATAACAAAAAGATAAGGAAAATTATATAGTTCCTAACATGGAACTATCAACAACAAGCAACTCAACGACAAAAATCAAAGATGAATTAACGAATGGAATTTAAACAAACGTGAATAACGTCCTATCACTAATCATCAAATAGAAGTTTATGATCTACACCCTAATACAAACAAGGTCTTATTTAAGCACCAAGGGTGACCAAAGCATGTGATTTATATACGACTACGAATAATGCATCATGAACAATTTATCCACAAGAAGGACGCATGAATTATACACTTATCAACATATCACTCAGTTAGCGATATTTGAAATATGGATGCACGAATTTATGAATTTATCACTCATATAGCGATATTGAAATATGGATGCACGATTTTATGAATTTATCACTCAAATAGCGATATTGAAATGTGAATGCATGAAATTTTGCTCAGATAGCACTAGTGAAAATAACAATAACATGGAATACTTAATATATATAACTATCGTGGCGTCCAGTTGACGACCAGGATGTATTTCCGGTTTCACCCGCTCTAGTCAATAGTCAAGGAGCCACCACGCATGGTCCACCCCTACCAGTTGGTTGAAGGATCCCTCGAGAGCCTTCTCATTCAACACAGACCCGATGGTCGCGAAGCCTTGGTCCCTCACATCGAGAACACCAGTACTCTCTTCCGAGCCAACGTCACCAGACAAAGCGTACATGTCACAAGAAACCCCACAGAGGTCTGCGACTCCACATCTCCAAACCATACAAAAACAGCTAAAAGTATAACAAGTGAACCGTGTAGTACATATGGCATGGTTAAGTACTTTTGCATTGATATATGTTGCGCATGCGCGCACATGAATTACATCTCGTTACAAATTACATTATTTCATCATTCAATGTATGCAGCGAGCGTGTAATTAAATAAAATCTGTCTGTTCAGTTACAACAAATAGCTAACTTGAACCAGACTAATAGTATTTATAATAGCATGGCGTTGTATGACCTAGGTATTGACTCTCTGTAGAATTTAGAATAAATTCTAAAGCATCTAATATATGAAACAATACTGTCATATAAAACGAATAGTAATAAAGAATGCAATCTTAAATTTCACATACCTCTACAGCTGAAGATTGCTCCCGTAAAGTGGTAAGTATCCTGACAAGACTCGTCGTAATGTAATTTGAATATAGAGAATTTGCTCTATAAGTACCCTTGCTGTCATGAATATGCGCAGCTAGGTCCTTGGGTTTTCACTGCAGGCAATTTGCACATGCAGCATGGGTTGAGTCGCGCTCAGTATTTCGAAATAACTAGAGCCGAAAAAATAAACCATCCTCGAGTAACGCTGTACGCGGCAACGAAACCCGAGTACATTTTCGATCACACATATACATTGGTATAAAGCATACACAATTCCGTGACACTTGTATTCGTCTTCTTCATAGCTTTGTATTGCGAAGCCACTTTACTGAGACCTTCGCTTCTCTCATGATTATTTTCATCGTTTGTAAAACCCAATTCTTTTTCAGGTTCTATTTGATCCATTTAAGTAGTGCAAAGTATCGAAAGTTGGTGAAATGGAATTTGATCATCTTATTTACAATTAAGAGGATTTTTATGACCTCTACGATACAAATGAATGAGAGCATCCAACAGCAGGAATACTAATTGATTCGCTTTATACAGATAGTTTATCTTATGAGGGGTTTCAAACTCCTCAACAGCAAAGTTTTAGTATAGATGATGAACGCAAAGCATATAGTAAGCATTGTTTAAACATAGATAAAGATCAGTATAAATGAATTAAGTCTCATTCAAATATCAGAAAGCACATTGTATTACTATGAATTAGACTAAGCATGATACAAATTTCAAAACATGGTAATTAAAATAAATATTTAGTGCCTAACTCTATAGCTGAACGAAAAAGAGGAAATGATTTTCTAAACTCTTTAGGTTAGACAAGAGAAGGCAATATATGGAATCAAGCAGATAAAAACGTTCCTGCAAATTTAGAGATGCTAACATCAGAGCCAACAGTTATGCAAACATTTAAAATAAACGAACCATTAGAGCCAGCAGTTATAAACAGGCAACCATTAGTAAGTCATGATGATACAGATTTGGGAAGTGACGGTTATAATGGTGTAAGAGAAATACATGATCATTTTGTCAAAAGAAATATTTATTGGAGAAACGAAATTGATAAGCAGAAGAGATTTAGAAAGGGATTATACTCGAGAAGGAGATGTTAACAGCTTACTTAATCCATAGGAAGAACGATAATTAAAAGGCTACGTAGATGCTATTGATGTTGTAAATTCAAAACTAATATTAATGAAATCAGATGCTGAACTGTATGATAAACAGATGGCTAAAATTATAATAGATAACACTTCAGCAATATTAAAGATGAATGTAAAGCTATATTAGGAACGTATTTCAAACTTACGAAAGTAAAAGAACACAAACAGTTTTACATTTTATATATTTACAGAAAAACTTTAGAGACAATATTAATAACACTGATTCAAAACTTAAAGTAAAATTACCATTAGGCGTAAGACTTAAGCAATTTTTTAAAGACAAAGTGTAACAATTTGTGTTATTTTTACAGTTATTAGTATCATAGCAACAACTCCTGGAATAACCAAAGGGAATGTTGTTAAAGGTTTGCCAGGGGAGGTGGATAAATATGTGCTTGTGGTATTGGCGATAAAGGTAACATAGATACATTCGATAACAAATAAACAAGAAGTACGAAACATATTGCCAACTATTTGTTTGAGCTAGCTAAAGAAACAACAGTATCATTACATGGTATAGTATGATAGCTTTTTAAAATAGCTGAAAGAGTTATTTCTTTATTAGCTAATAATGTCGTTTTGTTAATTCTTGTATTATTTACTTTGTCATTTTCAAGTTTACTAAAAAGATTATTATTTTTAAAATCTACTGAAAACTGTAAATTACACTAGCTCTTGCAACCATTGTCACAATCATAAACGCTTGTTTATTTGCTTTATGTTCTATGTCTTTTAACTTATGAGTTGTATGCCGAGCCGTTTGTAATTACAAGACTCTGATCATTTAAATCCTTCTTGTCTACATAATTATTACTCACGTTCGCTTCTTTTCTGTTAGTTACTTCGTAGTCTATCTTTTGACGAATTGTTACAAACTGTTTATCAGCTGCTGGAATTCCATTTTACCACGTCAGTATTCATAACAGTATTTATTCATAGACAAAATGTATCTGATGACTTTTGTTTATTGTTACTTGAATCTATTATGCTACCTAATTTCATCCCCACATCGCTTAGTAACAAAGATATATCATCACCGCCAAAACCATAGTTTTGCATAACATTCGAATCTGAAATATATTGCTGAAATCTCATTAAAATGTTTTCAGCTGAGATATATCCTTGTTCACCCGAAATTAGATTTTCGATCACCATTTTCACATTGTCTTGTACAGTTCAAAAAGACTATGTTCTTGTTGTCACTTGGTCGCCTAAAATACATATGATTTAAGACCTAATACTTTCATTTAGTCTAGATGTTCCTTCTTGTTAGTCAGTTAATATCTTGTAGAAAAAAATAAGTCCATCGTGTTTTTTTTTTCATCAAGCGTTTACATTGAATTTATTTCTTCAGCTGGCATTTTTCTCCAGTATTCAACTGTTCCGGCTATGTAATTATATGTACCTTTGTAAGCATCTTTTGCATGATCGGCTATATTAATAGGAAAATACATATCTTATAGAAAATGGTCCTGAAAACATAATACTTTATATCAAGGTTTTGGAGAACATACAGCTCCGATCATGATGAGGAGGAACATTAAAGTTATTAAGGATTATGCTAACGTTCTTTAGATCTATCCCATTGTTTGTTGGATTAACGGAGTGACCATCAGATAATGCTATTTTGCATTAATACAGCAGTGTTCATGACTTAAAGTATACGTGGAACCTATATATTGATTGTACTAATTCTGGTATGCTATTGTCAGTTAGATGTCAATAAGATATTCCACATCAGATGTTGCCATCCACATTGTAAAGTTTAAACGAATTTGCCAGAATAGTATACCACATTGTGCTCTATATCTGCTCCGTGAATCCCCATTGACAGATTTTAAAGTGTAATTGTCTAAAATGTTCAATGGCTTGTGCATAAATAATTGTTTTCTTTCTAGTACATTTTATCTCTTTATACATGTTTGCTAGTTACTTATTAACTAAAGTGTCAAACTGATTTGCCTGGCAAGCGTAATGTGCACTGCTTTGTTAGTTTTTCAAATGTGAAATACATGATTCATTTTCTAAAGTTTCATTTCTTGATTTTTTTAAAAAATTTTTTGGAAAATATAAAACAATTGCTAACTGTAGAATTTGGTTTCTTGTGACGAATATATTTGAACCTACTAAGTATCTAAATTAATTAGGTACGAGCGTCTGCATAAGCAGATACGCTGCTATTGAATGGCAACGCTATGTCTAATGATGTATGTAGAAAAGGTTATGACTTCAGAGCTGGCTTCATTTATTTATTCTCTGTTTCATGAGGGCATGCTGTCTTTTTTTAAAACTAAGGTGGTTTGTGGCTGAGTCATGAATCGTACTGTTTGAAAAAATATCGGGAGGTGTAGGGTGATGTTTTATTGAACCAAAATAGGGATTAGGGTTTAGGTGTTGATTGTTTAAACTATGTCGTAGTGACCTAGCTGATACAGGTCATATATTACATAAGATGGTGGAACGATTACGAAAGAGTTTATTGATATGAACAAACGTTTGCAATCAATGCATTTAAAGCTGAAGTAGATACAAAAAATAGTTAGTACCATGTGGAAGAATTGATACAGTTAAATCAGAAATAAAAGGAAGTGCAGAGACATTAAAAACTGAATTGAATACAGACCCGTATTGAAATGAATAGAACAAATTATGAAATTGAAAACAGTAAAAAGAATTGAATGTTGATCTATCTCGATGTATTGTGCTTTATGATTTTCTCATTGTTTCAAGTTGTTAGATTTACCGACTTGTATTTCAGTGTATGGAAAGGATAACATGTTTTGTATTGCAAAGAATGATAAAGATATTCCTAGACCTGTATTTGGATTGTTGGACATTTTTAATGTTCGAACTACGCCTAACACATTAACTACCACTTATGGATTTAACTATGCTGTATCATATTTTGTTGAATACAAATTACACAAAATATATACCTCATATTAATATGACATTTATATAAATAGTGATATAAAATTTTTATAAACTTGAACATTCTAAATTCTCATGAAGTTTACTTTTCTAATGGATTAGAGGCAACCAGTAAACTTCTTGCTTACTCATTGAAGCTTAAAACAAATCTTTAACTAATAATTTCAGTAAAAATGAATCATATGCATATCATCTGGAAGATAACAATATTTTATTATTTGGGATTAAGCAAGTTGCAATAGTACAATTTCAATAGTTATATTAGAAACCGAAAGAAAGTTTTAAAATGTGCTATTAATAAATATATGGAAGCAACCTTACCTTTACTATGTGGCGCAATAGCCAACGGACTGGCATATAGAAACCAACACCTGATTTCAATTATTTGATCCGATTAGTGGAAACGATGAGAAATTAAACATGACAGGCTCTTGAAGATATGCAGAGAAAACTGCGAAGTTTAACGAAAACAGTGCAGAGACACTAGACAACCTCAATGAAATATCGACACAACAAGGGTTGTTTACTCGGTTAATGAACAACTTACATGATGCTTTTGCACTCTTCTTCTACTTATCAGGATGCTTTAGAAAAATCTTGACAACCTAAACATATTAATTTATATGTACCATCTAATTAGCAAGTAAAATACGAATACGCATTTATCACTACGAGTTTCTTTAACTTTGCTTACGGCTATTAAAATACAACATAAGGAAAATATATAACCCCTCATCAACAGGCAAAATCAATTCCAAGTGTTAAAAATATAAATCCCACACATCATAGTATCATACATGTCCCAAGTTCTGTTATTAAATCCGAATGTTGCGACTAAGGATAATGTAACAAAAGAAAAGACACAAACACGCTTTCAAGATTTAAAACAGAAATATTTAATTTCCTAAAATATAAAAATATTTCAACAAACAATCAAAGTGAAAGAATTAAAAATAACTTACAGGATAGAATATCCTTAAAAGTCCTAAATTGTTCAAATGTTCACTGATCCGGAAGTTAATCCAAATATTCCGAATGAAGAATGTTCCGAATGAATCCTCCAATGTGCTGGCGTACCAACAAGAATCAGTTATATCCAAGTGTTATTAATTCCAAGTAATCTTTGTGAATATAAAATATCACACAAGTTCTAGAGATGTTACGATGATTCCAACGGAGCTGTATAATTCTTAAATATCAGTAGTTAATCCCAAAAATGTACTGTTTATAAAATATTTCTGAAGTGGCAGTACTAAATCCAAAATGTACTGTATAATAATATCTCTGAATCATAATATCACATACAAAGAACCAATTTCGTTAAAGACCTCTCGATGACGAAACTATGTAGAAATGACGAACGCTGCGATTACATCTTATTTTATAGTTTCTGTACTGCGTCATTGAAATACAAATAAAGCCCATTTATTATTCCGTCTCAAATCAACATCTTAATAGTAAGATCTTACTATCTAACTTCTGATCAACAAACTGAATCATTCCTGAATTGCGAAATCCAGGTCAGAACTAAAGTCCCAACGCGCTGGATCACGTGACATGACTAATGCTTCACCGACAATATTGATTTTCCCAGGACCAATGTACTGGGTCACATTGAAATTACCGTATATGTGTACTCTGCAAAAGGACAACTATTAGACTATTATAAAGAGGTCATAAACTAATAAAACTATACCATTATTTAAAAGAAACCATACATATTTCCGTAACACCGAACAAAATTCACAAGTTATCTTTTCCAAGATTAGGTTATAATATTGTAATTGTAAAGGGTAGCTTTGCTATATCTGTTACTATGAAGGGTATAGGAGTTTTTATTAATTCAGTGGAATATAATCTGAGTAGAATGCACACAAAAGACATGACATTTTCAAGTTAAATGACTACAGCGTTTGCATGAAGTACAAAGATTTATGGTTACCAACTACCGCAAGAAGCAACAAAATAGAAAAATGGAATCTTTAATGAAAAACTGAGAAAGTTAAGATTCAGAGCAGCTAATGCACAAAACAATTGTATAGTAGCTGTTCAGAGCATTATATAAAGAAATAAATTTAAGATTCCGTTAAACACCCAAAGTAAAACAGTTCACTGTCCTCTCTACTTTTATGTTCTCCCACAGAATTTAAGATTCTCAATTACACGAGAAGAAGCAGTATATGTAACAGAAAGGTGCTAACCAGGATTACGAGTTAGGAAATATTTTTTTAAACTACGATACTATTCTAAATTAATGGCTCTATCAGTCAATGATACATAGAGGAACAGAACTTCTTTTTTACGAAAATGTAACTGGAGAACGAGAGTTAATGACATAGCTGCTAATATAACTTTGACATAATACTTGACTCACCTAGAATGAGTCTTAAAGACAGACATGGACCCATATAAATATCTTAATTCTGCAATAGAAAAGATATTGGTTACTATTGAAAGCTTACCCAACATGACATTTTCTCGAAAGAATCTTTCTTAGGCTGTTGTTCTTAGAAGTCTGTAACTATTTTTTAGACGAGTAACAAAAACATACTGAAGTTAGGAATGTCAATGTGAATACCTTCTAGACCAATTGCCAGTGTCTTTGGTTTGATTTTAGAAGTACAAGTGATAATACAATACATGGGACTGGACATACATTAGCTAATGTTGAACAGGGTATTCATTTACAGATAAACAGAACGAAAAATATCGATCCATATACAGCGTACATTTAGTATGTTTCGGGTGGTCAGGTAACTCTACAGAAGAATCACATTAAATCTATAGTGTTGTAAAGACGTTTGCTTTAAAATATGTTAATAAATGTAGGATTAAGAAGAATTTGATTGCAACTTTACAGGGTGTGACTGATGTAGAAAATTGTGTCATAGAACAAGACGATATACGATATTGTATTATATGTGAAATTGAGGTTAATATAGAACCAAAGGGTGGGAAGATATTTAAAAATGAAAATGTATAACAAGCCAATAATAAACTGATGCAATTGAAAAACATAATGAGGAGAAGCTAAATAAATAAATGTTCTTATAATTGAATGGATGCTATAAAGAATGAAGTAAGCGGTGATGTTAGTTTTGAAATAGATTATAAACTTCTAAAGGATACGTTTCACATAAAATACTATAAATTAATGCTTGGGATTCTTAACAGAGTAATTGGAAAATGTTTAGTACATCAGTCTTCGACGAGTGCTAACATAATCTTTAAAGTGTTTGCTATCTTTGTTCATTTAGGACATGATAGCCAAGCAATTATTTATGAGTCTTTCCTAGATAATGTTTCTGTGTGGTATTGATGTTGAAATAAAATCTTCAACAAAAAAATAAAAATAAAAAAATAAAAAATATCCAAATTATATAAAAACCAACTTTATGGAAATAATTTCTCCAGTCTTTAGAAAGTAGCTCCCATTTCCTTGGTCTTACTCTCACAAGAGAAACAGAGACTCTGTTACCTACACAGATTTACATATTTTCTAAATAATGTCAGATCTAAACAGCGCGAGCACTTACTAACATATCCTAAATATATTATTTCAAACGAGCATCATAAAGTGATAATTTAAAGTGTTATTAACTGTGATAAAACAAAGTTTTCCTTATACCTAATATAAACTGGGTATTTGATTGTTTTGTTTTTAGTTTTCTTATTTGATTTCATAATTATTATATATCCATTGTGATAAATCTTGCTGATGCATTTGACATGTGCCTAGAGTGTTTGGTTGAAACCTACTAATGTTCCAATATGTTGCTATGATAGATGATTGTGTCAACTTTGACGATATTAAAGACACGGCAACCATTATGACTTAGTTAACTGGTTGTGGCTGACAATCTGAAGTTAGTGTTTGGATCATAGTACAGGAATATAATTCAGTCGTAAAAGGCTAGAAAGAAAATACTAGGCTTTTACTAATCTTCTATTCAAAGGTTTAGAGAGCAACAGCAACAGAAAGTATCTTCATGGAAATCAACGCTGTTTATGAGATTTTGAGACAGGAGATTATTGACTCACTGAATCAAAAGAAGCCAAATAAACTTCTGACAAGATTGTAGTTCCCATATGAAGATAATGTTTTAACTTCTTAAACGGTGCTCACGTTTACTGTTATTGATGATTTTCATTTCTCTCTTGATCTCTTTTAATTCAATGAGTGTCAATTTGTTGGTCACAATGATCCATATTTTCTGTCTTTGGTCGATTTTTATTTTTTTGCAAAAGCGATAAGGAACTGTAATGATATTATCCACCAACTATTACTTTATCATAAGGTGAAAGACCAACTGTACATTACATTTAATAGTTGATATTTATATGACCTAATAATGTTCATCTCTTGGTAATTCATTTTATGTTCAAATATATAAAGATTATAAATTTTAATCCTAAGTTCTTTTAAACACATTCTTTCTTATGCCTTTGCTCACTTTTTTTTACTTGTCTGTTTTAAATAAATAAAGTTTTGACCTTAACCATTCTAAATTTTTGAACTAGACACTACATAATTCATCCTTAAATAGCTCTTTATTCATTTGAGGAACATCCAAGATATTATCTTTGTTGTAGTCACCTGTATCTCAAAACTGAATATTTACTTTTATGTCATTGTAAAAATTATCTATCTCTACATTAACATAATGCATAACGAATCTGTAGAAGTTATTAAAAGCGTTATTTCATCACTATATTGGTTTTTGAACTTGCTGTAGTAGAAATCATTGATTAGGCACTTACTTATTTATATAACAGTTAAATAGGTTTGGATAATCTGAACTGGTTGTTCTTCAAACTGACTAAAACTAGATTTTGGTCTAGAATTGTTCTGACTGAAATTATAAATCTTTCTGGTATTTTCTGAACTTCTTTTCATCAGTACATGGTTTTAAATTTGTTCTTTTACGAAGATTTTGCGTTGGTTTCCAAGCACATTATTATTCGTGAGCTTAAAAACTATTTTCGAATCCAGTTTTGGCCTTGGTCTTAAAGATGTATTTAATTCAGTGTAAGATTTTAACAATGGTTCTTGGACAAACAATATAACTTCATGTATTTTCTGTAGCTTCCAATCTAACTGAACATATAAAACATTTAATTACGGTAGTGTATTACATGTGTATTTTGTTATATTTTAACGGACACCATAATTGAGGTTCTGATGAGTATGTTCCTTTACCATCAGCTATTAATGTCATATGTAACCGTGATAAATCTAATTCTTTTGGAATTTAATTTTTGTTTTATTTTTTACGGATTCAATAATTGAGCTGCTGATGGTTATGTTCCTTTACCATCAGTTATTAATGTCATATGTAACAGTGATAAATGGAATTCTTATGGAATTCAATTATTTCATCATTTTTTGAATTCATTAGATGTCCTTGTACAATGTTGAGTTGTTTTTCATTTGCCCGCTCATTTGTTTTCAAAACTGGAATAAACTGGCTCATTCCCCATCTATATAAATTAATACAATCTATGTACATAACAAATGACCTTGGTCTTGATGCTTGTATTCTTCATCACCTTTGCTAAGAGATCATGCCTCACGTAGTACTCGTGATTTGCCTTTGATATAGGTTTGGTATCAAACTGAATAAATCCTGATTGTATCAGGAACATATGAAGTCTAATTCTAACTATAGTTTGATTACGTTTAAACTAGCAGCATGGGCTAATCCAGGTGCACTGCAAAAGTGTGCGGGTGCTAACTTATAATGTTGTAAACATACATTCCTGGATTCTTGAAATATATCAAACAACAGTATAGTATCTTTCGTTACGTAATACTCATATAAAGCTCTTAATTCCGATTCCTCTTAGACTGGAATAGCATTTTGCAGTAGGTGGTAAAGCAACCTCCTTGAACCATTTACCGTCATCTTCATATTCATAAAAGTAAACGTCTTTCCTTAAAATGCTCCATTCCATGTTCTTAAAATGTGTTGTAGTATCTACGAAGTTATCATCACTTACATTCTTTGCAACAATATCTAAAGATTAACCCATAAATTTAAACCTATCAAACAATCTATTAGTTCTCGTAACAACCATTTTCTCCAAGCCTTTGACTGCATTAAATCTGCTTTCTATGAAATGTTTACTGAATGTTATATCATTTTAATTATTGTTAGGTATGATTCTTACTTCCTGAATTAAAGAGTTATTTACCACCGTCCTCGCTAAATGATGAAAACCATAAACAATTACGGATAAATAGGGGAAAGTATTTTTGAAATCTGTAATAAAGATTAAAGTTGTTATAAGCAGGACCCATATATTTACCAGTAAAATAATAATAATCTCAAACCTTTCCTTTGACTTCATTGCTTTTCCTTTCACAAGTATGGCATACATCTGTAGAATCAAAATGTTTTGTCTTCTTTGTCATTCGGTCTTACCTCGTCGTAGACTAATTTAGCTGTTTCGCTTAAACACTCGTACAATACTTTAATACATTTAATACCTCTATACAGAATATGATCGTATTGTTAATACACCGATTTAATATGCAAACAGAACCCGAGAGAAATATGTTTGGGTATATGTATTGTCCACGAATTATTAGTGTCTTGCTTGCAACCTTATGCAGGTGTTACGATACTCTCAAAATCACAATACAGAACATAAGAAACTTTTAGTTCATGATGATAGCTTGTACATTTTATATTCGGGCCTCGTTTTGGCATGACATAAATGTTTATGTCTTCTTTGATTTCACAAGGCTTTCAGTTCCCTAATAGTTTATGATCGTAATATTTTAGTGATTTAAACACGTCTTACGCATAAACTTTTTACCGTTGGATCTGTTTATCTGAGACGAGATTAAACTGGGGAAATCCTTATTCCCACAGTGATAATAGTTATCTTTATTAGACGTGATTAATGTATCTTCCAGACAGATCTTATTACTTTTTGTGATTTCATATAGTCTTACGGACATATTACATTTACGTTTGAAATAGTCTACGTCTTCTAACTTTATAGCATATCTATTCAAGCCTCCGTCAAGCCAACATTTGTACTTGTTTAAATTGTATTTTGATGTTGTTTAATGATTATCAGATCAGTATTAATAATTTATTCTACAGCATAAAAATGTCATCTGTGATATGACATAGTACCCACTAAGGTAATTTTCTGAATGATCTTCCACTCATGGATTTAAACCTATTTATATGCAAGGTCATACAATAATATTTACAAAATGTAACTTGGTATATATTCATATCTCTTGATTATAGCTAGTATAATGTACATCAAAATATTTTGTTTTACATATTTTTTTAAATTTCACTTCTATTCACGACTTTTGCATTTTTAATTGCATTACACCAATTTCGAAATTCAGAAAGATCGTCTACATCACGTACACGTGTGATTGACAAATCTAGCTGGACCTTTACATAACTACATTATCTACGTTTTATACGTATGATCTTCTTCAAAAAATGCAAAAATGTTTTGGCGTACCCTGCATAAAATGTTTACTCGCTTAAAGATCTCTGTAACGACTCATTAAGCATTTTGGTTACGATCCTATTTACGTTTGTTTGTATATTACTTTAATTTTTTTCATGTTTGTGTGCAGATTAGATTAAGGGTCTATTTAGTTTTCTTCTTACATTCTTTGGTATAGAAGCATCAAGAACGGAGACCATTGTTTGTAATGTCTTTATTTACTATTGATTGTTTCAATACAAAATTAGTACCGAATTTAAATTCTCTATGTGATGACATTGAAGATTTGTTTATATTTTTTCCGCATTAACACATTTACTGTAATTGAGTATTCGACCTTATCTTTCCACTTTCTCAGTAACGATACCAGTTTGATTTGAATAAATTAACACATCCTTTACACATTTGGTGTGTTGTATTTCTTTGTTCCGTTTGATCTACTGATTTTCATTTACCACATTTATAACATCTGATTCGTATTCATTTATTTTATATATTTATTTACTACTTATAGATTTTACATTTGAATTTCACAGCTTGATTTTCCTGTAAATAATCATTGTACCATAGACACCATTTATAGATTTCAGCTCTTCAGTTATTTTATTTATTGAAAATTGTTGAGACATGTTAAGGAAATAATCTGCCAAGATATTGAACCCGTTTTCTTCGACAATATTTGTGGTATTCTTTAGTAATCCGATTAGTATTTACTTACAAACGTCCGAGCGGAAATATCCAGTATTCTCTCCACCATTAATGATAATTAAAATGTTATCATCATATAAAATTATGTTACAGTACCAGCAGAAATCCTGAGACTGTTTCAAGGTAATAATTTTTATTGTACGAAAGTTCAAAATACTTATCTTTTTGATGATTATTTTTGGACTTTTAGTGTGTCTTTGAAATTATGCGTTACTACTGAAGGCATTATTTTTGCTGAACTTTATTTATTCCACAAAAGGTTAAAATGACTTCGAACAGTTAAAAGAATCATCATGTCCTTTTCCATTTTTTTCACTTTTTATATTATCTGCATATTTAGAGAATATATATATATATATATATATATATATATATATATATATATATATTTCTTTATGTATGTATGTGTGTGTTTGTGTGTTGTTCATATGCTTGCGTGATAATAATGTCTTCCTATCATTACGAATGAACATGAATTACGTAAACCCTTTTGTATGGAATCTATTTTTTATTTTTATTTTGCTTTAATAATGTGTAGTTTGACTGCCCAATTAACGCTTGTATAATGTGTAGGTGGAGTGCCCAATTAACATTTGTTTTAAATCATCATAGTTTTTTGTGGTTTTCAATTTGATCCCATAACTACGTGACATTTGTTTAAAGAACCTGACTATTTAGTTCCTAGTTCAAAAACCAAACATATTATTCCGTGTAAAGTGAAAAAAGAATTTCCATTTGAAATCAAAAACATATAACTTGGATTTGAGTTCTCTGATAGAGAAATCGTCAGTTTTTAAAGAGGTCGTATATGTATTTTTTATTTCTGCCGTAAGGCGACTATATCTCTATCTAAAAGGGATGTTTGTTTATTTTCCAGCTTAGAAGGTATGAAAGTATGGTCAAGGATAGTGGTCTTGAACATAATGTGAGAGAAGGTAGATATATTCATTTAAATTAGATTTTACCTCCCTCTAACAGCAAACAATTAATCTTTCTTGTTTTAAAAAAGAGAGGAAAATTACAGATAATTATTAATGTCGACAACAAAAATATAATGGAAAAAGTATAGCAAGCACTATTTAAAAATTTGTAAAATACGAGCAAGGTACTGATTTTACATTTGACACAAGCATCTAAAATATTAAGCTGCTGTTTCTAATTTAAATTTGAGTGAAATCATATAACTTTCTAATTATCTCGATTCACAAAAAAACAGAGATAAAAGTTATCGAAGGTCGAGCCTTAATTAAATCAAGTACTAATGGTTATGGCGTGTCACTAATAGATTCAAAATTAGGATATACACCATTTTCTATAGATATGGAAACATTAGCAGGTCTTAAAATTTTTAAAATCAATGAAGATTTGTAAATACTAACGTTGTAAATGACGACCTAGAAGCAGGACTTTTAGTTTCATCTCTAGAGAAGTTATCAAATATTACATACCAAGCTTATGTATTTATTGCATTTATTTAGAATTAATTTAATTAAAGGAAAAACAAACTTACAAAGGCATATGTAGCATTCTACGAACCCTGCTTATTAATATCTAAAGTAGAAATTTACTTCCTGATTACCTGTAATAACCCCTGAAATACCGTGTGCCATATTAGCCGCGACTTTCTTTGTATTAGTCTTTAACTGAAATAATCAAATTATCAAAATGGCTGTCACTCGCGATTACAAGCTTTTTCAACAGTCGGACAAATTATGAACAAATTCATAATTTGCAAGAAACTAGTAGCCGACGTGTAATGCAAGTCTAAAAATTAATTCATCTAGATCGTGTGTGATATAACGTACAGGAAATAATTTAGAGTTTTTCATCTTTTAAGGACGACATGTAGATTCACATTTTCTCAAAACAAGAATATATTCATATGCTAATGAATAAAAAGGAATATGAAGACTCCATGTTTATACAATATAAATGTTCAGATACCACTGTGCAAAACATGTTAATGTACTTTTGTGCTAACAGAGCAAAGCATGTCAATGTGCTTTTGGTGCTAACCATACATGATTAGCTGTTTGTCAATGAGCTGTCAAAGAGTACAAATATGAGTAGTCATCAGATAAGAACATACCATCAATTCAGGCCAATCAAACCAAACAACACTCTTTGCCCACAGCAATAATGGATTACCTCTACCATCGACTGCAGTAGATACGAATCATATCAAGAGCATGCTCAGTATATGCAGGAAGACAGCTATAGTCACTATGATGATTTTTACTACAGTAGCCAATACTCTCAAATCTCCAGGCAGGAGACATTATCACGGTTTAAAGTTTACGGTTAACGGTTTAAAGTTTAACGGTCTTACAAAACAGTTATTTATTGAGAAACTCACAAACCCTTCAAATGGAAGAATGTTTTAGTGTCCTGGTACATATCAGTTTTCGCCAACAGGACTAGAAATATATCTTCCTATCCAAATAAAAGACTTGTAAGAAAATCTGCAAAGCAATGTACAAGTGCCACAAAATACGCCAAAGATTGGTATGCCTTATATTTGTTTTTGAACAGAAGATGATTCTGAAATAGATTACATTATTTGTAGATCAATATCCGTAAGAACAGAAGTGACTCCCACGTGTACAGACAGTTAGTGACTCCACTTCAAACGAACTTACAATAGCAGAATGTAAAGCTGACCTGTATAGCATGACCACAAAGATCAAAGATTAAAGATCAAAATAGATAAAGCTCACAAACTTATCCAGTTGAGAGATGAGCAAAATCGATAAACTAGAAAATAACACTACCTTGCAATTTTCACTAGAAAAACTAATTCCTGATGTTGATGCTAAATTAATAATGTTTTAAGCGTTTATAAAGTACCGTCTAGCAAATTCATAATATTGATGATTTTGATGACCCCATCTACACAGTGAAGCCAATCTCTCGAAATTGAAGAAGAAAGTGTTACAAATATCAACTAAAATGAACACATATTCACCACATAGCAAGAAATCTAGTGCTCAAACTGATACTCCGAAGAGTCTCTTTATTGTAGTTAACAGCTCAATCATGCCAGAAATCGCTTCACCAGTAAGTTTGCATAAATAAACAATCTAACGGAAAGGTACACGCCGCCGTTACCAATGTCGAAGCCACTGCTAGGCACTTAAGAAGACAACCTGTGCCAAGTGAGTCTAGAGGCCTGTACATACCGCGCCTAACTGGGAAGATTTATTACAACTACAAAACATTATGCGCAAGAAAAATAAAGAGACAGCTGGAGACCAATCGAAGTTAAGCCATACTGATGACGTGAAACGAAAACATGTTTAGCAACAAACCGTTGTATTTAGGTAGGAATTCCAAAGCAAGTTATGTAACATACACTCAAAACCACAAACAGCACAATTTCTCTATTATGAACAATTGTGAACCAATTGTTCATATAAAAACTGATTCGCAACAAGAGAAACAAAGTCCAGAACTAGATATAAACGAAATTGGTGCTAATGATACGTGTGAGATATTTATAGGTGTATCGCTCTTAACAATGTATAGGTATTTCCTCAGAAATATCGATAATCGAACTGCACGATCAGGGATAATTTCATATTTGGAAGAAAGAGGGCTACATCCGACGATAATTCTAATTTTCCATAGCAGGAATGGACGAAACTGAACAGTGAGGATAAATATTCCCGCAAACATAAATGATAGAATGGGGAAACTTCGTTTAGCCCACTGGTGTAACAGGCCGGATCTGACTCAAATGAAACCAATTGCGTTCAATATGGCCAACAGAAAATAGATAGAGGAAAATCATGAACGTGATGATACTGTATTCAGTGAAAATAATTAGAGGTTGATGTTAAAACGTGGTATAAGGACCTGATATATGGAACACTATCATAATGATGGCTGTGATGATCATGACCAAGACAGCGACCATGATGATCATGAGTGTGATCATAGGCATGAGAGTTTCGATGCATATGACTCACATAGAAATTACAGTGTGGCAATCCGTTTTAATTATTGTACATGTATTTGTACTGTATATAAAATATGTTTGTACAAAGGTCACTGAAGACTATTGCAATAATATTGGTGTATGCATTTGCTTGCTTCCTGATG